>VMKM01000421.1:0-355175 GCA_008360985.2 Macquaria ambigua | reverse complement strand
TCAACACCAACAGAAACAATACTAAGAGCAATATTACAGCAGCAATACTAATAATAATAGCAACAGCAGCTGCAGCAGCGGGTGCAGAGGAGGAGCACGGGGGCAGCAGGCGGCCGCAACCATAGATCCAGACTCTACAGCTCCGGAGGCAGAAACACCACGGTTTTTTTAACGTTCAAAGCCACCTTCTTCTTGTTTGTGTTTTACCAATTATTCCTACAATATATAATATGCACGGCAACTATTGTATGGTTCATATATCATCAAGATTAGGAAATGAAAACACTTAAAGGAATAGTTTGATATTTTGTGAAATATGCTTACTTTCTTTCTGGTTTCTACAAAAAAAAAAAAAATCATTTTGAGAAACCTTTTCAGATGCATACCTCCAGGAGGCGGCCTGATCTATTGTTTTGGTCTCGCAGGTCTTGAAAAGTCCTAAAAACAATGCAATTGGTTTTTCCAAAAAAGGCCTTAAAAGGTTGTAAAAAGTCTTAAACTTTTGTTAGCTCGCAAACAGATACAAAAACATAAATAACTATCGGTAGATGTTATACACCTATAAACTACATTTGGGATTGTTGCGACAGTGGATTGTGCACACAGGAGGCCGTTCAATCCTTAAATCTATAGCAAGTTCTGTCTGACTGCTATAATAGGAAGCTCACGTCTCTTAATAATGTCTAACAGTAAGTGTCTGTTTTTGCAAAAAATGTGATAGGATGATAAATAATTTTATGCCATATCGTCCCTACTGGTTTTCCATCATACTTTCATACTTTGGCCGGTACGATGGTTAAACAGGTCTGATCATCCATCCATCCATTTTCTTCCGCTTATACGGGGCCGGGTCGCGGTGGCAGCAGGCTAAGAAGGGTTGTCCAGATGTCCCTCTCCCCGGCAACACTTTCCAGCTCCTCCTGGGGGATCCCAAAGCGTTCCCAGGCCAGATGGGAAATATAATCCCTCCAGGGTGTTCTGGGTCTACCACGGGGCCTCCTACCAGTTGGACGTGCCCAGAAAACCTATAAAAGGAGGCGTCCAGGAGGCATCCTAATCAGATGCCCGAACCACCTGAACTGGCTCTTTTCGATGCGAAGGAGCAGCGGCTCTACTCCGAGCTCCCTCCGGATGTCCGTGCTCCTTATCCTATCTCTAAGGGTGAGCCCAGCTACCCTCCAGAGGAAACTCATTTTGGCCGCTTGTATCCACAATCTCATTCTTTCGGTCATTACCCAAAGCTCATGACCATAGGTGAGGGTTGGAACGTAGACTGACTGGTAAATCGAAAGCTTTGCCTTCCAGCTCAGCTCCCTCTTTACCACAACGGTCCAGTACAATGCCCGCATTACTGCTGATGCTGCACCAATCCGCCTGTCCATCTCGCGCACCATTTTACCCTCACTCGTGAACAAGACCCCGAGATACTTGAACTCCTTCCTCTGGGGCAGTAACTCACTTCCAACCCAAAGGGGGCAATCCACCATTTTCCAGCAGAAAACCATGGCCTCGGACTTGGAGGTGCTGACTCTCATCCCAGCTGCTTCACACTCGGCTGCAAACTGCCCCAGTGCATGCTGAAGGTCACAGCCTGATGAAGCCAACAGAACCACATCATCCGCAAAGAGCAGAAACACAATTCTGAGATCACCGAACCGGATGCTCTCTTCCCCCAGGCTGCTCCTTGAGATCCTGTCCATGAATATCACAAACAGAATCGGTGACAAGGGGCAGCCCTGGCGGAGTCCAACACCCACTGAAAATGTGTTTGACTTTGTGCCAAGAATGTGGACACAGCTCTCACTTTGGTTATATAGGGAACGGATGGCTTGTAGCAGCGACCCCGGTACCCCATACTCCTGCAGTACCCCCCACAGGACCCCCCGGGGGACACGGTCGAAAGCCTTCTCCAAGTCGACAAAACACATGTAGACTGGATGAGCAAACTCCCGTGAACCTTCCAGCAGAGTAAAGAGCGGGTCCACTGTGCCATGGCCAGGACGGAATCCACATTGTTCCTCCTGGATCCGAGATTCGACAATCGGCCAGAGTCTCCTTTCCAGCACCCTGGAATAAAGGGAGGGAGCAGTGTGATATCCTGGTAATTGGAGCACACCCTCCGGTCCCCCTTTTTAAAGATGGGAACCACCACCCCGGTCAGCCACTCCACAGGCACTGTCCCTGACCTCCACGCGATACTGAAGACACGTGTCAGCCAAGACAGCCCAACAATGTCCAGAGCCTTCAGCATCTCAGGGCGAATCTCATCCGCACCTGGCACCTTGCCAATGAGGAGCTTTTTGACTACCTCAGAGACCTCTGCCAGGGATATGGGTGAGTCTTTCCCCGAGTCTTCAAACTCTGCCTCCTCCACAGAGGACGTGTTGGTCGGGTTCAGGAGTTCCTCAAAGTGCTCTTTCCACCGCTCGACAACATCCCCAGTCTGGGTCAGCAGCTCTCCTCCCCTGCTGAGCACAGCCTGGGCCAAACCCTGCTTTCCCTTCCTGTGTCGGTTTGCCAGAACTTCCTTGAGGCCAACCGAAAGTCCTTCTCCATCGTCTCCCCAAACTCCTCCCACACCCGGGTTTTTGCTTTGGCGACCACCGAAGCCACAGCCCTTCTGGCCTCCCAGTACCCGTCTGCTGCTTCAGGAGACCTCTCGACCAGCCAGGCCTGAAAAACCTCCTTCTTCAGCTTGACAGCTTTCTTCACCACTGGTTCTAAGGTTGCCGCCTCGACAGGCACCGACGGCCTTCTGACCACAACTCCTAGCAGCCGCCTCTGCAATGGAGGCTTTGAACATGGCCCACTCTGATTCCATGTCCCCAACCTCCCCCGGGATGCGCGAGAAATTCTTCCGGAGGTGGGAGTTGAAGATCTTGTGGACAGGGACCTCCGCCAGACGTTCCCAGTTCATCCTCACTACACGTTTGGGTTTGCCAGGTCTGTCCGGCAGCCGCCCCTACCATCTGATCCAACTCACCACCAGGTGGTGATCAGTTGACAGCTCTGTCCCTCTCTTCACCCGAGTGTCTAAGACATATGGCCACAGATCTGACGATACGACCACAAAGTCGATCATCGACCTGCGGCCTAAGGTGTTCTGGTACCAAGTATACTTATGAACCACCTTATGCTCAAACACCTTGTGTTTGTTATGACCAGTCCATGGCTAGCACAGAAGTCCAACAACAAAACACCGCTCGGGTTCAGATCAGGGAGGCTGTTCCTCCCAATCACCCCCCTCCAGGTTTCACCATCATTGCCCACATGGGCGTTGAAGTCCCCCAAGCAGATCTATGGAGTCCCCAGGCGGAATCCCTTCCAGGACGCCACCCAGCAATTCCAAGAAGGCCAGGTACTCTGAACTGCCGTTTGGTGCACAGGCACAAACAGCAGTCAGAGACTTCCTCTCAGCAACTCTCAGTCGCATGGAGGCTCCATGTTGATTTTTTGGGCTGTGCCTGACTGGGCCCCATGGGTCAAGGCCCAGCCACCAGACGCTCACCGTTGAGCTCCCCTCCCGGGTCTGGCTCCAGGGGGGGGCACGGTTTCCCTTTTCCGGGCGAGGTGCTACAGCTCTTTTTAGTCTGATCCATCATGAGTTTGTGAATCGCTCTTAGTCTGGCCCCTCCCCTGGGACCAATTTGCCTTGGGAGAC
This sequence comes from Macquaria ambigua, assembly GCA_008360985.2. NCBI lineage: Eukaryota > Metazoa > Chordata > Actinopteri > Centrarchiformes > Percichthyidae > Macquaria > Macquaria ambigua. The sequence continues at coordinate 351,514 of VMKM01000421.1, read as the reverse complement.
CCTACCAGGGACTAGTGCCCTGGACAACACAGCTCCCAGGGTCACAGGGGCACACAAACCCCTCCACCACGTTAAGGTGGCGATTCATGAAGAGGTAAACCCTGATCAAAACCCTGAATATACCACTCTCATATCTGTCCGCTAAATATAAGGCTACAGCCAGCAGCTGGTTAGCTTAGTTTAGCATAAAGACTGGACATTAAGACACATTGTTCTTCTTATAAATGTAAAGTTGAATTCATAGTCAAAAAACACATCCTTGCTTACATTACACTTACACTAAATTTGACACTAGATTGCTTTTAACATTATCCCATTATTGTCACTTGTGGCTAGAGTAGCTGACTCGCATACAAAGACTCTCTGTAAGGTTAGTAAAGTATTGTTGTCATGTCCAAATAATAAAAGTTGTTGGTCTGAGACCAGGACATAAACCATCATGTATGGTATCAAAGTGAAACATGTTACATGACCATCCACCATTCTGATTGTCACACCCTCCACATGCTCCACATCATTCACCACACTCACAAAGAGCAGCTGAATGTTGCCATTGGATGTAAATGGTTTCCTGCTGAGTCGTCCAAGAATGTAATTCCTAGTCAGACTGGAGTGCTTGATGAGGTCCCTGATGAGCCAAATAGAGCAAGGGCAAGTGGCAGTTCAGCTCTCTGATTGAACTGTGTATAATGTTTTTTTCTTCCTCCTGCTTCTCCAATCATGGTTAGAATCTCCATGGTAGCCTCTCCTGAGCAGTCCCAACCATCATCCCTCGATTCGTTGGACTCGCGGGATACAGTCATCATTTCAGATAGCCCTTCCAGAAAACACCAGAGGCTGGATACAAAAGCTAAGCAAGTAAGAGTTGACACATAAAATTCTTTCCTGTGACACTTCGAAATCTGTTCTTGAATTGAAGAAAAATGACATAAATGGAGATCGTATATTACAAGGTTTGAAAACATTGTTGAAGTCATCATATTACTTTATTTCCAGCATTTAAATTAACTTTGGATTGCAGTGGATATATTCCTAACATGCTGAATTGTTTTGCATTGTGTTTTAAATTGGTGGAATCCATTCTTACCAAGAAACCTGGTAATGGTTCCCCATTACTGGGGAATATATAATAAATGAATACAATCGAACCAAGTCCTTGGTGAATAAAACGAGAAGGAAAATGGTGAACATACAGAGAAGAATGTCGTGGAAAAACTGCCTTTGGTCTTAAGTTACACAAAACACAAAAGACACTTACAGGTCGTTGACAAAAATATATTGCACAATAGGAGATAGACAACAGAAGTCATCAGCCATCTCTCTCTATCTCAAAGAGAAGATACAAGAATACAGCTTTTATTGTATTCTGGAGACAAAGAAACTCTTTTCCATTGGTCAGTGTTGCATGGTTCCTTATAGGTTAAACCTATAGGAACTTTCAAAAACATACTAGGACCCTTAACGCACATCTGGAAAGCATAAAACATCTCTATAACATATAGCTGACCTTTTGACCTCACGTTGAGTCACGTTGCTTAGCACACATAGAAAACTGAAGACATGAAACTAGATAAAAATTCAAGAGTAGAGACATGAATAGAACTGGAACTATTAACTAATTAAAGTAAATACACAAGCATATAATTACTAAATATTAACAAGCATATAAACAAATGATTATAATAGATTAACATGTGAATAAATGATAAGTTATGAGCTCACAACAAAGTTTACTTTCACAAGAATTAAAAAGGTAATTTGTTAATTGTTTTTAGTTAGCCCTTGTGTTCTCAATCTAGCTTTCAGATTAATTTGAATTCTAAGTTATATCCAGGGAATATGACTGAGAAATCCTTTCTTCTTCAATCTTGCAGTACATCACCACCCAGACAGCTGAAAGAAATGTATGCCAGAGGAATTGTGTATGTGACCCATACTCTAAGAATGGCTATGTGAGTTACGCACAGTAATGGTTGTTGTAATGTTAAATGCTATATTGATACATTTTGAATCCTACCAGAGCATGTTGTTTTTCATGTTTAAATGTTATTAATGAAGTGTCTGTTTCTTTTATCCTTTCACCCTCCAAGGAGCATTATTATGATGGCGAGAGTGGCACTGGGTACTTGGCCAGGACGATTAAAACTATTCAGAGATGCACTGCTACAGACGATCATCATTGGAGGTAACCATAGACTGTATAAAAGAAGTTGACGTAGCCACTGTGATGACCATTTTGAAGCCTTGAGCTTGGCATTTGGCTGTTGCTATGTTGGTTTTTTGGAGCCAGAAGTGACCATATTTAGATGAGAGGGTGGATATGCATTGCTATGCCTCTATCCTGATTGACAGGTCGCCGTGGTAGCGACTTGTCAATCACAAGGTAGCCACACTCTAAAGCATACCCTACTTTTATTGTCTATTTTACTCTAAATGGGACCATAATTTATAAAATGAACATCATGCTGTATTGAAGAAGACTTGAAACTAGCGATTGAGACCAGAAAGTAACTAGGAAAATGTTTACTGAGGTAATAAATCAAGTGAGAAGCAGGACCATCTTCTCATAGACTTCTATAGAATCAGACTTTGTTGCACATAATGTTTCTCCAGCCAATAATAAACAAAATCATTTTTCTTAAATCTTAGGTCAAATCCAAATTACTGAAAGTGTTTTGAAATGTACATGGTTGTCATCAGTATTGATAATAAGGTATCAGCTACAGGACCATCTGGTGAATACATGTCTGAAAAGACAATTTGTTCCAGACACTGCCCTGAGCGAAGATGAGTGAAAGCAAGTGATCTCACTGATGAAACATTCAGCTGATGAGGACACAGTCAAGAAGAAGATGAAGCTAACATATGTCTATCGCCGCAACATGGTCCTCGACCCCCAGCAGTCAAGCAACATACTGTCTGACTTTCCATGTTTCAAAGACGTCAAAGGCTTGGTAATTATCTGTCATTATTTTGACAGTGTTATGACAATTGAATAGTTTTTTTAGGGTGTTGTAGTGATACTCAAACAACTAGCACCTATTAACTTTAGTTGGCTGTGAAATCCTGAAATTGTCACCCAACACCCTCACCCCAGGTTGAACAGGATTTCGTTCTGATGTTTGGAGAGGGTGTATTAGACAAGCAACTGGAGAGATGGTCGACCACATTCAAGAAAAAGATCATCCAACAATGCACAAAGCTTCAATCCATCATTGAGCTTGAAGAACTCCTGCTGGCAGCTGATACTCCCGTGGATGGTACTGAAGTGGATGTTGACTTTGGTAAGCTGCTTGTAAGCATACTGTTCTTGTTGTGTTGCACTCATAGACTTGTAATATATCGACATCATGTATCATGTATAAACATTTCATCTCAACATAATACTTAGAGCTGGATTAAGATATAAAAATATTGTATCTGTGAAAAATGTAAGAGGACACACCTTCCCATTAACTTGAATGAGAAAGTGCATCCAAACCTTTTCACTAATACTATATAACAAAACCGCAAAAGCACGTGTTTGGCTCAGCCATAAGGATTTTTAGAATGGGCGATCTTCTTGTGATGATATAGAACTGCTATCTTTTCTTGTAAAAATGCTGCTGACATTGCAGATGCACTGAATTTTGTTGATGGTCCACATAATTCAAGTGTGTTAACATCAAACTTGTGTTGTTACAGATCTCATCCTTTTTACGGCTACACCTGATTCCACCCTCTGCTCAGGGTCGGAAGACACTGGGAAAGGTGTTGGTGTCCCAAGCAGAGAAGCATCTTGTGATCATCAAGAAGGTTTGTATTTTTTTCCTAATTTATGGTAAGAATTTTTGATTATAATATTACAATCATGTAATTCTAATTGTCTCTCCATGTGTGTTTGTCTTCTCAGACTGGAAAAAGCATGCAAGAGCATCTCAATGCCATCACTACCAACACTCAACCCTATCTCCTGGCTGGTGGAGTTAGGAAGAATGCAATCCACCAGTTCTTCATCATTCTTGACAAGAATGCAATACCTTGCAGGTCAACCTGTTATCTTGGTGCTTTTGATGAACTGCTTAAGGCACATTTTGTGTTTGGCACATCATACAACACCATGCTCCACAATATGTACACGTTCACCCAGACCACTGTGTACAACACTGATGTTGGCAAAGTCAAGGAGAGTCCTTGTGTTGCTGAAGTTAGGGTGAGGTTGCTTCAGTAGTGCTTGTTTCTCTTCCACCATGAAGTGTTTTGTTTGTCAGGCTGTTAGTTTGTTCAAATATGCTTGTTAGGCATTTACGATTAGTTCACGGTTACTTGCCTTGAAAAAATATTCACCTTAAATGTGTTCAGACTGGATGTAGCTGTGTGTTTGGTACTTTTTCTGGTTTTAGGAAACATTTAGGCTACATCCACACTATTATGTTTTCATTTAAAAACGGCATTTTAAAATGAAAACAATTTCAAGTTTTATCACCGTTTCAGAAATAATCTCCGTACATACTACACGCCTGAAAATGCATATCACATGACCATTCACGTGCACTGGGCATGCACGTGCTGGTGTAAACAGGAAGCAGATTGTTTACTCTGTGTTTGGTTGCTTAGTTGCAGGAAATACTACAAACGAAGAACAGCAATGGAGAAAAGTAAGACCAGAGATTTCTATGCTTGGACCAACGACCAGGTGGAACTGAAAGTAAATGTTGTCGTTATCCATGTTGAATTAACCGCTGGTAGTCTCTGAAAAAATTAACCATCTAAATATAAAAAATAAATACTTGATTTGAGAAGATACAGACTAGAAACAAGTGAATTTATCTGCCAGTGCAGTACGATAATTACACTTAGTAAAATTTCTTGAAATAAGAAAAAATATCCAGGCTTTAGAAAAGTCAGAACTCTCTTGAAATAAGTGGCAAAACACCCATTCCAAGCACTGTATTAAGTAAACTCAAAACTAGCTTGTTAATTCTTCTTTCACCGTTTGTTTCTTTCTTAATTTGAATGAAAAGATCTTAAAACCAGAGCTACTAAACAAGATGATTCTTCTTAATTTTAAAGTTGTCATCATTAGCTTTTCTGTCTTAAAATGAGACAAAGCATTTACACAAAATGAAATCAAGCACACAGAATTAACATTATGAACAATTATTCAGTTGAATTGCTTTCTGAAAGAATGCTTTATAAAATTTCACTTAGGCATTGCAACATGAAACATCCATAGAGGTAATAACCTGGAGGTAATAGTGGCTATAATGCAAGTAATGTGGTGTTACATTATTCACTGTGTCATCATTAGAACATTGAATAGGATTACCTGACCTGACACTCAGTTACAGGAATCCAAAAAAAGTAATGGTACAATAGCGCATTAGTTTTGTGTTCCTCCCACCACTGGTAACATTTTTGTAAACCTAATTAACTGTCATTAACATGTCAAACTACTGAAAACCACTTTATAGGGCTGCTGTACGGAACATGTGTGGCACAGAAGATGCTTTGATGGTTGAGAAAAAACAAAAGCCAGTCAGTAAGTACTTTGTATTGGATAAACCAACAATGAAGAATTTAAACTTACATCTTCAATATTCCTGTTTTCATGACAAACTCTCCAACACAGTGACATGACTCCCTCCCATACACCTCAAAGGCTAGATGTTACTCAAGGTATCAGGAACTGAAACTGCTACTGAAACTGCTACTACTACTTATCCCTAGTATCCCTGAACAGCTCTACTTCCCAATAAAATCTTTCCACTCTGATGGCTCCTTTGTACAAGGCTGTGGTGTCTCGCTCATGGATAGCATCCTGTAACATTTCTGTCTGAATGACAGAGAAGAGGGTTGCCACACACTTTGGATATGTAAGATGCAGGGTGTAGTAGAAAGCCAGCAGATAAAGCAGACCTTAACTGAGGTCTTTCTTGGTAAATGTGGTGATGTGAGTGGTTCCAATTGCCACAAGACAGCGGGACCCATCGAAGAGCAAAACAGGGCTGGAGAGAGATCGCTTCTGGAGGTAGATGGTGGGATCTTCTGTTGGCTAGAAAGAAAAATAATAAAAAAAAAAAAAAGGGAAATTTCTTTAGGGTAGAACAGAAAAACTACCAGAGCAGTCCTACTACTGAAACTGTTAGACACCATTATGTACATGCATATATCTATGATCGAAGCAATACTAGCATGCATGTGGTATAGGAAAGCAGACTGCCTTCTGTTTTAAAGACAGGACCACTGATACAAACATGCCCTAAAGAAAAAGCCAAAACATGTCTCCCAATTAACTCATTATGAAAATAATGGCTCTTGCCTCAGTCACTATTTAAAGAGTGAGGGCCACTACATATTATGGGAGATGTTGTTGGTGTACTTGTTAGAGATGATGCACCGTTAGAGACTAACAAAAGATAAAATAAAAAGTAGTAAGTAGCTTGCAGACAAACATTAAGTGTTGAATGTGACAAAATGTGAACAAACTCTCACCTGAAGGACATGAAGCAATGCCTCACTGGCATGTCCCAGCTTCTTAGGCGGTGCACTTGATGAGAGAAAGAGTGTCCTGTGCCCTGAACAGCGCTATGTTCCACTAGAACAGAAGAAATCAACTTTTAGTTCAAAGTGACCCTTCCTAAACATGACTATTATCGGGTTAAAGTTGAGCTCACAGAAAATTCTTATTTTGTCACCATGAAGAACATTATCAATTTTGGTTTATTTAATCAGCAGCAACATACACAATCCTATTCACACCCATGTCTGACGAAACAGCTACACAATAGACACAGCTAAATGACTTACCTACATCCACGGTCATGGGTGGCTTCCCATCTCTTCTTTAATTAATCTATGAATTTGCTGTTGCCCATATCCAGGATCTGCCACGGCACACCCATCACCTATAATGCAAGTAGGTGTTAAAACAACAATGAAACAATAAAAACAACGCTTGCTTTGTGGATAAGCCAAAATAACAAGCTAATCGCTTACATTATGATTATTGAAACATGGATATGCATGCAGGATCTTTGTTGGCCTGTCCTCTTCTTTCAGGGCATTACTGTCAATGAAGGCTATTCTTGCTTGAAACTCAAGGTCAAGGATTTGGGAGAAAGCATGTTGGTTGGGTTTTGGTTTCTTGTACATCTCCTGCAGAGTCTTGTATTGGCTGGCCTGTGTTGTCAGACCAGAGAACACAAATCAGTAATGGGTATCGGAAATGTCAATTTGAATGATACTATGGGTTTTAGCCAGCAAGTGTAACATTAAACCAAATTTGACAGTCTTAGAAAACAGTTTGCTATAGCTGGGTAATGACTGTAAAAATAATCTGACAATTGAAAGTGCAAAATATATTGATATATGACCCCCTCCCCATTCACATTCAGCAACGTGTGCTCTTTATGCTCTTTAGAGAGCCAAATGAATGAAAACAAATGAGAAATCATCTGTCACATCACAGTATATCAAGACCCAATCAGAACTGAAATGTAAAATATCAGTGTCTGTAATATATCATGAAATCCAAAACAATCATAATATTGCCTAGCCTTCATGCCCATCATTACTGCCAAAATTACATGTTTCGACTTACATGGACTGTGGCCATGTATCAGAAACTGCTCTCAGATGTTTGGTGCAAAATAATTGTTGATCCACCACTTGAGTCTGCATCATAATCTTCTTCCTTGTCACTTGTTGAGAAGTCAATGAAACGCCTTTTCTTTAGATGGCCCCTCTCTAGTGTGGGCCCCTGCCTCTTTTGTGGGGACTTCACATTCTGCAGCCTCTTGTGAAGATTACTGTTAAGGCTCATCTGTGGTAAATAAAATTTCACTCATTGAGAAAACAAATAAAAATGAAAACCTTTAACTTTTTTTATGTCACAGATAAACAGTGTCAGTCAAAAATAAATACATACATCCTTTATGATCTAAGGGCAAGAAATAATATACCACAAATTTTAATCACTTACATGTTTTATAGTTTTGTCTTTATTCTGTAGCATGGGATAATACTCTACTAGTCTCATAGCCATTGCAGTGACTTCATGCTTGGAAGGGTACCAGAATAACACTCGACTCTATCGCCCCTCTAAAAAAGAAGATAATAAAACAGAGGAGGTTAGCTCCATGGTATAACCCGCAAACCCGCAAACTAAAACAAACATCGCGAAAACTTGAAAGGAAATGGCGTTCCACCAATCTGGAAGAATCACGTTTAGCCTGGCAAGATAGTCTTGAAATTTATAGGAAGGCCCTCCGTAATGCCAGAGCAGCCTACTACTCATCATTAATAGAGGAAAATAAGAACAACCCCAGGTTTCTGTTCAGCACTGTAGCCAGGCTGACAGAGTCACAGCTCTGTTGAGCCATGTATTCCTATAGACCTCAGTAGTAACGACTTTATGAGCTTCTTTAATGATAAAATTCTAACTATTAGAGACAAAATTCAGCACCTCCTTCCCTCAGTTGGTACTGACTTATCTTCAAACACAGGAACCTTAGAAACAACTGTAAAACCTGATGTACATTTAGACTGCTTTTCTCCCATCAACCTTAATCAGCTAACTTCCATGATTTCCTCATCTAAGACATCAACGTGTCTCTTAGACCCCGTCCCAACTAGGCTGCTTAAAGAAATTTTACCCTTAGTTAGCATTTCTTTACTGGATATGATCAATCTGTCCTTATTAAAAGGCTATGTGCCACAGTCCTTTAAAGTAGCTGTAATTAAACCTCTTCTCAAAAAGCCCACTCTTGATCCAGGGGTTCTGTCAAATTATAGACCTATATCTAACCCTCCTTTTCTCTCTAAGATCCTTGAGAAAGCAGTCGCCAATCAGTTGTGTGACTTTCTACACAACAATAAGCTGCTTGAGGATTTTCAGTCAGGATTTAGAGTGCATCATAGCACAGAGACAGCACTGGTGAAAGTTACAAATGACCTTCTAATTGCATCTGACAAAGGACTTGTCTCTGTACTTGTCTTACTAGATCTTAGTGCCGCATTTGATACCATTGACCATCATATTCTATTACAGAGACTAGAACATTTAATTGGCATTAAAGGCACCGCACTAAGCTGGTTTAAATCCTATTTATCAGATCGATATCAGTTTGTACATGTTAATGATGAATCCTCTATGCACACCAAAGTTAGTCACGGAGTTCCACAAGGTTCTGTGCTTGGACCAATTCTGTTTACCTTGTATGTGCTTCCTTTGGGCAATGTTATTAGGAAGCACTCCATACATTTTCATTGTTATGCAGATGATACCCAATTATATTTATCGATCAAGCCAGATGAAACTAATCAATTAGCTAAACTTCAAGCATGCCTGAAGGACATAAAAACCTGGATGACCTGCAATTTTCTGATGTTAAACTCAGACAAAACCGAAGTTATTGTACTTGGCCCCGAACACCTTGAAACACATTATCTAAAGATATAGTTTCTCTAGATGGCATTGCCCTGGCCTCCAGCGACACCGTAAGGAATCTTGGAGTTATCTTTGATCAGGATTTGTCCTTTAACTCCCACATAAAACAAACTTCAAGAACTGCCTTTTTTCATTTACGTAACGTTGCAAAAATCAGGCACATCCTGTCTCAAACAAATGCAGAAAAACTAGTCCATGCATTTGTTACGTCTAGGCTGGACTATTGCAACTCTCTACTATCAGGCTGCCCCAATAAGTCCCTTAAGACTCTCCAGCTGATCCAGAATGCTGCGGCACGTTTACTGACAAGAACCAGAAAAAGAGATCATATCTCTCCAATATTATCTTCTCTACACTGGCTCCCTGTAAAATCCAGAATAGAATTTAAAATCCTTCTCCTTACCTTCAAAGCCCTAAATGGTCAGGCACCATCATATCTTAAAGAGCTCATAGCTATTACCCAACTAGACCAGAGCCTTCAGCTATCAAGCTCCTCTCCTGTGGACCCAGATCCCAGTTTGTGTACGGAGGACAACCTCCTCACATTTAAGAGTAGGCTTAAGACTTTCCTCTTTGATAAAGCTTATAGTAGGGCTGACTCAGGTGAGCCCTGAGCCACCCCTTAGTTATGCTGCTATAGGCCTAGACTGCCGGGAGACTTCCTATGATGCACTGAGGTCCTCTCTCCTCCTCTTCCTCTTCCTCTCCATCTGTACGCCCTCATATCCCATCAATGCTTGTTACTAATTCAGCTTCTTCCCGTAGTTGTGTGCTTTCTCTCCCCTTTCTCTCTCCTTCTGTTGCTTTCTGCAGGTGTTTCTGCCTCCGGAGCTGTGGGGTCTGGATCTGTGGTTGCGGCCGCCTGCTGCCCCCGTGCTCCTCCTCTGCACCCACTGCTGCAGTTGCTGTTGCTATTATTATTAGTGTTGCTGCTATAATGTTGCTCTTAGTGTTGTTTCTGTTGGTGTTAACATCCATGCCATTGCCGCAGCCATTGCGTTGCATCTCTGTGTGAAACTGTGTTGTGCTGCTGTATGTTCTCTTTCCTCCTGCTCTCTCTCTCCCGCTCCCCCCGTCCCCCTTCAACCCAACCGGTCGAGGCAGATGACCGCCCACCTAGAGCCTGGTTCTGCTCGAGGTTTCTACCTGTTAAAAGGGAGTTTTTCCTTGCCACTGTCGCATAGTGCTTGCTCATGGTGGGAACTGTTGGGTCTCTGTAAATATAAAGAGTCGGTCTAGACTTGCTCTACTCGAAAAAGTGCCCTGAGATAACTTTGTTATGATATGGCGCTATATAAATAAAACTGAACTGAATAGACCTCCTCCCTTTGCTGACTTGCTCTCAAGATTTAAATCATACTGGTGACAGTGTTCCTCACCAGCCTGCATCTCAGCTCTTTGGACATGACACATTCTCCCTCTCTGCCAGTGCGGGCCATCTCAAAGTAGTGCTTACAAGCTTGCTCCAACTCACTATCTGTATAGACCACATATTCTGGTCTGGGCTGGGAAGCTGTAGGGTCTTCTTTGGGCTTTTCTTCACCAAAGGAGTGGATGCCTGGGGGCAGATTGGAAGCGTTCCTCTAGGTGAAGACAGTTCCTGTTTCACCAGGGCCAGCTTTGTTTGGGAAGGTGGGATTCTCATCCTAAAAAAGCAAAAAGCAAAAAAACAAGAGTTAAACAACAGATGCAACTAGAAACAACATGTCTTGTGCTAGGTGTTTTCAGAGCAAAGTAGGTAACCAGTTACCTCTGTGGTAATAACAGCCCACACTCGTTTCCTCTTGAGAAAGTGTTCCGTCCCAGGAAGAAGGTCTCTCAAATCATCACAACTGAGCTTGTGGAGCAAAGCCTCATCAATGTTGGCAGCTATGAAGACAGCACAATCATTAACAAACCTTTTACAATTAAACACTTTTATATCTTTTTCAACTTATAAATTTACCAGTATTTAACTTGACAGGGCAAACAAAGTTTTGTGTCTTCTTGTCATTTTATCTCTCGTCCATGATTTAATGTAAATAGAATACAATTTAGACATTTCGTGTCCTGAAATTGTTTTTAAATTGATTTTGTTTTAGATCAGTGTCAGCATGTACAGTAATTGAATCAGTTAGCTAACCGTAGTTTTTTAACACCTTAACATGACACACCATTTAAAATTGATACTGTAACATCATCCAGTTCATCCATGATTGTCCCCTCCTTGTGGTCTCTTTAATTGCTCCTTTACCTGGCAGGCAGGAAAAACATCACGTTAAGTCATGGTTAGGACAAGTTGACCCTGCTGACTCGAGATCAGTTTTTACAGTCCAATGTCCATCTGCCATGGATCCTAAGTCCTGCAGCAGTCAAAAGTTGTGACACCTTATCTGAAACCTGCTGTGGGAACAGCTGCGCAAGCATGAATGTGCATGAGAACTCTAGACAGCTCAGCAGGTTACTGGTCAGATACAGACAGCATGAAAATAGGAGCGCAACTTGTGATCTTTGCAATGGTATTGATTGGTACTAAAAATGTGTTTGAGGCAGTAAAAGCTTGACAGAAACGAGGAAAAGAGACTCCAGGGAGTTTGGGGTCAGGAGAGAGGAATGGAACCTGGAAGAGCACTGCCTTATGATCAGAGACAGCAAAATCAACTAAATTCACATGTTCCACACAGAAACCATAAGAGAGCACAAGGTCAAGTGTGTGTCTTTTGTAATGCTTGACATATTGGGTAAGATTAAAAGTATTTAAAAGTTTGATCAAATCAGAAGTAAACGAGGAGGAAGAAGGGGGGTGAACATGGGTATTCAAATCACCAAGTGACCAATTAAAACACATAAAATTGGCAATTTATTAAATAAAATAAAACTAAGACTCTAAAAAGGTGGAGAAAAAGCAGAGTGAGAGAACAACTAAAACTAAACTAAAACTCTGTGTATTTCTGCAAGGCCACCACCTTAACCTGTCAATCTTGGTTGGTGGAAAACTTAAAATTCTGTGGGGGATAACTTAATGAGAGGGCCACATTCATCAGGATTAATCCAAGACTGTAATGATAAAAAAATGAATATTGTTGGCTATGATCAAATCCTGGCAGATAGAAGACTTATTAGCAAGGGACCTTACATTAAGTAAACAGAAAAGAGCTGTTTCAGCAGAGGGAATGGAGGAAGTGATTTTAACTGTGATGAGATTATTTCTGTGTGGACTGCGAGTAGGTTTTGGTCTTGCATACTGCCTTTCAATAATCCTAACAGGAATTAATGAATTTGTGAGGCAAACAAAACCAGCATCAGAAGGACCTGGGCTGTCTGGGACAGGGCTATATAGTACTGAGGCAGGATGATGGGCAGGGTTTTACTGGGGAAACCATCAGTTATGGATAAAAGCAATAAAGTCGATCAAATTAGAAATCAGTTTCCCTTTTCTGTTTCCTGCATCCGAGGCCAAGGGTCGTTGGCTACCTGCAGGCTTGAGACAAGCTGGAAACACAGCTCCGTCTGCTGCTGGATATCCTCGATGATCCGCTCAATGGATTGCAGTTCATTTTAAAGCTCGGCAACCTCCACAGACAGGGCCATCAGTGGAACTGTAAAAGAGAGAAAACCATGGCTAGCAAAAGAGCCACAGAGAGCTGCGCAGAATTGTTGGCAGTTGAGTAACGACATCACTGGAGAACGGAAAAAACTTAACCCCTCCATACAGGAGTCCACAGTGGTGAAACGACACAATTCCAACCAAAGGATATAGGGCGAAACTTACCACAGAGGGCCCAGAACCAGACTGTGGATGTATCAGCTCTGGTTAGTTTTAGCCGGAGATGGCTTCCTCTGGGGTTAACGTCCGAGAAAGTCAAGTTGTTCTGTCGTTTAATCAAAGGTTGAGTCAACTCTGTTCCAAAATCCTTCGGTTAGAAGATGTATTGATTCTGGCTGCAAGAGTTTGGTTTGTTTTCCCTCGCTTAGTTTTGAATTGATAGGCTGCTGTAATGTGCATGCGTGATGCTCATACTCAGTGGGGGGTGAGAGTAGACCTCTTCTATATGATTTGTGTATAGTTAGAAAACATAAACTGAACACACGTACACACATTGACGTAGTCTATTTAGTCTATTTCAAAGGATAGCTTCCCCCTTTACGACATAATTCACAAAAAAAAAAAAAAAAACAACACACAAACACTATGTCTTGCACAAACTATGCTTACACTTTATGTGGAAAAAGCCCTATAAAACAGACAATCAAGTCTGAGAAACTAATTATAAGTTGTGAAACATTATTTCTATCAACACTTATTACATACTGTAATTCAAGTTAGCGTGATTATTTTCCAACTTGTTCAACTAATGGGTAAAATGAAACACGATGATCATGGCTGTGTCTTGATATTTAAGCTCCTTGGCTCAGCTGTCTGGAGGAAACGTTTCCAATGCACATGGCCATGCACCTCGGGAATCACGTTTTATTATGGTAAACAGCCAGGCATCTGATTTCATATCTATCCGACTGTAGCATCATCAGATCTAATTGATATTTATTTTGATTATTTTTGTAAAAATACAAAAATAATCAATGCCTGGTTCATCCATTCAGTGGCTGTTATAGCCATTATTTAGTGGTAGATCTTTATTGTAGGGAGTGGCTGGAATATTCACCATATTTTATGTTTGCCATAAATTTGGCAATTGCTAATTCTCCTTCTAATCAATAGTGGCTATTGTGTAAAGTATTGTTCCATTAAGATATTAAGGTTTAAATAAGAGTACACCATCTTAAATACTTTATGCTTTGCCTCTTTTAGTTATTAATGGTGAAGCGAGTTGAAACAATTGTTTACTGTTATATTATTTTGAGATATTGGGAGGAGTTTCATCCCCCTTACCACCCAATATTTTTTGTACAGTCCCTTATCACATTTAATCACAGAGTCACCTTACATGCAGTTACATGTCATAGATGGTGAAGTGTTTTGATTTACAGTCTGCAATACATATTGCTCCATGAAAAGGATTTGTCAACAGATACAATGCAGAGAAAATACATCCCTTCTGAACAAAGCCCTTGTTGTCTTATGTTCCTTTTGTTTCATTTTGATGGGGTTATCAATTACAGACAATAACAGGGGACCAGATTGGTGGGGAGCATGGGTGACAAGGGTAAAAGAGCTACTTGGATTTCTAGAGCCACTGCAGGCTTTCAATAACAGGATTAATGTAGCCCCCGGTGCTGCTGTTCCGGTTGGAAAAGGATCAATCGGAAAAAGGCAAAAGCGTATTAAAAGGATTACAGATTAGCAATTAGATGTCTTCTGACTTGGGGTTAGAAAGTGCTCTCACACAGTATTTTGAGTCTTAAGGTGAGTTGTGTGACGGCTGGCACTGTGGTCCACTTCCTCATTCACACTATATATTCTCTACTTTGACACCCAGAGGTTCATCTGAGTCCAATGACTGTCTGCTGCTCAGAGGTCAAGATTTTATGAAGATCTAATCTATCTTTGCTTTTTGTCACTTTTTAAACCTCCTTTGTGTAGAACCATACCTTTACATTGCTCTCTCGGATTTTTTAGAACACAATATACTATATGTTGATTTACATAGAGACCTTTTTATCAGATAGTCCTCACTGTATTTACATTGCAGTCATTTTTTCATATGGTGTTCAAATGGTTTCTATACAAAGTGACCTGACACCCAATAAATTCAGCATTAACAGTCCTAGTTTTCTAATATTTGTGGCTGGAAGGCTCTTTATCCTGACAATTAGACAGTATGCGTAAATGTGGATTGAGACAGTAATTACATGAAAGCAATTTTGTTAAAATGTGTTGCCAGAGGAAGAAAGGATGTATCAGGATCACAGACATCCTTAGATTACCACTCCAAATGAAACCCCACACACTTGTTATGTTTCTTTCAGTGCAGAGGAAAACAGTAGCAAGAAAAGTGCAGCTGCTGCCTCTCAAAGCCCAGAGAAATTGATAGAATACATACTCTCCTACAGACTTACACATAAAGATGAGGTTATATCCTATGCTGAGACCCTGATGTTATTGAGTTTTCTGAAGACTTGTAGGCAGACAAGTTGCAATACTGTTTGTTTCCTCGCTGACTGCACCAATAACAAGCTCTGAGAGTTTGTGATGACATTAGAAGTTATAGGCTTAATTGACTCAAGATATGCCTGTGTATACCATACCATTGTTATTATCCTTGTTCCTGTGAAGTTACTAGATAAACCAAATAATACTGCACATTAGCCAAAACTATGGGAGTCTGGAGGCCTGGCCAAACATAACAAAAGGATGGGGGAAGTATGGGCCAACCACATAGCATGCCATCTGACCCAGAGCTTGCTTCCTGCTCTGGAGCAGGTTATGTTCGAGATAACAGATCAACGCGTATAAAAGCATCACCTACTGACCAATCAATTCTCTTGGAAAATGACATCACCATTAGAAGATCCCGTATGAGAGATATAGTTTCTCATCGGAGGGACTGACTTATCTGTGTCAGGTTCTTGCAAGCGATGTCAAAGGCATTTCATTGTGCTTTTGTATCCCGCTTAGCGTGATCGTGGTTTAGGCTTAGTGAAGGCAGATAATGAAAAGATATGCTGGGTTTGTTGAACTTGCTTCGTAGTATGCCTCTGTACAACCACATGCTGTATGCTATATATTATGTATAATAATATCTCCTCCCCCCTCTCTGACAGTTTTCAGTTACTGTTACTTACTATTAGGTCTATTCCACTACGAGAACAATCTGTAACCTGGAGTGTTCCATCCTGAACTTGTAAGAACCCGTAAAGTCTCGGTTCTAGGGTCTGCCTTGCATTTCCACTGTGTTTTACAAACCAGAATGTTTTGAATATACATGATTGAAAAGGCAACACTATTTCAGATACCAGGACATTTACTTATGATGACTTTTAAACGTCAGTATCATTAAATTAATGGAAGTGCCCCACCCACAGTAGGAAGATGTCAACCAGCTCCCACCCACTGACCACCTCTCCTGAGCCAGGTGTGTTCTGGCAGCTGCCTATCCCACTCTTTCTCTGCTCTGTTTGATTCTCTTCAGAGTCAAAAACCAGGAAGGTGACAGTGAAGAATCTGGTGCAGGATGCAGCACAATCATTTCTGAGCTCTTTTTCTTCAAGAGAAATTAAAATATAGAGATGTAGCATTTGGTCGAGCTGCATTGCTAGTGGTGTTACATGATTACATTTTGAAAATACCTTCAGAACCTGTTACCCGGAAATGTAATTGAACAATAACATACTCCCGAACAATGATAAAAACGCACGTCAGATATTCTGAAATAGAAGATTGCCTGTATATTGAAACACACTTGTTGCAGGGCTTATCAAAACACATGTCCTGCGATATCAATTACTGTGTTTACCGTGTTGCAAACCAGCTGTTGCATTCCTTGCCCCCAGAGTACCTGGAACTCCTGAACAGAGCTGAAATTTAGGTTCAGGAACTCGCCCCCAAAGCAGGTGGAGAACAGTGGAAATAAAAGCAGAACCCATGACAATGGCTACACCTTAAGTTACGGGTCATTAAGTTCCTGTCTGTTCTATCTGCAACTCTATCTCGTGGTGTTATTTTTTTGCTTTGTATATGCTTTCCCTTAAAGGTATGCAGACGATAGTAACTTATACAGCTTATTTAACCCTCAAAACATTACAAAATTGTTTAAATAACATTACTGCCCAACACCATTAAAATTTGACTTTTTATCTAATCAGGTCAAAATATCAATTTGGGAAATATTTTGGTTCATGATCAAATTAATACAGAGATGTATACATGTACAAATACAAAAGACAATTGTATTTATTTTCTCAATTCAGTTGTAAAATACAATTCTCTTTAATATTATTATTATTTTTTTAATATAAATGTCATAACCACATTCCACATAGAATCTATTCCACATAGATCTCTAAAAATGAGAGCATTACTAAGTAGGGGAGTGGCTGCAGCTGAATCCAACACTAAAAACAAGCAAAAAGGAAAAGAAACTAATAACTAATAATAACAAATCACAAAAAAGGGCACACTAGCAAATGCATGAGAATTATACAGAAAATGGACAATATGCCGCATGCGAATGCGTCTGCAACCATTCTAACCCTACCATCACTATTCCCCAGAATGGCAGACGAGATAAAAACAAAAAACAAATCCGTCCCCTATCATATGAACACAGCACTTATTTCAGTACTGCTTAAAACAAATAAGTTACAAGCACATTTCCTTAACACCGATATCAAAATCATTAGCAAAGCACTAGCAACCTGAATTGAAGTTGTCTCATCCCTAATTCACCCAGATCAAACAGGATTTATTAAAGACAGACATTCATCAAATACACACTGTCTTTTCAACCTGATAAATGAATCCCACCAAAATAACCCTAAAACTGTCATCCTTTAACTATACACTGAGAATGCATTTGACAAAGTAAACTGGACATTTCTTATAAAAACTTGAAACTCACTGAAAAAATGTGGTTTTGGAAAATAATTTATTCAATGGATTAAAACATTCTACAACACATTAAGGGTAGTAATCATGACTAATAACCTAATCTCACAAAACTTCACACTCCACAGAGGCACCGGACAAGGATGTCCACTCTCACCATTACTATTTGCACTTTTTATTGAACCATTAGCAGCAGCAATATGCCAAAACAACTATTAGATAATACATAAAATCAGCCTATTTGCAGACGATGTACTCATATTCCTACAAAATCCAAATTAATCAAAGAACTTATCAAAATCATCAATACATCTCTGCTTATACAATAAACTGGAATAAATCCACCATCCTACCAATCTATAGTGATAGCTCTCATGCTACATCACAAATCTCCCACTTAGCACTCATTACTGGCAACATCACATATTGAGGTATGACATTTTCCCCCAAGCTGTCAGAGTTGTTCCACCTATAGGACGTATTGCTACAATAAATATGATGGTATTACCAAGAATCAATTACTTACTCAGAATGAACCCAACCCAACCCCAAGCAAAATGGTTCAACACACTGGACACACTAATAACATGTTATTGGAAAAACAAAAAACCCAGAATAAAACTAAGCACATTACAAAAATTAAAACATCAAGGAGGCCTAGAAGCACCAAATTTCCAACACTACTACTAAAAGTAAAAGTAAATCTGATTTACTAAATCAATTACAATACCTTATTTAAATGGATTCAAACAACCCATCACCACCACCCATGGCTTGATAGAAGAAACTGAATGCCAAGACATAGCAATCACAGACCTACCTTTCCTCATTAACGCAATCAAACATCACAACTGCTTCAAAAACATTGCATCACCACAACTCTGACAGCTTGGTGGAAAGTCAATAAAATAAAAAAACATTACAATGTCTCCTACCGCACAAACACCCATATGGCACAATCCAGACTTCACTGCAAATAACTCACCTCTAATAGGCACTAAATGGAACACATTTTTGATTTCATAACACCTTGTTCATATTCCAACAGCTTATTGACATATATGGCACTGAGAAACAACAATACTTACAATACATCCAATTAAAACATCCAGTCAAGACAAAAATAGTTACATCTAGCACACACCTGGAATAACCACCACTATTAGACAGCAACAATAAAACTTCAAAATCAAACAAACCACTCTCAAAACTGTATAAAATCATATCTTCCAATGGGAAAAATACCTCAACATCCACACCAATAACCACTATTGGAATAAAATGTGTAATAACATCTTCAGCATGTCTAGGAATACTAACGTAAGGCTAATACAATGCAAGATCATTCACAGAACACACAGCACAAGATGCACGATGCACATAATGGAATTTACAGGATCAGACATGTGTATTCATTGTACACTCAACGCAACTGACGACTACCTCCACGCACTCTGGCTCTGTCCACCAATACAACATTTCTGGGAAGAAGTAATCACCACACTATCCCTATTCCTTGTAGCAATCCATTATCCCCTTCTGTATGCATACTTGGAAATCTGGATTTACTCAACACATGTTCAACACAAATCATAATACCCCTACTTGTAACCCTAACTATCACCAAGAAAACAATACTACTAAACTGGAAAAGTAGGGAAAAAAATCAACATCTCACAATGGTTGGATCTCCTAACATGACAGATATCAGTGGAACAACAATCAGCTCTACAAAAAAACAACTTGAACAGTTGCATAAAATATATTCAACGATCATTCTATTCTGCTGCCGGTGAGCTAATGCCACAACACAAGTATAAATGCAATGTAGGCATGTAGGGGGGAATGGGCACGGGAAAAACAGACAAGAAACAAAAAAGATAAAAGAAAGAAAAAAAAGAAAAAAACAAATACATGTATGTGTATGTGTATGTGTGTGTGTGTGTATGAACAGAAATTAATAATACTAAACCAAACTCATGCTGCAAGTCTCGCCTGAAACACATCCAAACCCAAAGTGATCACGCACTCCGTTTATTTATTTTTATTTCTTCTCTCACTCTCACTTTTCTTTTTGTCTTCTCCATTTCTTCTTCTTTATTTTCAATTTAGTTATTACTTTTTAATTTTTTTTCTTCACATGCTGTCACATGTTAACATATCTGTGTCCTTTTATGTTTTGTAAAACAATATCATTTGTTGTTGCCTTTGTATTTGTTAGTATGTCCATATTTTCTATAATTGGTGAATAAGAGGGGGGGGTTTGTTGTTATATCAGTGTGTTGGTAAGTAAGGTAATGTTTGTTAATAATAATAATGATAATAATTGCTAGTAACTGAACTTATAATAATTGCATTGTGTTTTTCTCTGCATGTCGTCTAAGCCTGTTGGAATGAATAGCAAATATTGATGCATCTCCTATCATACTATTGAGTAAAATGTAAAATATAATTCTCTACCATATACAGCTATGGCTATCATTTATTTAGCACTGGCCATGGATGATCACTCATGTTTGTAAGGCCATTGCCAGAGAACTAAACCATGCATTTCCTGCTTCATTTGGTTTCTCCCACTATTCTTCGGCTACAGATCCATGTGCTCCTCATATAGGAAAAATAAGAAAGATCCTTCAAGAAGTGACCTGTGACAGGCTTCACATGGCTTCTGCTGTGTCTGTGCCGTCACTGTGAGCTGTCTGAATCATTTGTTATGTCCAAGGTGACTGCAGGGTCAACACAGGCAGATAAGAATCCTGGAGAATAAGGGATAGTTCTACAGCTTCACTTACATCAAATACAATTTATAAGACTACACATCATATGTCATATTATTAAATAACATATTGCAAGGTCAGTACAACTTTGATATTTTGTGGGTGCAATTTGACCATAGCAAGGGAAAACTGTTATTTGGCTTTGGTTAGACCTCTTCATGTGAATTCTGATGGGAAATCATAACCTGCCCTCCATTCAGGACTTGTACATTTGCAGTCAGGAAATGGACAGGAAACATCACTGCAGACCATCACACCCACAACCTGTTCCAACTTCTCCCCTCTGGTAGGCGCTACAGAACACTGTACGCCAAAACGACCAGACTCAAGAACATTTTCTTTCCACAGGCCATCACTCTGATAAACAGTTAACATCAGTCACATAGTGTCAATAATGCTGTAACACTAAACATCCACTTACCTACAGATTAAAAATTATATTTATTTTTAAATGCACCCTGTTTTTAACATGTACATATCATCCATCATTGTCAGTATAAATCCTGTATGCTCTATATACGGTATATAGGAATGTATACAGTACATGAATTTACTGTATGTAACCACCCACTTTATGTATGTTCATTCAATATTTATTTCTTTGCATTACTTGTATTGTTTACAATTTATAGAAACACTTGACTTGTATATAGACATTGTATGTTGTTGGTCATTGTTGCTTTTTATTTATATTTATATATACAAATAAATAAATATATAGCTATTTTTTCACCTACTTGTATGTACATAATAGTGCTATGATTAGGAGTCTGACCAGCTAGAAGCCGGTGGGAGCGCCTCTGGTGGTTGACTAGCCTGGTCAAGTAGCCTTCTAGCTACTTGAGCAGTGTTGCCAGGTTGGTTCATAAACGTCATTATTAACCAGAAAAGAATCTGAATATTATGAATAAATATGTCTTCTGGTGGCAGGAACTGTAGGCTGTTAGCCTGACATTGCCAGACCAATTCACAAATGCGAATTAGTCTGGGACCTCTCAGTTAATTTTCAATTTCCAAGGGGCGTTATCAACGGGAGCAGACCAAAATGCCTCTGGATGCAATTGGATAGACCTACAACCAATCAGAGCAACAAAACGTGTGACATAGCGCTGAGCGAATCCTGTCGGAAAACACATCTTTCTAACAAAAGCTTTAAGTGCAGTTGTTTGTTCTTCTTTTAGAGATAATTGAAACGTCCACTTCGTTTAATACTGACGTGATAGTGGATTCAGAACGTTCCACATCAGCGGCAGCCATCTTTTACGAAAATGCCTCAACAGCGCTCCTCTGTACAGTCATCGTATCAAACCCGCCCCATATTAGATAAACGGTTGTGATTGGCTTGACCCGGGCCCGGTCAGCTGGAAATCTGTCTGAATGGGAGGGGGACCAGACGCATCTGCAAATAAAACATGGGCTCGCAGATTCTTCTGGTTCCCAGGCTAGTGGGCTGTAGGCTGACTGCATAACCAGTAAATTAACTTTTACTCGGGTCTTTCTTAATCTGCGTTCTTGGCTGTAATTGTGCTCTTGACTTGTGAAACGTCATCAGGTACAACCCAAATTCTGTCCCAACTCACAGTCCACATTTAGCTAAGTATGCTCCAAATTGCGGGAATAGTGCCTGTTCTATCAATGATGCTTTTGAACCTGGACCAGGTCCTGCATGGCTGTCATGGACATTTCAGTCACTGGTCTACTTATAAAAGTTGTTACAGAAAGAATCTTGAAAATATGAACTCCCTGGATGGTAGGAAATCTTCTTAACAAAACATGATGACAAGCACTGTAAAGAAAAAAGATTTAATTTGAAAGAGAAAGGTGACTTCCATTAAAGTCAGTATAAGGCAGGCAGATAGTTGTTACATATATGGTTATATGATCCTTAAAGTGCAAGACCACCAGGGCTCAGATGGTTTTACATTCACATACTTGATTTTTTTGCAGGCAAAAATGGAACAAGTCCTACACAACAACACATATCTATGAGTTTTCCAAAACAACCCATATGACCACAGCAAAAATGATTCCTGTTGCCCTCTGTTTGCAACAACATTAACAGGTCTCTGGCAGAGTGTACTGGCCTGCAATTAAACATCAGAAAGTTACTCTCCTCCAGCAGAGCTGACATTCAACAGAACTCTCGGATAAAGAGATTATATATCATTGTGCTAATGCTAGTATAGTAATTCTGCTTTGTCATGTGCTTTTTTTGGTCCAATGTATGTGTGTGAGTGTGTGTGTGTATGTATTCCTCCCTTTCTTTTCTATCTCCCTACACGCTCTCCCAGGTAGTTCTGCTCTGACCAGATGGCAGACCAGTGCTTAGCCAGCTCCAATGAAACCCCTCAGCAGTTTAACATTAAACACCACTCTGTGTCATTCTCCAGCTCTCCGCATCATCACTTATAAATCAAAGTGCAAACAGGCTTTAACAGGTATTATGACATCATTAAGGTTTTCATCTTACATTTACACTTCAATGAAATTGCACACTGTCATTTTGCCTTCAACACTGTGTATTATCTAAATACAAACCAATCAACCCTGGTTTATTTCCACACTTGATAAACTACTTCTCTAACTGGCCCCTCCTCCACATTACTTCTAATCGACTTCAAACTAAAAAATACAACTAAATGTTTTCTGGTTGAATGTATTCATGAATCTGCACTTTTAGAGGAGTTGTGTTTGCATAATAAGCCATTTATTTACTGTTGAGCTGATTCTAGGGACTTTATCTGGCAGCAGAAAGGTGAAGGGCCAGCAAAATATTAAAATTCAGGGAGTCTGTTGTTACCACTTAAAATGTTGATTCATTGTTTCAGCAACATTCTAGATTTTTGATTAATGAAAAAACTATTTCATTACCCAATTAAGAAAAAAAATAAAACATGTTACCACTCCAGTTTTAGTGTATGTCACCGGCTCGAAGGCAAATAAGGGAGAGACACCAAAGATGCACTTTAATTAAGTGGTTAATTACAAGAACATCAATTAAATTGCAAAAGAGATGAGATGTGAAAAATGATAAAGGCGCCAAACAAAGCACATGGAGAGAGTCTCTTCCCTTAATAGACTAAGGTGGCAGCTTTTATAGTGACTTGAAGTACTGGGCCCAGGTGCTCCCAGTCAGCTCAAGTGGACGGCCCTGTCTATCAATACACAAACCTGCAAGAGAGGAGCAAACAAGAGACAACTAGACAGGCCAGAGGGCCGTCACAGTGTACTGTCAACAATATACACATAACACACTCCATATGTAATAATTACAAAAAAATAAAAGCATGGATGACCAAAAGCAAAAACACATATTTAATACAGAATAGGACATGTGAAGACAAAATATTAAAGTATGTTTCTGAACCACTAGGCCACCAGGATGATAATACTTCTGTACTTTTACTTAAGAAGAGAACAATGCATGGCTTTTACCTAATAAAGCAACAAAAAATGATTTAAATGGTTTAACAATGACAGAATTGGTAAGTTAGTAAGACTCAATAAATGAGTTTGTAATTTTATTATAAACAATTATAAGAAACTCAAGGCTTTTATTAACGTTCTTAAGCAGTCTATACATTGTTAACAGGTTTCCTATAAGTACTTAGAATCTAAGTATATAATATAAACGTATTTATGATGTTATTATATAGTCTTATTAACACATAATAATGTTAATAAGCATCTTATAAGGGCCTTATTACCTATTAACTAACGCTTATTACAAGGACCTTAATATAAAGTGTTACCACTGTACTTAAGTACATTCCAGGGGGAATGTACTCCACTCCATTTATCTGACAGCTGCAGTTACCAGTTACTTTTCAGATTAAGATTTTTACATAAAAAACATACAACAAGCTTTTAAAATACAATGTTGTTAGCAGTTTCACCTAAGAGGCATTTCCCCCTCAGATGTTTTTATTTAAATAACTGTTTGAGGTCCAAACCAAGCCCCCAGGAAGTGCGCCAGGCTTTGAAGCCAATTTTACAATGATCCA
This sequence comes from Macquaria ambigua, assembly GCA_008360985.2. Classification (NCBI taxonomy): domain Eukaryota; kingdom Metazoa; phylum Chordata; class Actinopteri; order Centrarchiformes; family Percichthyidae; genus Macquaria; species Macquaria ambigua. Next base: position 326,818 of record VMKM01000421.1, on the reverse strand, counting down.
ATATTTAACTACATATAAAGCAGTTAAAACTAGCTCCACCTCGAGCAGTTACAACAGTATGTGTATGTGTGAGTTATAGGGGCCATTTACGTACTAATACATTTGTAATTATATATGTCATAATACATTTGTAATACTTATTTTGCTGATAATACTAGTGCACTTTTAGGTTGGTAGGGTTTAAAATGTCTGACTTTTACTTGTAATGGAGTATTTTTACATGAATGTATTGGTACTTTTACTTAAGTTAAGGATCTGAATGCTTGTTCCACCACTGATTAATACTGAGTATTATTTGTGAAAGACAGAATTTGCCCTTATCTCTCTCTCTTCTTTCGATATTTACCCACAGAAGTGTATTTTCATGTGGGAAACCCTGTCCTCCACCCAGCCAAAACCTCTTGCCACCAAATGTAAAATGTACCTAACTGGAAGATATAACATGCAGATTACATATACTCATATACTTAAATGGGAAATATATTCACTCATCTATACCCCTTTGATAAAAAGTTTAACCACTCGTGAATACACCAGTATTTATAACTCAGACATCATTAGGATCTGGAGGTGAGGCCTGTTTTTCTCTTGCCTCTATAGGTTTGTTCTCTGTGCATGCCTTTCTGACTAAAATGAGAATTGAGGCACGAACTGGACTGTGTCCAATCTCCATTGATTTTTGGCCTACCTAGCCCTGTGTCCTGGTATTGCTGTAAATGCACAGTGTGGGAATGTCTAGAAACAAATGGACTCCTTCATTGGTTGTGACAGCTGTGCGGGAATTGACGGACAGGAACTAATTTTTCCCTCATACGCAAATAAAAACAAAAGGAGGACAGCGAATAAGTGGCTTATTAGAGGCAGGTGTTGAGCAAACCCTATAAATGCAAATCTCAGTTAGCCTTTCCATCATGATAGATTTGCTGTTATTTTTATTTCTATTGAAAAATATCTGCTATATTCTAAATATAGAATTTCATTTTGAAATGTTCTACATTTAGACCATCTCAGCACTTTACATTAGTGCTTTCTATTATAAAGGTAAGTTGAATTCAACAGTCAATCACAGGAACAAAAATTTAATTCAGTAATGACATCTGTTTTTTTTAAATAATCTATTTCTATAATAATATCTTTGCTGTCCTTCAGTAATATGGAGAAGATCATACATGTGTTTGTCTTTTATCTGACTAGACTACTGCAACTTTCTGTATTCCTGCCCTAGTCAGAAGCTTTCAGACCTTGATTCAGCAACCATGCATTCACAGCCATCAAAAAGAGATCTGTCCCACAGCATCATTGTACTGGCTTCCTTAACATTTGAGAAATTGATTTTAATATTTTATTACTTATTTTTAAAGCACAACTTGGAACGGGGGGGAGGGGGGGCGCTTGCGTGTGCCTCAAAGATAGGACTGACTGTAACTCTTGTTGCAAAGAAACATTCATAAAATCCAAACAAAAAACAATCAAATTTACTTGCAAAGCCAAAATTTGCGAGTAAACTTGATTGTTTTCTTTTTGATATATCTGTATGCTGGCTAGTAAACAGAGAAATGAATAGCGATTCGGCGCGCACACTGAGTGGGACAATTTTTTGTTTTCTGATCTTTGATTTAAATTTCACGGGGTCAGTCTGTCAATCACCCCGCTCTCTGCCAACCACTGGAATGCATGGAATGTTGGTCATCCTGCGTGCTTGGGGTTGGTGGAGCTGCGCTTGTTACTGTATTCACTGTTCAGTGTTCTGTGTGATTTTCCTCTCTCTTAATGTGTGAGCCTTGATGGGGATGGGTTTGGCGCAGCTTTGGTGGTTTAATAATAAACCATTTAATAATAATTTGTGAATTCGACTTTGTGGAATGTGGAAACATTACAATATTTTAGAGACCCCCCAAAATTTCACAAATCATGTTTTCAGGGGAGCTCATGTCTTATTAAGAGTAGCCAAGCTCCCCCTGGCTCCCCCGTAGTTCGCACCCTGGTCCTGCCATTCATGTGGATGTTACTTTGACATGTACCACCTACCTAAACATTGTTGCAGACCAAGTACACCCCTTCATGGAAATGGTATTCCCTAATGGCAGTGGCCTCTTTCAGCAGGATAATGCGCCCTGCCACACTGCAAAATGGTTCAGGAATGGTTTGAGGACCACGACAACGAGTTCAAGGTGTTGACTTGGCCTCCAAATTCCCCAGATCTCAATCCAATCGAGCATCTGTGGGATGTGCTGGACAAACAAGTCCGATCCATGGAGGCCCCACCTCAGTTTACAGGACTTAAAAGGATCTCAAGCTGCCAACTCTTTTGGCGCCAGATGATCAATACGTCCACGTCCCCGAATGGGTCAGGGCTGTTTAAGGGAAAAGGGGACCCACACAAATATTAGCAGGTGGTCATAATGTTATGGCTGATCGGTGTATACGTATGTGTGTATCTATATATACATATATAAGTATATATGTATGTACAGTATGTATGTATGTATATGTATATACAGTATATACATATATATATATATATATATATATATATATATATATAAACACAGTATGTATATATGTGTGTGTATATATATACACACACATTGCTGTAAAAAACATTTAAAGTTGATTTTATTTGTAATTATATTTCTGTAACGTCTAACTATATATGCGTCTGTATATGTGCAAATGTGTACATATGCATATTTGTCAACCTTGTGTCCCAGAAATGAAGCTCAGCGTAAGTTCAATCAGGAAGGCTATCTTTATGCCTCTCTCCTGCTTTCTTAATCAGCTGATTATGGGCCTTTACTCACTCACTTATCCAACCAGATTTCGCCAAGATCACCGTCAGCCAATCATATTGCTGCTGTCAAACTTTAAATCTCTTCTTCTTTCGCCTGCTGTCAGCTGTCATTTCAGTGCAGAATCGTTACGACCCTCCACCCCATTCACCTCCACTTCACTACATCCAGTGTTCGAGACTCTTCACGTCTCATCTTTATTATGCACGAGTCAATAAATATTTGTTCACTCATACTGAAGTCTTTCCTGATTGAAATTATGTTTTTATACTACTAATTTGCAACAGTAAATAGGTTTAAAGAGAAATGTGATGGCACCCGTAATGGCTCACTCACAGCACTTGCTTAAGGTTAGGAAAAGACCATGGTCTTGATATAATATGGAAAAAGTCAACAGTGACACCCCCCCCCCCCAAGTCATGTTTTAAGAGATAAAAAGACTTTGCTTGGAATAATAATTTTTGTGTGATATGGTTTTAACACATACATTTTAAATTACTTAAAAAATCAAATGCAGAATCTATAAATGCAAATATTTTTTCATTTAGTTTAACTGCTAGACACAAGATGTCTTCTACTTTACTAAAAACTAAGCTTCAAGTTTCCATAGCACACTTGTGCAAGTTGCATTGGCTTCCAAACTAGTTGTGATGTGACAAAATCCTGCTGGTATGTCCAGGTGTTAAACTAGGATGTGGGTGAGCTCAGAGAAACTTTTCCACTTCAGCAAATGAACGTTGAAAACAAACTTTGCACATACATCATTCAGTATAGTGAAGCCAAACATCCAATGGAAGTAACAATAAGCAAAACACATTTTTCAGTGGAGGGGGACTAAAACCTAACCACCCAAGTCTTTGATGTCAAAGTCCTGCGCTTTGTACGCCCACCATTCAGCCTGTCCACCTCCCTACAACTTGCATGTAGTACACAACACTGCTTTCAAGACAAGACATGACTATACTGTATGTGTATATGTATATATATGTTTATGTATATACATGTATTATTATTATTTTTCCAAATCTTTTTATTGGGTTTTCAGCAGACAGTACAGTATAATTCAAAAAGTAAAAAATAACACAGTGTCTGTAGTAACACAACTCAGATCCCACCCATCCTTACCTTCCCATCCATCAACCCCAGTTGGTTAAGGTCACTAAAAGAAAAAAGTACATAAGATAAATAAATAATAATATATAAATAAAGAAATAATATCCAAATACTAAGTAGCCAAAGAAAAAAAGAAAAAAGAAAAAGAAGGGGAAAAAATTGAATGTAATACTAAAATGGATGATTGGAGGTGTAAGATAGGATGAATTGAATTGAATAAAAGGTGCAGAATTAGAGAGGCAGAAAGATAATGATCGCCCAAGTCTTGTTAAGGGCTGCAAGGGATCCTTGCATTGAGAATCTTAATTTTTCTGGCTTTATGCCTCCCAAGATCTCCTGTACCCATCTGTCATGTGTTGGGGGGAGACATGTTTCCATGTAAGAATGGCACATCTGGCCAATAGGGTAGTAAATGCGATGACACGCTGTATTGTAGTGGGCATATTCAGGGTTTGGGGAAGGACAAACAGGACTGTTAGAGGGTTAGGGTCGATAGCTGTGTTGAAGGTCTGGCTAAGTTTTTTTAATATACTGAACCAAAAGTTTGTAAGCTGAGGGCTTTCATCAGCTAGAGATTGCCGACCTCTGTTCCAGCATCGCTTCTATCAGAAAATATCTTTGCTAGTTTAGCGTTGGTGAATTGTGCTTTGTGAAGCACCTTGCATTGCAGTAGGCTGTGTCTGGCACATATGGATGAGGAGTGTACCAGGCGCAGTATGTCACTCCACCTGTCATTTGAGATGGCAGTTCCCAGGTCATGCTCCCAGGATTCTTTAAGGGGTGCAGTGGGGGACAGATTAAGAAAATCAATTATGCTGTAAATTATCAGTATGATCCGCTTTTGATCAAAATTAAGGTTAAGGAATTGGTCAATTTCGGATTCAAGTTGGCGGTTGGGGAACACTGTTGGGAATTGTGGTTGTATGAAAGTGTAAAAGATGGCTAATAGGCAAATCATATTTAGCTGAAAGCGGTGAAAAAGGAGAGACAACCCCGTCCAAATATAAATCATTAACAGTTGTGAGGCAACTGGCTGACCAATGACGAAAGGCTGGGTCTGAACAGGATGGGGGAGAATAAGTGATTGTTTAGGATTGACACCAACTGAAATGTTTTCTAAACTGAAGCCAAATCTTAATAATATTAGTGACAACTGGGTTGTTGGGGATTTTGGAGGCTGCTATGGGAAGCTGGGAGCAAATTACAGAGAGTAATGAGCTACATGTCGACAATTCCTCAGTGTCAACCCAAGGTGGGCAGTTAGCAGAAAGTTTGCAGTTGACCAAACAAAGGAGCTTGGTGATATTGCAGGCCCAGTAGTAATGGCGAAAATTTGGAACCGCCTTCAGACTTACAACTAATCTCTTGAGACCAGCAGGTTTACTTTTCCAAAGGAACTTCACCTGCTGGTCATTACTGACTGAAAAAGATTATAACATAATACAAATTGGGATGTGTTGAAAAAGATATAGGAATTCTGGTAGGGTGACCATTTTAATCAGGTTGACATGGGGGGAAAGGGAAGCCCACCTGGATATGACCATTTTACATTTATTTAGTAGTGGTTGAACATTTTTAAGAAACAGGTTCTTGAAGGGGTTTGTGACAAACACCCCCTAAGTATCTGAATCCCTCTGATTCTATCTTAAAGGGGAATATGGTTTGAGGGAGAGTATTTGCCGATTGGTTTACAAAAAAATAGTTCACTTTTTTGAAAATGTATTTTGTAATAGTCGACTGAAATAATATTCTATATAAAATATTCTGTATTGTGGGGAGAGAAGACATAGGATTGGAAATGTATAGGAGGAGGTCATCTGCATAAAGGGAGAGTTTATGGACTAGACTGTGCCATGTGATACCCTCAAATCTGTCCTGACTATGGAGCCAGATGGCTAAGGACTCTATGGCTAAGTTGAATAGCAGGGGAGAAAGTGGGCATCCCTGGGGAGTCCCGTGCTGAAGGGGAAAAGGCTGCGACAGGATGCAGTTGGTGTGCACAGACACAACGGTATTGAAAAACTAGGGATATTGGCCTATAGAATATATGAATGTGAATGTGGGTATATACATATTTTTTTTATGAATGTGTTGCTCTGTTCTGTTTTAATAGTGTTTATGTTTGCCTCATTTATGCTGCTTACAGCACTTTGTAACATATGTTTTAAAGAGTGCCATATAAACAAAGGTTTACAAAATTGTGTAAGATTGAGCATGAAAATGTATTTTTGACCTTGGAAATAGTGTGACAGAAAAATTAAATCTTAACAAAAGGCCTACTTACTAAGTTTTTAGGCTCTGAAGTGCATCTCACTGTCTGCATCAGTAGATGATTGATAGATGATTTTTTTTAACAAATTCAATGAGACTACATGATTAAACAAAGAATAAATTATAATGATATGTAATTGAGTATTATCCTGACATTGTGTCATGGAAATCCCCAGCCTCTTTGTGCACAGCAGCCTGTTTGTGTGCAGAAACCCATGTTTTCAATGGGCTGTATGTTTTTGCTTGATCACATTATTCATCATTTCAAAATGAAATCATGCTTGAATATCCAAAACAAAGCTATTAGGATGTTCAGCAGCTAGGACTGTGCTGAATGTTCTGTCCTATTTTTATACCCAGATACTGTACACATACAACACTTGTGTGTTGAAAGAAGAACAAATTGAAAGAACAAGAGTTAACCGCATAATTATCTTGGAGTTAAACCAGGCTCCACTGAGAAACAGAGAGCTAGGTAGGTAAAAAACAAAATGTGTGCAAGTTTCTCTGTGTTGACGAGAGTAAAACTAACAGGGAAAGTAGTTTAGTGTGGTGGATTTATGGCTGCAAAACTGTTCTGCTAATCTTACTTTAAAGGATCAGCCGGCAGTATTGCTGTTGTTATTCACAGTCACATTTTTCACAGTGAAAATGGCATTTTAAAATTGTGTTTATTGCGCTCTCCTTGGTACTGAAGTGATGCTCATATTGTTGCCATTTGGCAGATTACTATGTGTAGTGTTCCAATTTCTGTATGATTCAGTAGTCGTACTTTTTGGCAATCTATATACTCTGTTTATCAATAATATTACCCATTATAGTATTTCCACCAGTAGGCCTGTCCCGCCCCTGCATCTTCCATTAAGATGTTGAATACACTGCTCAAAAAATTAAGGGAGCACTCAATCATCACAGTATAACACCCAGTCAATTAAACTTCTGGGATATCGACCGGTCCAGTGATTGTTTGATTGTGAATCAAATTCACCTGCTTTGGTGGAAATGGAAGCGACAACAGGTGGACAGTAGAGGCAACAGCAAGACAACCCCCAAAAGGGAATGGTTTTGCAGGTCACTCTGAGCACATGTGACAGACATGAAAGTCTGGAGATGCCGTGGCGAATGTTATGCTGCCTGCAACATCATCCAGCATGATTGATTTGGTGGTGGGTCAGTGATGGTCTGGGGAGGCATATCCTTGGAGGGTCATACAAACCTCCACGTGCTAGCCAACGGTACCCTGACTGCTGTGAGGTACCGGGATGAAATCCTCAGACCCATTGTCAGACCTTACGCTGGTGCAGTGGGCCCTGGGTTCCTCCTGGTGCAGGACAATGCCCGGCCTCATGTGGCCCGAGTGTGTAGGCAGTAACTGGATGATGAAGGCATTGATTACATTGACTGGCCCTCACGTTCCCCAGACCTGAATCCAATTGAGAACCTCTGGGACATTATGTATCGGCGCATCCAATGCCGCCAAGTAGCGCCACAGACTGTCCAGGAGCTCACTGATGCCCTGGTCCAGGTCTGGGAGGAGATCCCCCAGGACACCATCCGCCGTCTCATCAGGAGCATGCCCAGACGTTGTTGGGAGTGCATACAGACACATGGTGGCCATACACACTACTGAGCCACATTATGAGCTGTCGTGATGAAATTTACGCAAGTTGGATCAGCCTGTGATTTTGATTTTTCACTTTGATTTTCGGTGTGATTTTGAATCCAGCCCTCAGTGGGTTGATGAGTTTGGTTTCCATTGACCATTCTTACATCATTTTGTTCTCAACGAATTACACAATGTATATCAATGAAGATTTTCAACTTGAATATTTCGTTCAACGAGATCCACTGTTTGATTTAAGTGTTCCCTTAATTTTTTTGAGCAGTGTAGCAGCAGTTAAATGCTGAATTGCTGGAACTTTACACTTTATAGTAGGGTTCCTATACTCTGCCTGTTGGTTTACTGTTGAACGTGCAATATTCTGGCGCAATGTGCATTGGTGGTTTTATTGGTTGTATTTTTTTAATTGGTTTTATAGGTTTTATTGGTCTATTAGTCTGTTGGTTTTATTGTTGAATGTATGAACATGTTTTAATGTATTTTAGTATATCAATGATTGGAAGGATGCTGCCTGTCTGAAGATGAATGTTCTGTTCAGATCATAAATGCATTATTTTTATTTATTTAGATTAGATTAAAGAGGCACAAAACACCTTCTTTAATGATCTATCACCACCAATAAAGTAACTCAAGGCTTCTTTTTAAAACTATCGATCACTTTTTAAACAATACACCTCCCACTATTTCTTCGCCTTCTGTAGATGACTGTCCAAAATGTTTTGAACTATGGGAAACATCTTAAGTCAGTTATTCAGTCCTGTTATTTTCATTTTAGAAACGTTGCCAAACTGCATTCCCTCCTATCTAACAGCTCGAACAAATCATCCACTGTTTTGTCTCCTTGTGATTTGAATATTGTCATGCACTGTATTAGTTCAAAATTCCACGGTGTTCTCCTATTAGAAGATGTACATGAGGCAAATCTGTCTTTTTGCCGTCCTAGTTACATATACATATAGTCCCCCCACACATGCATTTCTTCAGGGAGGGGTTTTGGGGTTCACTTCACTTAGGCAGAGATGGTGGGCACCGTGGATGATACCAGCCACCCTTCAGTTCACACAGCTGGAATACACCTTCCTGTCGATGCTGGGGATCTAATCAGCAACCTTTCAGATACTGGCCGGCCTCGCTACCTCTAGGCCATTTCAGGGTTAGCCAACTCAGAGGTCTTGGACATTATTTTTTTATCAGTTATTATTATATTGTAACCAAAATAACTGCTGAGATCTGGGAACACAGCAACACCACTAAAGAAAAAGTTTGACTGAGCAAGACCCACAGCACTTAGGCCTACACAATCAGACAGTTTCTAAACAAGTTTACACAGTTTATCCAGATTTCCTGGATATTTTTTGGAGATCAAAATGACAGTGAGCACACCTGAAATATATGATAGATAATACCGCTAATAATCTGCCATTTAAAGGGTAAGCTGTGAGTGTACACAAATGTAACTGGCTAACCCAGACATTTGTTTTCAACCTGTTATCATCATCTTTCTTACCCCGACACATTTCTTTTTAGTGATGTCACTGTGTTCCCTTGGTGAAGTGCAGTGTTCTTAGAACCAATAGGAATGATAAAAAAATAAGAGCAGGGCTGTAACAAGATGGATTTATCCTTTAAAAGCATAAGTGAAGTCCTGCCATAGAATGAAAGAGCAGAGAAACAAAGTAAGAAGAGCTGAGCCGGTCACACAGTGAGCATCCTGAAGGCAGAGCGAGGCGTAAGAAAAAGGCTTGCTGGATGAGCAACTGATGCAGAATATGCAGGACAGGAGCGTGGTATCAGATCCAGCATGGAAGCCCACCTTAAACTGGATGTTCATCAATCAGTTGGAATGCTTTGGTGAGCCGAGGGTTTCTGTGACTCTCCATGAGAGCATGTGTCAAAAGGAGAATTGATATCCACTCTGCTCTGTCCTCTTGTGACAGGCTCATCACACACCAAACACCAGGCCTCCGCTTCATATGGATCTGTCAGAGGGGACATTTTCCATGCAGCTCCAACATGTACTAAAGGACACAGCACACACTGAACCAAACATTTTACTACAATGACTTCTAAAAAATCCAATGTGATCTGGTCAGTGTGATCAGCCTCTGATAAAGTATTTATATATTTATTAGGGGTCCAAGTACCAACAGTGTTTTTGCTTGGGTTTTTGTATTATTATACTAAAAAACCTTTTCCTGGCAGATTTCCCATAAAATTGGTTCTAAGGTCTAACCATCCAATGTGCAATGGTGAAATTTGCTGGGTTGGCAAATCTGGTCAGCAAAATATGACCCATGTCCACCATGAAGGAGTGTTATAAAAATCCTTCTCCTCACCTTCAAAGCCCTAAATGGTCAGGCACCATCATATCTTAAAGAGCTCATAGTACCCTATTACCCCACTAGAGCACTGCGCTCCCAGAATGCAGGGTTCCTTGTGGTTCCTAGAGTCTCTAAAAGTAGAATGGGAGCCAGAGCCTTCAGCTATCAAGCTCCTCTCCTGTGGAACCAGATCCCAGTTTGTGCACGGGAGGCGGACAACCTCCTCACATTTAAGAGTAGGCTTAAGACTTTCCTCTTTGATAAAGCTTATAGTAGGGCTGACTCAGGTGAGCCCTGAGCCACCCCTTAGTTATGCTGCTATAGGCCTAGACTGCCGGGGAGACTTCCTATGATGCACTGAGCTCCTCTCTCCTCCTCTTCCTCTTCCTCTCCATCTGTACGCCCTCATATCCATCAATGCTTGTTACTAATTCAACTTCTTCCCGTAGTTGTGTGCTTTCTCTCCCCTTTTTCTCTCCTTCTGTTGCTTTCTGCAGGTGTTTCTGCCTCCGGAGCTGTAGGGTCTGGATCTATGGTTGCGGCCGCCTGCTGCCCCCGTGCTCCTCCTCTGCACCCGCTGCTGCAGCTGCTGTTGCTATTATTATTAGTATTGCTGCTGTAATATTGCTCTTAGTATTGTTTCTGTTGGTGTTGACAGCCATGCCATTGCCGCGGCCATTGCGTTACATCTCTGTGTGAAACTGTATTGTGCTGCTGTATGTTCTCTTTCCTCCTGCTCTCTCTCTCTCCCTTCAACCCAACCGGTCGAGGCAGATGACCGCCCACCTAGAGCCTGGTTCTGCTCGAGGTTTCTACCTGTTAAAAGGGAGTTTTTCCTTGCCACTGTCGCATAGTGCTTGCTCATGGTTGGGAATGTTGGGTCTCTGTAAATATAAAGAGTCGGTCTAGACTTGCTCTACTCAGAAAAGTGCCCTGAGATAACTTTGTTATGATATGGCGCTATATAAATAAAACTGAATTGAATTGAATTTAATTATAATAAAGCCAAGCATGCTTTGGTTAATAATTTGCTAACTGTACTAAAGCCAGATATAGTAACCCTTTGAACCCTAGAATTTTTGCTCGGTTTTGACTGCTTTTATTTAAAGGCTTTTAAAGGCAGATTCACCACGTCTTGTCATATACAATCCAGTATATAGTCTTTGTCTGAATAAGTCGGGCTACTCAGAAAGGCCATTAATATTCATTTGAGTTGTTTTATACATGTTCTAGGACACTTTGTATGGAAAAACGTTTATGCCTGTTTGTCCACAGGTTTTAAACAGGGAATGTTGACAGAACATTTTTGAGCCTAAGTAGTGTCATAATAATGGATTTTGTCACTCCTATTATTATTCTTCTTATTACTTTTATTTGAGATGATCATGTTTAAGTTTTGGAACTACAGCTACCAGGGGATACATGCAGGAAGCAAAATGTTGCCATGAAGTCAGTGAATTGGGCTACACCTTGAGCAATGGCAAATTAGCTTCTAGCAGTTCCTGTTTGAACTGTAACCATGGATGTAGAGACAATAATCATTGGATTACTGTTGAAAGTGAAGAAAACATCCAAACATGATGGTTATGAGGCAAGATGTGAAGTTATAGGTGCATCTTTTTTCCATGATTTCTAAGTGGATATGTGGACATTTATCTGTGGAAGGACATCAGAGATACTGATATCCTCAGAAAGTGTAAGTCATGCTGAATCATTATGCGTCTCATCTTTGTGTTCATATTTGACTGATTTATGAGTCTGAGAAGGAGTGTGATGGGCACTAAGGGTTAAATCTATGCGTTGGTTACGTTGATCTCATAGTAGAGGCCATGCCCATTTATGTCTATAATTGTTGTTACTTTTTGCAGTTTCGCTAAACATTTTTCAACTCCCATAGAAAATATTTTTTTTTGGGTACTTTGCGAGGTGGTCTTGGCCTCCTGGTCTCAGCGTCAGTGCAGAGTTGCATCTGGTGCTTGGACCCCAGTATACATACTTGCAGGTCTATGTTTAGGATTTATTACTTCACTGTTTTCCTATTGGAAGGCTTGACCTGAACTTATAAGTTCCCATCACTACAGCACATTTATTGTTATTACCCTGGGTTTCAGTGGAGAGTGTTAGTGTCCCATAGTCTAAGTACTGAGCTTACTAAGGGCATAAATTATAGAGTGATTGGAATGCTGCAAATATGTGAAATGATTCAGTGGGAAATTTCTAAGGTGATTACACTCAACGAGTTCAAAGCACTTATCTCAGGACCATTAAAACAGCCATTACAGCTCTGCAGATGACACCTTAAGGTGTTGAAAAAAGTACAGAAGGCTTAAGAATAGGGGTAAGGTGTGTGGGGGTGTATTTGTGTGCGTGCATGTACTGTGATGCATGGTGGGTGGTGGATCAGAGAATGCACTGAACAACATGTTTAAAGATGTATTAAATTAATTTGCTTGTTAACTGTCCCAAATGGCCATAAGTGAATTTTTAAAGACCTGTGCAGTGACGTCAGTAAAACCCTGTCGTCAGTTGTGCTGTCCTACTCCAGGCATTCACTCTGGTGACGTCAACAAACATTTAAATGCATGGTGCATTAGTCCTATAGTATATTAGTCCTCCTGATGTTCTCCTCTGGCAGAACATGTATGACTAATGACTAATGTTATTTAACAAGACTAAGAGTGTACAGTCATGCTAGCAGCTTGATGAGGCCGTACTTGTACTTGTACTACTGGCACACTGGTGCTTTGAACAAACATGCTAACTAGCTTACCATGCTCACCATCTTAGCTTAAAAGTACAGCTGAGGCTGATGGGAATGTCATTATGTCATTATTTTTTGTTTGTATTTGGTCATAAATCAAAATATTGGACAAATTGAAATGTTGACCTGATGATAGCGCTAGATGAAAAGTCACAGGATTACCAAAAGTATTGCAATTCATCCTGAGGGTAACATCAATGCCTGTACCAAATTTCATGGCAATCTATTCAATATTTGTTGAGGTATTTCACTCTCAACCAAATCAAAAACTACAATTTCTCTACAACAAGAACAATTAAAAATCAAAAACAAAACTGAATTCTTAACTTCACTTAAGTGAAAAAAGAGAGGTTTCTGGTTCTGTTCGGATTTCGTCTTTTGTCCAATATTAGGTCTCCTCAGTCAGCCAATGTCCAATAATGTGGTCTTGACAAGTTCCTAGTCTGCATAATCACTCCTGTCACAGCAGACAAAGGGGACACCATGAAGAATTTCCTCCAGAGTCATCATTGTCATTGTGTGGAGCCTTGTACTTAGCCCTGTCACCTGCAATTAATGTCAATGTGAATGTGTTGCCCGGCTGACACTGAGTTTAACTCTATGACAGGCTGTCAGCCGCTGGGCTTTCTCCATCACTATGCCTCCCTCTGTGGTTCACAAAGGGGAGTCTGAGAGGAGGCACACTGAAATCTGTTTCCTCCAACAAATGAAATAAGATATGTGTTGGTGAGGACTGAAAAAGGCTAAATTATGTGGTGGCAGTTTAACTGACAGCTGAAATGCTTTGGTTAAGTCATTGATGGGAGAAGAATTGTGTCTACTGAAGACTTACTGTGATTTGCTCAAAGGTGGGTGTGGTGTGGCACAGTGAGCACAGTCACAGTGGTATAAACCTGTAGCGGACTGTTCTCCATCTACCATAGACTGTATATAAAGATGGATGACATGACAGCTACCCAAAAGTGAAGCCAAAACATCTCGATCACCCCCTGGTGGCTGGCTGAAGTATAGGTCGTAAACCCCGCCCCCTCAGTGCTAGCTGATGGGACATGGGCCAAACTGAAAAATCAAAGCACACGTCAAATAAAATTTTCCCAAAGATGGTTTCTATCATTTTAGGTAGTTCTTATCACGCTGATGTTTGATCAAGTGTTCAGTTTGGTTTTAATTAGTTATTTGATGTTATAAAAAGGGGGTGAGATGTCATGACTGACAACTGTGGGTGTGCTCACAATTGAGTCTGGCAAGTGTATGGGCAGGACCTTGATCACTACTGCGCAGACTGTGGTTCCAAATGACTTCACCAGCGCAAGATGGTCTCCACCGACAGATCCCTAGCCCACCACCACTGGCTGGGAATTATTATTACAATGTTATCTTATATAGATCGTCATTGGCTGTGTTTTGACAGTGTTATTTCATGCCTTTTCATAAAAAAACAGTAATACAGTAATTATCAAGTAACTTCTGTAGGCTATTGAAGGGATCCTTAACTGTGGTTTTCAAAACAGTAAAAGGTTTATAGAATGTGTTGCCCAGCTAGCAATGCTACCGAATTGTAGCCTACCGATAAATACATAAGACCAGGGTGGAGACTGATAGCCTCTGTCTCACCATTCAGAATTGTTTAGTGTGAATGGGTGTTAGGTGGTTGAAGACCCTTCTGACATATACCCATTGTAATTGTTAACTATTGACCACAGTCCCACTTTGAGTCCTTAAAAAAATGTGACTCCCACTGTGCAGTATGATAGAGTAGAGGTTCAAAGTTCATTCATGTCCTTGGAAACAGCAGCTGAGAAAATAGTCTTACCAAAAAGTGAATTTAATAGTTGTTCTAGAGCGTTCAATCATATCACATGATCTTCATCAGCAGATGGAGTTATTCAATTCTCATAGATGCTCAAATTTCCATTTTTAGTATGAAGCTCTTTAAGGATTTCTTGTCCATGTTAGTGTAAAAGCGGAGGTTCAATGTTCATTCCTGACCTTGGCCTTCTGCTGATGAAGGTTGTTTTCTCAACTATGATGACCTAGGTTATGACAGGAAGAAAATTTCACTTCTCATTTATAAGATAGTAATTATTGAAAGGCCTTTTGGAGTGTTAATGTCCACTGTGATACATTTCTTTATTACTATACAAGAAAACTACTTTCAATATTTTCATTATCAAATAAAGTTAAAAAGAATTAATCTGAGAGGATATAAAATTACAATATGAAATTGGAGAGCCTTTGTATACTGTGACCAAGACACAAAATAGAGATTTGTATAGACTGTGACCTGAGTGAACATATAGACCATCTCCACTCATTCATTACTCTGATTTCCTCATTTCATTTCATCTCTCAGTATGGGGGTTAATCAGGCCATCATTTCTCCATTTCTCATTTTCATGTCTCACATTCAATTCAGTAATTACGAGGTGTTGTGCAATTCTTGTATTATTCGGAACCAAATTGTCAAGTCTTGATTTGGCTCATTGTTGATTTCATTAGGCCAAGCGGCTCCAGACAACAAGATCTAATGAAAAGCTAAAGTGAAAATACTGGGCCTGTTGTAATGCTGCATTCTGTGGGCTTAATGGCATTAGTGTTTCGTTTTTCAGAGGCTAACGATGCATTGTGTTCCTACCTATTTGCACTCCGAGGCAATGTCTCTGCATTATGAGATGTTTTTAATCGGCTTTGGTGGCCTGTGTCTGTTGACTGTGAAAACAGACTGCATGTAATATCATCCAGGCCCAGGTACCGCTGTTGCTATAGCAATCGTAATTACAAAAGGTTCATTAACTCACAACAGTTTTGCCAGTCAAAGGGGGGTTCACATTAACAAAATTTACATATTGAGGAAATTAACACAATTGGCATGAAACCAGGGTCATTAAAATGAGAAGCAACCTAACAAAGAGAAATGAAAGCAGCTGTAATATGTACATGGAGGAGGATAGAGTTAATGCATGTGCACAAGAGCTTCTTCTTTGAATTTCTGTGGTGGATAACCCTGCTTTAAAGTGAAAACTCTGCAAATGTAAATGTTTGTTCATCTTGCTGTTCAGTAGGCCTACAGAGGTTAATATAGTGTTGTTTCAGTTGCTTTATTTCTTTATGTGGATCCCTGTTAGCTGCCATCATGGTAGCTTCTACCATGCTATTATACAAACTTTTACATGGTATGACCAATTACATACATACATAACCCTTCCTCTCAACACTCCCTAAGTCATAAGCCCAGAGGAAAAATAAATCAGTACAAGTTAAAGTAAAGTAAAAGTCAAACTTGAAACAGTTATTTACAATCCTGAGAAGAATGTAATTCTGAGGGGAATACTGAATATCCTTTGTTAATTTTTTTGTAATGAAAATGGTCCATTTAAAATGTAATGTAATTCCTAAAACCAGTTTCTGCAGAGATTAGGAATGTATCTTTGAAAGATCAATCTCAAGGTCAAAATGCTGCTACAGAAGACATGTCACCATGGCAAACAAAACACAGTCTAGTACAGTGTTAAGTTAATGAGTTTTAATTGCTACATTTTCTTTCATGACTTTGGTCCATTTGTCTATTAGTCTTCAAGGCACTAATAGGATGTCTAGAAGTACAAGTTAAAGCAACATTACTTGATCTTTTGGTCATTTGGGTGCAGCAGAGCAATCTGTAAATATAACAATAAAATAGTATCACCTTATAAAGTTATGTTGAACATGCTAATAAACAGTTGCCTAATTAGGCATTCAGCAGGTTCAGAGCACCATTTGCATTCATTTGAAGTGATGTTTCTAGCTCTTTAGCTGCTAAATGCCCCATTATGTTCACCAGCTAGTTGCTAACACTGTTTGTCGTTTGGCGCTAAGCAGGTTGTGTACAGTAGGTTGATCAGAGCTTTTTTGCAGAAAACAGCTGTCGATTGCTAACTGACAGTTACAGAGCCTGGAAGGTGAGCGGAAGAAGATATAGCTCTTTTCAACCTTAACGGTTCCCAAAGTGCTTTTACAGATTGGTCTCATTCACCCATTCACACACCTATGTGGACGGAGCTGCCAAGCAAGGTGCTGGCCTCCATCGGGAGCAACTTCAGTACGGTAGTACTCTGGTCCGTGAACGAGAGTCTGGTGGTATTTGTGATATGCCTTGTTACTAGCCATTGTTTTCCACTAACCAGATGCCTTCAACAACAACAACCCAGAACGGATGCGGCAATAGCCGTGGAACAGATAAACGCCAAAGATAGAGTATCTGAACTTCCCCCTCTTTTATTTGGACTTTTAGATTCCCCCTTCATTATCTGGATTTGCTTCCATGCTGGTGCACCTTCTTCTAACCCTTTTTAGTTATTGGATTTTTATCTAACTGTGGATACCTGTTTTAAAGTAGACCTAATTTATTTGCTATTTAACCTTGCTTAATTGTGGTCAATTTACTTTATTTTACATTTTAAACTATTGCTAATAAAAAGTGTTGTTCAACTTACCTTACTGTGTTCTTTAGAAAACCCAAAGCTGATCTTCCCCTGATCTTTAAAGAACCTATGTATACTTGGACTTGGACACCTTAACCAGGTGACATTGTTGGCAACATTATTATTATCTGTTTTTAAATTAAATTCCAACCTATTTTTATATTCACCAGCCCCTGGGTGGCATCTGGCAATCATACCATACATATTTTTATAATCAATAACACTGATATTTTCCTTCTGCATTTGTAGATCCATTTGATTTGTCTGCGTTTTGCAGCAGGAAATTACAAAAAAAGATGAATCAGTCAAGAAATAATGATGAACCTATGCGGTGCCTGTTTGCCCCCCTGCCCCTGGTGCTGGCTCTGCCCAGTGGATCCGTCTAGTCCCAGTTAGGACCTCATCACACTGATGACAACTTATCTATCTAATTATATAATTTAATTATTATTACAACCATTATAATTGTTGACATTATTATTTATCTATTTAATTCTTCTTTTGTTGTCTTTTGTTTTGGCCCATTCACCTATCTCTGTACATATAATGATTTGTGTGTATGTCAGCATGAATGTGTGTATTATTATGTTTTATATTATCTGCATGGATGTATGTGGGTGTGTGTAGGTATTGTAAATGTGTATATTGTAGGGTATTTGTTTGAGGGAATTAGATTGGTTCTTTTGGTTATGACATGTCAACCATGGTGTGTCTAGATTGGCGGCCAGAGGGTGGTTTGGCCGTATTACATGACCCCTAGATACATGAGGGTGCATGTATTTATGTACCGTATATATGTTATACTAAAATAAAAAGAAATAAAATATTATACTCTTATGAAGGGCTGAGGAGGTTATTAAACTCTAAGCAGCTGTTAATTCTCTGGCTACAGCTTGCTCTGAACCAGTCTCTCATGCAAAGGAACAAAGCTAATAACATCTTTCTGTCAATACAACACAATTTTGTGGTGGTCCCACGCAATTATTATTGGGGTATACTTCATATTTCTTCATGTTTACACTCATCAGCTTTACCAACATGTAGATGGAGGAATAGAATAATCATTCAAAATCAATGTTATTTGTTAGATATATTCTTATTGTCTCTCCAGACACATTAATCAAAACTGTAATAAAAAGATCAATACAAATATAAATATATAAATGTTTGTTGCAGTCATTAATCACTTCATAGATATAGTCTGTGGTGTACATACCAAAACTAATAATTCATTTCAACATTCCAGTGCAATAAAACCTATAATATGCAGTATGATTTGTTTGCCACTAAACGAAACCCCTCATTATTATGAAAGTACACACCTCTGAATTAACTTAAGTGGCATCATTAAACATATGCAATTAAGATGTTAAACAGTGCTGAAAGTGTTGATTTAGTGCTCCATATTTGTTTGAAATGAAGCTATTGAATGAATTCTTGTTGGGAGAATATGAGCTTTGGCGAAGTCATTCGATTCAGAGTAGCAGCTGAACCCATGTGCTGATCACTCCACTCTCTAATGAAAAGCATCGTGGGACCTAACGCATTCTCTCATTCCACTGCAGAATGAAAACAAAAATGAACCTTTATAATATTGAGATTTCATTTATGAAAATTACTCGATCTAATGGAGGAAAAAATCGGGCTCCACTTGTTCTTTCAGTAATACTTTCTAAAACTTCTACACTGAAAAACAGAAATGACTCAACTTGGCGGGTTGAAATGATATCGACCGCCAACCCTGTGATCAGTGGATGACCAGCTTTTTATGTCTCTGTGGGGGAGACATAAAAATGCCACTCTAAACACCATTTACAAAAAAGATGAGTGGTGGGGACCCTTCCATACAGAGCGAAACATCTTGTCAATGAGGAGGAGGATAGAGAGAGGGGGGTGCAGCATGTCTGAGGGGCACTCTGGGCTAACGGCTACAAGGAGTGGATGAGGAGAATTGAAGCCTGACTTAAGACCAGAACAGACACTGCTTAATCAGTGGGGACCACCAGCAGCATCCCAGCGGGACTGCCAGAGTCTTCAAGTCACAAGAAAACAACACTAACTACAAACTATTCAACACCTTCAGATCTCTGCTAGTACACACTGAAGACAGGACCCCTCTGTGTAGTATATGACATCATCATGATGTCATGTGATTGCTGTGGGGAACATTACATCAGTGAAACGTAACAGGGTAGGAAGTAACTAATTTACTTAAGTACAGTACTTAAGTACAGTTTTGAGGTACTTGTACTTTACTTGAGTATTTCCATGTTATGCTACTTTCTACTTCTACTCCACTACATTTATGTGACAGCTATAATTACCAGTTTGTTCACAAATTAAGATTTTACATAAAAACCTATATGATGAATGTATAACATACAATGCATTGCCAAAGATTAAACCAGTGGTTACCAACCTTTTTGGCTTGTGAACTCTTACAAAAAATGTTGTGTCTAGTTGGGGGTCCTCATCATGTTCCAGATGTCTATGAATTGTTAGCAGTTCCACTAAGACTAACATTGTAAGCACATGTTCCTTATAATGATTTGAACTTCATGGATACACTGGCGTCTGTACAGGATGGACATAGTTTCAAAGTGGTGCCTGTGTGAGGATTTATAACAACAGATATTAACTATAGGCAGAGGATGCCATTGATCTGGAAGCTCAATTACAGTGCTGTTTCATTACTGTTAATAGTTATGAGTAGAAGCAATACTGGGTTAAACAGCGGAACAAATGAAATGAATTATAACTGCACAATGAAACTGAATTTCTTCATTATTATCTTAAAGGTCACTGGGGTCTCTCAAAGTTTCTCAGGAGATTTATCCAGATTAATTTGGTAATTCCCTCAAAGCGTCCTCAACACTAGCTGTGAAGTGGCTGCTGACTGTCACTACTCTTCTACTACTCCTTTAAAAGTCCCTTATCATAATTGCCTTAAGATGCATACAAGGTTAATGTACTTTATGATGTCCTAAATAACTTCAGTTTGTTTCAAAAAGTTATTTAAATTCAGTGGATTTTTATATGCTTTGAATCTGTGATTGTTGTCGACATTTACTGTAGAAACATATTTGAAGTGAATTTTGTAATTTCTAATACAGTTTTACACATATAGCATTGGGATCTGTGGGACCCAAAGGACGAAGTTGTATGAATTTTATTACAACTGTCCCTTATTGGCTGACAACAGCAGCAGCTCTTCTAATCCAAAGGATGTAAGCCCAGTTGTTGGGTAAGACTATGTCTACATTAAGCCGCCTTTAAAACTCTAAACTAGTGTCCACATTAGCGTTTACAGGTATTTTTTGTAGAGACCTTTGTCCATACTGAAACAACCAAACAACATAAAAATGGCAAAATCTCTTCTTGTTCACCCTCTTTACAGTTGCCAAAGAACAAAACTGCATCACAGCCAACGTCTGGTAAGTGGGACAGACAGCCAGCTGACCAAATCATTATTATAATCATTACTCGTCTAACAAAATCAACATACAGCTTAATGACAACATCTGTGCTGTATGATCGGCTGTATTGAAAACTGTATTGTCTTGAAATGTGTGATGACAGAAAAATAATTTGACAACGTACGTAAGTTAAGTTACGTCTTACTAACGTAACTTAACATTACTATCTGATGTAAGTTAACATAAGGCAATGTTGACTTTTGGTTTCACAGGGGACATGAAGCCCTGGAGGGGCGTCTTTGAGAAAACAGTTTGCGGCGGGAGGGACCGTGGTCTCAGTGAGGCTCACGCCGTGGAGAGCGAGCCCTACAAGGGATACGGTTTCGCAGGGGAACCGACTCCTTCTGCTGCCTGTCGAAGTTGTGGGTTTGGTGGGAGGGGCTTAGCGGAGTGATATGAGGCAGCAGAGAGAGAGGCGGAAGGTTTTGCCTAGGTTGCACAGATTTTGCCTACCCCAGCTTTAAGTAAAGCTCATCCGCATATAAAGCATTTTTAGAAGCATTTTTGACATCTGTCACTTACCCATCTCACGGAACAAATTCCATTTTAAGAATGTATCAATCCAGACTTTTATGCTCCGAGTCTATTTTTGTTTTTCTCTGGCATGCTTATGAAGTATAATCTCCACAGGCAGTTGTTTAACAGCATCAGTAATTATTGATCAAGGCTCCCACTGTCACTATGAGCTTTTTGGTTTCAGATTCCCCCTGCCCACAGAGGTCGGAAATGGTGTGGCTTGAAGGGACCAAATGCTTCAGTAGCACTTATTTTCACTTCTTTAGGCCTCAAGGAGATTTAAACTCATTCAATCTTTTTACTTGAAATCATACATTTAGATTTATCCACTGAAAGTTGGATAACAACCATGTTCATATAAAAAATAATTATGAAATTATCACCATGCCCTTTGCAAAAAATAAAAACAACATATTCATTAACACAGGAGAAACTGTGCATCCCTGCAGCAGGGCCTCCTAAGCTGTTGGCTCTGCTGCTGCTGCTGTTGTGTATAATACAATCAAACTGTAATCATGCTTAATTATGTATACATTTGGGTTATGTCATGTTTCTCCATTCATCTCTAGCCACCTGTGCTGTAAAATATAATCACGCCAGGAGGTCCTTCCTCTCTGCTGGCCTATTATGACTGCTGGTTATTGACCCTTCTTGTCACATCATGTACAAGCTTACACTCTGTATTGCCATTCAAGCACATAATTAATCACAGTGGCTATGTGTTGTGACTTGTAGCGAGGCGCGGACACTGTAGACTTGATAAATCACCAACAGATTGTAGTGCACTCTGTGCCAAAGGGCTTTGAACAAAATACAGCCACCTCTGAGACTGAGATCAATGAGGCTCTTGACCTGCTCTCTCACAGCTCCAGGTTCAGCTTATAAACATGGAGACTCGCAGGTGAAAAGCCAGAGACTAAGTGTAATTATTTGCAAGTGAATATTTTCTCTGAAAGATAAAACTGGTTTGTGGTTTTGCCTTTTCACGCACATGAAATGTGCTCCTTCAGTTTTGGCACTTTATTAATGACGAAACTATTGAGTTGGCACAAAACAAATTTGAGCTGTAATCAATCTGCAAGTCAAGATTTGAGAGCACGCAGGGACGGACTTATAAGGCTGAAAGAAGAGGGAGTACAGACTTGATTTCCTGCCTGCTCACTGCTGACTGGGCTGATTCTGAGCACTTGAGATCATGAGAGGGTTCAGAACAGGCTTTAACAGGACAATTCCACATCTGGTTGTTGGGGTGATATCTTTTTCACAGCACAGTGACATTGACTAATGGAAAAGCCGGCAGAGTACAGTGGGAACAGCCTCTCTGACATGATGACTCTTTACAGGTGGAAGTTCATTAACGACAAAACTATTGAGTGAGCACAACACAATCCAAGTGGTAATCACTCTTAAAGTCAAGATTTGGGAGCATTCGGGAACCTTTTTTTTAGTGCTACACAATTTTTTAAATTAAGCAAGAACAGAATCATTCAATTAAATTAAATTCAGATTTATATATGTAGCGCCAAATCATAACAATGTTATCTCAGGGCACTTTTCATATAGAGCATGTCTAGACCGACTCTTTATAATATTATTCCAAACAATTCCCACCATGAGCAAGCACTAGGCAACAGTGGCAAGGAAAAACTCCCTTTTAACAGTATTACAATGCAAGTTCCACATAGAGATGTAAAGTAACAGTAATGGTAATGCTAGTGGTAATGATGTTAATATTAATAGAAATAATAATAGTAATACTAATGATAGCCATAATAATAATAATTAAAGCTGCAAGCAGCGATGAACGGGCACTTCCCGCACGTCACTGCCCACTGGCAGGACGCCGGTCGCTCACGAAAACTCAAATGCTTCACAATTTAACATTATGAAGGTGGTTTATATTCTCTGACCAGATTTGAGGTGGATCCTGTAAAAGTGCTAGGCAGAGTTGGAAAAATAGGGTCCCTGTGAATTGGGAAAAAAAATGCATAAAAATTGCACACAAAATTAAAAACTGCAGACTTCCCGTTGGGTGTACGGCATGGCACCAACAGGTTTTTTTGTAAGTCTGGACTTGTTACATGTGCCTGCCAAATTTTGTACATTTAGGTGAAACGTGCTGCGGGGGCTACTTTGTTGAAATTTTGTAGGGGGTGCAATCGAGCCATATGGCCACACCCAAGCCCAAGACCCATATCAGATCAAAACTTTCACCACTTCTGTTGTGTGTGACAAATTTCATGAGTTTTAGAGCATCCCTAGCCCCCCATAAAGGGCTTCCTGTTTGATTGCAAAACATGCAAATTGTCCACCCCACCATGGCAATTGCGTTCCATAGAAACTCAAAAGCTTCGCAATTTAGCATCACACATGTCTTAAGGTGAAGCCAACCAAACTTGAAGTGAATCTGTTGAATCCTCTAGGAGCAGTTTGAAAAGTTCCATACTTAAATTGTCTAAAATGGCAACTTGTCTCATGATCTATGACATCATCCTTTGAGATATTGACAATTCATTCACAATTTAGCTTCACACTAGTCTGAGGATAATGCCTACCAAATTTGAAATGAAGCTGATAAACCTTCTAGGAGGAGTAAGAAAAAGTTTGCAAAAAATACAGGAAAAACACAAAATTCAAAATGGCCGACTTCCAGGTGGGCGGAGTTAATGAAAGCCAATGGGAAATATGTCCGAAATGATGAGAGCAATGTGTGTATTAAATTTGATGAATATCGGAACAACTTTATCCCGACTAAGGCCTGCCATGCACTAGGGGGCGCTATGGAGCTTGCTAAACATGAAACATGAACCCAATCGCTGTATATTCTCGCAATGTTCACAAGGTAGGATATGTGTGCCAAGTTTCATGAGCTTTCGAATATGCCAAAGGCGTCAAAAATGAGTTTGAAGGCTAAAAGTAATTGCTGATGTGCCACATCTAAGTCCAATTGTGACATCAAATCAAAATATTTACCAGTTCAACTATGGGTGCAAAGTTTCATGAGTTTTTGAGCATCCTAAAAGCTTCAAACGTGTTTAGAAAGTTGAAATTTATGCAGGAAATGCAACATGGCTGACTTCCAGTTGGGCAAACTCTCTTAAAAAAAACTGAAATATGTTCTTCATGATGAGAACAATAACCCCACTAAATCTCATGAAGATCAAAGCAACTTTATCCCAACCATGGCATGCGTTTGGGGGCCTTATGGAGCGCCCTGGCCACGCCCGAGCCCAATCACTGCAGAACTTTGTAATTTTCGCCAGTTTTAACATGTGTGCCAATTTTTATGGGTTTTCAAGCATCCTAAACCCTTAAAAAATGCATTACAAAAGTAGAACAATAATAATAATAATCCTTCCAAAAACAATAAGTTCCTTGCACTTTTGTGCTCAGGCCCTAATAATAATAAGTCTAATACTAATAATAGGAGCAATAACAATAATAGCAGCAGCGGCTGTTGAGCAGAAACATGGGGGCAGCAGGTGGCCTGCAACCATAGATCCAGACTCTACAGCTCTGGAGGCAGAAATACCTGCAGAAAGCAACAGGAGAAAGAGAGAGGAGAGAAAGCACACAACTACGGGAAAAGGGAAGCAGTCGAGTTAGTAACAAGAATTAATGGGATAAAAATGTACACGTGCAGTCATGAGTGTAAAATATGTTTTGGAGCACTTGAGAGCAAACAGAAGTAAGATTTTGAGATCCAAACGTGTCGAACTTACAAATTTGTCCCTGCATTCTCTAAAATATTGAATGTTTTGAATGAATGCTGGTCTTCAGTAGTTTTGCCCTTAAAGAGCTACTAGAAATCAGTGGTGGAATGTAAGGTGTAAGGTTCAAGCATGCTGGTTGGGTGGACAAACTTGCATCACAAGCATCACCACCATCCTCCTAGCCTGGTTCCAGACCTCTGAATCCTCTGCAACATATTTGATTTGTTAAGTGATTCAAATAGGTCTGGTGTCGTGCCCATTGATGAATGTTTCACCTGGTTAGAGAAACCAATCAGAGCTTTGTAGATGCAATAAAGAATGGGGATCATCATCATCTTCCTACATAGCTAGCTAGCTACCTAGCTACATCCATGGAAAATAGCAACAGAAAAATGGCAGCAAGCATGGACTGATACAGCTTTTGTAAGAACTGTTAAATTTGCATATTTCTTCATTTGTTGTGAAACTTACATTACCTGCTCCTAGCAACAAAAATTATGATGGCGGGATGGATACATCATTCGTTACTGATTGGTTAAAGGGCAAAACAAAATAACCCCCCTACCAACAAGAATCAGTCAGCTAACAAGGACCGGATGTCAGGCTGAAGGAATGAAGTGGAACAAAATGACAAATCAGTCTGATTATCAGGCTAGGGTCATCCAGTGATTTGTTATAATTGAAGACACTATCTGTGTTCTTAATTCAGTGTGAATCTGCCATGTCAAAAACAAAAAATTCCATCACAGCATAATGAAAATATTTCACTGAAATTCATTTAATATCACCTATATGTGAAATGGCATCTCACTAAATTTATTTTAACATTTTTGCATGATTTCTTTGTTCTTCTTGTTTTTTTTCCAGGTTAAGCATGATGGAGACTGCATTGGAAATATTATTAATGAGAGCTCACAGCATTTTGGTTTCAGTGGAAACTTATGAAAGCATATTTAAGTCAAATGCTAAAATAATCTTTTAGATCTTGTCAGTAAAGCGGAATGAAACACAGACTTTGTTTATCCTGTGCAAATGCGTCACTTGAACCACATACATGGGGGGTAAGTTCCTCCCCAGTTAATTTTAGCCAAGTATGAATAGGGCACACAATATAAGAAAAACACCACACTATATGGCAAATGTAATACAGGGTTGATTTTTAAAGCAGTGCATCACACATAAAGGAGAGGCTGCACAGATTTGACAATGATTTCTGGCATTTCTCTGTTATGCTGCAATCAAGCTTTTCATTGTGGTGTAAACACGAGGGCTCAGCCTATGTCAGAACACTGACATTCTAATATGTAAGGGCCGAAGCTGCTGATAGCTCATAGTTCATCTTTATCTCTTTGACATTTTTTTCCCCAGTACCTCTTACATATGTCTCAGGAATTTCATGGAAAACGCTCACAAACTGCAGACATTTTCTGGTTGAAGCCATAGTGATGTAATTTTTTCAGGTGAATTAGCAGTCTTTTTAGGTGTAGATACAGGTTGCAGTGAAGGTTTTAAAGGCTGACATCCTAAAGAGAAAAATAGGGAGAAACCTCAATTCTAACACAGTTGGATGACACTGACTGACCTAATAAAAGGCCTATATAGACAAATCCATAAACCACGGTGGTATATAACATCCATACAGACAATCATGTGTCCTCTGGGATTGAGAGGAGGTCAGAGGAGGAGAGATATGGATGTTTCTGAAATGCCACACAGAGAAAAAGTGCCCTTGCCACTGCTATGGAAATCAGAGGAGCAAGTTGTAATCAACGGCAGAAATACAGAGGAGAAGAAAGATACAGTTGGAAAGCAGATTCCCTGAAGACAGCAGAGTGCGGGAGCTAATAATCAGGTTGTACTTTGCTGATTACAGGCTAATCATGGCCTTAATGCAGGCTTCCGCTCTGTCTCTTCTCTCCTGCGTCACATGACGAGAAATCTGCAGCAAGAGGAGAATGAAAGCAATGCCTGTTATCTATTAAGAAGCTTCCCTGTAGTTCTGACGCTGATAATATTTACAGTATCCAATTAAAGCTCCTAATTTGCATCCAAATACACACCAAAGCAAGAGTAAACATGAGAGTGAAAGATTATGAAAAGACAAGGAAATCCTCGATTTTTTTTCTCACCTTAGCCAAAAGTAAATATGATACTTACATTACATTTTTGAATTGTTTAAAGAGTTTAATGATGAGCAGAAGTATCATCCCTCCAAGCAGGGACGTTTTTAGGCTTAGGTTAGCTAGGTGGTCACCTAGAGCGCCACCAGCTGAAGGCTAATGACATTCAATGTGTACATTACATTGTTAAAGTTCCCCTCCACTCAAAACATCTGCTTTTCTTCTTGTTCCTACAGTTGAATGTTTGAGCTTCTCTGTACAGAACGATGTATGTACAGAGTTTGACACTAGAAGGATGTTTTCACATTGATCTACTGAAAGTGGAAAGTTTCTATGTGCTCATTGAAAATCTAATTTTCAGGGGCAGGGCCTACGAGCATGATTTGTGACATCACAAATAGTCTGGAAGCCAATCCTGGTCCAGTATTCAACTTATACAAGTGTAATGTGGAAACTTGAAGCTGCCAGTGCACACACACTGAGAATGGACTTTACAGTGAAGCAGGAAACAGCTGTTGCCCAGCAGTTCAACTTACATTTATAGATTCTGGATTGTTAATGAAGGAGAAGGAGTACATGTCATTTCAAAGAAGATCTTTTTTCAAATAACTTTTTTTTTGAAAAGAACATATCAGATACAATTTATTATTCAAAGTAGAGCAATTTATATAAATGTTAAAACATGTCTGGAGGGGATCTTTAAGTAAACCCACTGCTAAACACCAGGTGGTATGTATGTAGAATTTTGGGTTAAATGATAATTAACAATAAGTGTGATGCATAAAGGTTCAATTCAATTCAATTCAGTTTTATTTATATAGCGCCATATCATAACAAAGTTATCTCAGGGCACTTTTTTGTATAGAGCAGGTCTAGACCGAGACCCAACAGAGACCCAAAGTTCAGAGTGCTCCACTGATTTAGCATTGCACTCCAACATTGTCAGACTTATGATGGACAGTTAAAAAAAAGGATCAAAATTGATGCAGCAGAACCAGAGATATCATATTTTTTATTCAGCACATTCCCTGTGCCCACAATACAACTTGACTACCTGACAGTTTGTCGGAGATTTGGGTGTGTCATACTAGTAGTGGCTAATGTAGCCTCGAGCCGCTAGACTCAAGCAGAGACGAGGAGCGGGCTACAGAAGTCTGGAAGCTCACTTCTTTGTAACTCCAAACCAGATCAAAGTTGTAGTTTTCAGCCCCAACCAACACTGACTCAAGTGACATCACTTGAGGACATTTATCAGACTTCATACAGCTTCCTCTGGAGACACAAAGGGCAATATACAACCTTTTTCACATATGCAGCAGTACTCCCCAAGACCTTTACACTCATTTTAGATCCCCTTTAATAATTGGTTTCAACTCCCAAATGATTTTAGAGATCTACAGATGCCTCCCCAGTCAGTTCGGAGCAACCAGCAGAGGTGGCAGCTGCACACTTTCACATTTTTTATGACTATATTCCACATACATCCCCTTGCATCTTTAAATACTGAAGCATGCAAGGGTGGACTACAATCAATGATGGGTAATCTTAATCATTTATGCACTATATAGTGCCCTCAGAAATCCCCACAATAGAACAAAAAAGTATCATATTATTGTGTGACTCTATAGTCAGTGATGATGCAAATTACAAAGATTATTAGGTGTTTGAAATCTCCCTATATAATCTTATTATATAGGAAGTGATTTCAGACACAACCAAGGCGTGCATGAAGCTGTGATGCACACAGGATTCTTATGCTTCAAATTGCATCCCAAATATGACTAAAACCTGGATAAGATTCTAAGGAGCACTACTGTGCATGGAAACCAGAAGTTGAATAAAGTTGAACATATCTTAAATTATTGACTTTGAAAAAATCTGGCCTCGGGCACCAGAAATGTCCCTGCCTCCAAGAGCCTAACGGAAATGTACTGATAAGCAAGAAGCATGACTAAGAATGTGACTGTAACCCCATTAATTATTGCTTTGCCTAAAAAGCAGAGTGTGCATCTAGAAGCCAGTGTGCGGTGAGCAGAAATCTCTCAGGTTCTTTAGCACAGAATCATGCATCACTCTTTCATTAGGCACATGCAGCACGCTGGAGGACGGCAAATTGGGCCGAACTAATTACAATTTAAACGAAACCATAATTGGACATTTTGCGCTTGTCATATGATGAGAGACAGATGGCTTTGTAATTACATTACAAGTCTGACATCGCGGCGGTGAGTTAAGGCGCACACCTCCCTGTGCCCTTCATGGAGTGCTGAGGAGAAGTGGCCCAAATTCAAAAACAATTTACTGTTGATTTCCATAATCAGTCAACGTCGACACCAGGATACTTCATCAACCAAATCAGGATAAATCACCACACTTATCAACATCATGTTAGTCTGATTTCAGGCTAATGTTGCAAACTGGGATGAAATCTGTTAAATTTATGGACTGAATTTCATGGAATTAAATGTCAGTTTGGTACTCCATTGCTGAATGATGTAACTCAAGAGTAAGCTCGACCAATACATCGTATGGAATGGAAACTCACAAACCTCACAATGCAATATGATCATGATATTTTGGCTTGGTGATATGATATTTTAATGCATTTTGCTCTATTTTGTAATTGGCAGCAATACATGTTCAAATCAATAATACCCAAGTGTGCAGACTAAAAAAAACATCTGAAAAAAATTAACGTCAAAAAAAAAAAAAAAAACACTCTGTTAATGCATCACCATGTGTGATTTTACTACAAAAGTCTTTTACTTTAGTAAAACAGCACAAAGTAAAAATACTTCATTACTATGGGGACCTAAAATGTTTTGAAATTAAATAAAGAAATATTATTATGGAATAAATACTCGTAAGAATAACTGCAGACAAAATACATAGCATAACCATGGAATTGTGAAATGATGCCAGCCAGTTGCATACTAGTTCTGCTCTGTTAAGAGTCTACAGCCATGCTAGCAGCATAGAATATTGGAATATTTTCCAATTACATGGTAATACTGTCTGCATGTATTCTATGATTATTTATTTCATAATGGCTACTCAGTTTTGAACACTTTGGGTCCCACACCACCTTTGAATATTCATGTGGTGGTTTGCAGTATTGAAGGCTTTCCAAACCAGGAGCAGCTTCACAGGAACGGAGAAAGAGGAATGGTGGATGGAGGGAACGTCATACAAATTATCTTTTTTTTTTTTTTAAGGAAACATCATAAAAACTGAATTTCCATCATTGAAACACACATTGTTTTGGTCATGCACAAAATGCTTTGTTACTTTTTCCTTATGCTTTTCCTTATTTTCAATGGCTTTAAACTAAATATTGAGTAGTGAATGTAAGACCATTTGTGGGGATATGAATGTAAACTTAGTAGCACAAATTCCATGACAATCTTCCATGACAATTAGTTGGGTGTACATTTTAAATGTTGACCAAAGGATGACAATTAGCAAAAGCTTGCAAATCCAAAATGGACATTCATCCTCTGGAGAGCATGAATGTGATTCAGTAAATGTCATGGTAACCTGCTGATTAGATTTTGATCTTTCAGTCAAATACATACAAGCACGCATTCCTGGTGGTTACTTTGAAGTGTGAATTATTTTACATTGTATTTCTACTGTTTATCTCATGGTGGTCATGACAAAAGATAAAATAGTTGCCGTTGTGATAACTTTCCAGAGTTATAAAATTCTGTCTCTGAGTATTGTTGACCATTGTGCAGTGTTTTGGCATCTGTTAAGCATTTACAGCGGCTATAATGGACATTCTTATGGATATTAACAAAGCATCAAAAACAATGTGACAATGTGAAAAGGGTCACTTAAATTGATGAACCTACAATTATCACCTGAATCTGCAGCTTCCCTCTGTTTTTACAGAGCTTTATACTGAGTGTCAGCTCATTGTTTAGCTGTCCAGCCACAACTTTACTGTTTTGGTTCACTCTCACCGCACTCACAGAATCATTTTCGACCGCAGCAGGCAGCAAAAATTACACTAGATCAACTGTGGACAATCAGCTGTGTCCTGTAGTCTTATACAATATTCAACCATTTATAGTTTTTTGCAAATGGCGTGTATTAGGCCTATACTGTATCACGCTTTGATTAAAAAATGTACACAAACTCATATTCTATGCATTTTCTAAGCACTTATATATAATGCTGTTGTACAATACCTTATGAGCAACACTTCAATCAACCAATTTACGCAATATTTATATTCCCTCCCATAGACAGGGTGACTCTTTTTCATAAATACGCAGAGTAAACTGAGACTATAGTGTGTGAGTTTACATTCTGCTAATCCCTGCTTATTCAAAAGAAATTCAACATCCTATATATAAAGTAGCCTGAACTGCAGCAAACAAAGTGTTCAGCAGGGTTGAGAGCTGTCATCACTCCATAAGCAGATGAGTGGTTTGAACCTGCCGTTGGGACGCAATGCTGATTTGTGGCAGCCAACACTGCAATTTCTGATGTACAGGTAGGACTGGAACGAGGATGTCTGATTGGGGGTTTGTGTGTGATGATGACATGCATCAGGATATTATGTTTGTTTGCTTGCTTGATTGTATATGAACCATTCACTCCCTTCACTTAAATATAAAGGAATGGTAGAATGTGTTGAGGTCACCTGTAGATTTTTTATGCCATATGTTTTAAAAGATGGAAGACTTAGACCATACTATGTTTTGAAAAATAAGTATAGAACTTGATATTTTGTATTGAAAAATTCAACACTTTGCTCATTGATGGCTTTAAGCATTGCTGAACGATGCATTAAGGTGATTTCATTGGTCAAATACTACATTTTACCCACTTAGTGGTTTCCTGTGTTTATAAAAGATAACATTTCAGGATGATTATTCACTGCATCATCCAGTATAAAATGGTCCTCTGCATTGCATTAATTGTCTGTTGTATTCATAATTTCATTCATGAATTTATTAATTGTTCATCGCTGTATTCATTGGATTCATTCGTGGTTGCATTTATTCATTCATTTGTATGTCTAGTAGTTATAGTTGTGTGTTTAGTTAGTAGTTTAATAAACCTTTCATTTATAAAGAACTTGATTATTATGTGGTTTGTGTGAATTAAGTATTAAGGTCACTGTACACGAGTCAAGAACTCTGTAGCAACCTTTAGACTGAGACTGAATTAATGAATTGGCTATCTTCCCTTCCCTTTTTCAAGGGTGGTGCCCCGAGATGAATTTAATGTTAGTTAAATTCTGTTATTTAATATAAATATTGATTATTTCTGATAGCCAAAATTGAGTGTCATATCTCTACTTCAATTTGTACATGTGTATTAAGGCCCATGTATTTGGTGCTGCTCTGTAAGACTAATAACACTACATTTGGGTAATGTTGGTGACAAATGTATGCATTTAGCTAGTCATGTGAAAATGATGAAAGTGACAGTGATATGTCTGTTGAAGAACTCACAACCAAGACAACCCCGAAGAGAAGCACTTATGAACATAAAAATCATCAGTGTCTCCATTTGAGGTGATCTGAATGTGATTCCAATGACCTCATTCTTCAGTTACAGTCTGTAGCATTTGTCATGTACAGCCACCCCACCAAGTAGCACTTACTGAACTCAAACATATCTCAGTGCTCAAGTTGGGCCAATATCACAGACTTGCAGTGAGCGATCTTCTTTGCTTATGGCTTCTCCTTAGTCCAGATGTTTCTTTCTGGCATTTTCTGTGTTGTGTCCCAGTTGCAGTGGAAGTTTCTTTCACAGATTTGCCCATCTTAAATACAGAATGCAGCCATATCCACCCAACTCCGCCTAAGTGATGAAGTTTCAATGGTCTTGACAATGGTCTTGAATAAGTAAATAATAGCACTATTTGTACTTGATGAACAGACAACCATCATCTTAAATTCATGCATGCCATTAGAAGTTGATGTGGCCTGAAGTTGCAGCTCCATCAGCAGTACTTTAAAGCAATACAAAGAAGCATAGTTAGCATTGGATATCTACTCCAAAGGGCACATTCTGCAAAAAGACCCTAAGACAGCTTCTGAGACAGCGGGAATCATTACGTCTACAAAAATTAGGAATCTACATAATGAAGTTTATGTAAGGATTGAGTAGAGAATCACACCCCAACTTCAAAGCACTTTCTTATATTTACTTGTCTTGCACTTCAATTGCAGAATGTGACTAAAATGTAAGTGCATCTATTACCAAAGTTTGCAGATGGCACACAACTCACACACCTGAAGATGTATAGGTCAGCACAACTACCCCAACAAAAAGCACTTACTGCACTGAGAACAAAGTTGGTGATAGTGTTAGGGTAATAATAATGACCAATTTTAGCTGCTGATGAGAAAAACTGTATTGCATTGAATCCAATCAGAGTGACACCCCAACTATATAGCACTTTCTTAGCATTGGAGTCAAATAAGTTGAAGTGTATCTCTCACTGAAATCTGTATCTGAATTGTAGAAGTGATTTCTTCAAACGGTTCTGTGGATATTTTTCCATCAAAGAGATTGTCAGAACTAAGACAACCCCAAAGAGAAGCACTTATGAACGCAATAATCACCAGTGTCTCTATTTGAAGTGATCTGAGATTGATTCTTACAAAATATGGCAGCTAGTCATGTAAAAATGATGAAAGTGAGAGTGATATCTCTGTTGAAGAAATCACAACAAAGACAACCCTAAAGAAAAGCACTTATGAACACAAGAATCACCAGCGTCAACATTTGAGGTGATCTGAATGTGATTCCAATGACATCACACTTAGTAACATTCTGTAACAGAGCATACTGTAGCACTTGTCACCCAGCAACAAATGGTTTAGAATCACTGTCCTGAAGAATTCTAGGACTTCAAATGTCAACAAATCACCAGTGGCTCTATTTGAAGTGATCTGAGATTGATTCTCACAAAATATGGCATCCATTACATTCAGTTGCTTTTGTCAGTTAAAACTGCCCCAACAAGTAGCACTTACTGAATTTAACAGTCAAGTTAATGCTCAAGTCAGCATTTTCTGAGGGTGAGATGTTCACATGGATATCAACCTCATGTTTGTATGTGCTGGAACTATTTGTTGATGAACAACAGTTTATGCTTCAGCCCAGCACTTCTGTGCAGTGTCTCCGGCTATACCGAGGGCTGCCAGATACAGTCAGTGAGTATTTGTAATTGTTAAATTTTTGTTTTTGTACTTGATAAACAACTGAGATACGACATATTAATTAGTGAGCTTTAGATGCATCGGTAGGTGTATTTTTAAACATTGAACAGAACCAGGCTAGCTGTTCCCCCTGCTTCCAGTCTTTATGCTAAGCTAGGCTAACCACATCCTGACTACTTACATACCACACAGACATGAGATTGGTATCAATCTTCTGATTTCACTCTCGGAAAGACAGCAAATAAGGTTATTTTCAAAAATGTTGAACTAATCCTTTAATGCGAAGTATTGAATTCTGTGAAACATTTTTTGAAAGTTGGTTGTATGTGTTGTATTTATGGTTGTTTATACTTTTCTTCTAAACCTTTTCAACCATTGAGAGGTTCAAAGTAGATACTGTATTTTATAAAAATATTCAAAAGATGATTGTAATGTTTTTTTATGTACCTAGTATTTATGATGATTTATATTTTTCTTGTAAAGTTATATGAAAAGAAACCTCAGATACCACCTTAATGAAGGCAAGATGGCTGAAAACATTTGGGGGAATAAAGCGTGGTAAATTGAAATGGAGTTTATATAGCATCCTTATCTGAAGCATTTACAATTTGCCTCTCATTCAAACAGACACACACAGCAAGCTATCATGTAAGGCACTGGGCTGACCATCAGAAGTAATTGGGGCTCAATGTCTTGCCTAAGGACACTTTGATAGCTGCACAGAAGCAGTCAGGGATCGAACTGCCAACCTTGCGATAAGGGGACAACCAGCTGTACCTGGTGAGGCACAGCAGCCCGAATTGTACAGTTTCTATATGTTGATGTCCTGATTTGTACAAAAGACAGTAACAATAACATAAAAATGTCATAAAAGAGGTAGATCAGGGGTAGATTACTTTAAATTTTGTATACTGTTCAAACAGTTGCTCTCTTATAAACAGACATTTATTATTGTTTGTTTTTTGGTGTTATTTTTTTTAACACCAATGATATATTTTAACATAAGGTTTGCCAACCATTAGATTATTTGACGGCATAGTACATCAGCTTTTCCATTTCAGTGGCAAGGCCAAGAGAAGTTCATTATACTGTAGGGCATACATCTCGGTCAGATGTCTATATGACATTATGTTACCACAATTATTTAAAATATGATATTTAAAAATCCCCTTTTCGAACATTTCTTTAATAAATATACAGTATATATACTAATACATATTATCTGTTGACATATTATCATACTTTTGGTGAAGTTAGTCATTGCTGAAAAAAGTCTTCTTTTCCATTGCTGCTGACCTGGTGTGTGTGGGTGTGTGTGTGTGTGTGTGTGTTGTTCTATAGACTGTACCAGCAGTAATCCCTGCTCTTTGCTATTCATACCTTCTGTCAGGAAATGATTGACTCTTCCAATCCCTTTGAAATAAAACATTCATATTAATTTAGCTTCATAGCAGGTGGAGGGCTCTTTTTGAGGCTTAAGGATCAGAAAATCCCATTGAGATCAAAATGAAACTGCTAAAGCCCAAACTCGAATTGAAGTTTGATATCATCCTCTGGTAAACATGAGTGGATTTGGTTTTAATAGCTGCCTTTAATCCCTGGGATGTGATTTAACTGGAAGAAGTGCAGATCAATGATGAAAAAACTTGGAAATATGATTATGTTATCCAGAAATATTTGAACCCTGGAGAATTACCTGTCATAGGCTGTGAAAAGGGGATGAATAGCCCAAATTCTCATTCGGAATTACATTCTGTTCCTTTGTATACAAATCGGCTTACTCATTGTTTTGACAGATTGCACAACAATGCTGTTAAAATTCAGCTCAGGCTGCAGTCATCACGCTGAGGAGTCTATTGGAAGTAGAACAGAAGTTTGAAAATCGTACCTCAACAACTGTGCACGCCACGTCTTGGATGCAGACAAACACACACACACAAAACAGGAATTGGTATAAGCCCAGTAGTAATTACATGCATGCTTTGGCCTGGAGTTTTAACAGTTTTAGCAGGAATATTAAAAAGCTGCACATCCATGGTTTTAAAACAACAGCAGAACTGTGTCAGACTATTATATAACCCATTTACAGGACAAATTGCTCTCATGGGATTTCAGTCACCCTCTGAGGACCAGTATGGAGGACCTCAGCTTTGGAGCTTTAAAATGCTGCTTGTGTTTTTTAAATGTATGAAACCTTGAATTTAAAAGGGTACTCCAGCATTTAGCATTGCACGTCCATAAAACTTTGGACTAACAAGAGACAGATTAAAAAAACAACAATCGAAGCAGCAGATGCTAAAATATCCTGAGTTTTAGTCCCTAATAGGAGTCAGAAATACTGTACTCTAATAATATTACCCATAATGCAATTCAATAGCATCTCTTTGTTAGACCCTTTACTGGTAAACACCCACATCCCTTTAAACTCCACTTTTAGGTTTGTGTAAAATGCAGTATTCCCACTCCCAAATAACCCAGATTGATTAATTGGTGGAGTGCCCCTTTAATTAATCTGCTTAATTAATGAAAAAAAAAGTCAGAATGTCTGGGCCTCTTCCTTTGGTTTTAACCATTCTTTTTTAATCTACTCACCAAAGTAATTGTCAAGATCAGGGAACACTGACATTGCTAAAAATAGGTTGTAAACAAGCCAACAGTTTTATCCAAACTACTTTATTCGGAGTTAAAATGTCATATTGTTACATGTATATAGTGCAAATGAAACAGGAGCTGTTATGCAGCCTATGTCAAAAGTCAACATATTTGAAAGAGGTCTATACAGTTTTAGAGGCCAGTGTTTGTACTTTCAAGCTACAAAATCGTTTGTGGTCTGAGCATGCTGGTAAGCAGGCGCAATGTCATGGCAAAATGGCTACCAACATAGCACTACACTACCTTATTTGTAGAAACGCAATCTCAGTTGTCTCACTCCACCCATGTCAGCACAAGTGGAGTTAAATATCACCTCCTGTTTCCACTATGTGGCGCTAGAGAACACGCACCAATTATACATGATGTTGCCACATATCAAGTATAGACCACACAATGTAAGTTTTATGTAAATTGATGTGGCATGCTTCCTGTTGCCAGTAGGTGGTGCTATGACTACTACTCATGAATGTCACATAGGTGTGATCAGGAGTGGTCCATCAATAACCATATGAAGTTTAAGGCTGATGAGCCAAAGCCGAGTTATTCCCACTTTATGTTTGGCATGATGACACATGTCAACTATACCTTTACAATTTACAGTCAGACATGCTTGTGGGTTGTGGTGACCAAATTTGAAGTAAATAGTGAAAAACCCTTGAGTAGATGTTTAAACTGTAGTATGCCCCTTTACATATAGGTGGCGCTGTAACTATGAATCATAAATGCCAAATAGGTTTGATCAGGAATGATCATTCAATAACCATATGAAATTTGAGGCTAATTGGCCAAAGCATTGCCGAGTTATTCCCACTTCCTGTTTGACATGCCATTAAGCGCTTGCCATGGCGACCCCATTTGACACATCAATAAACAATCTCAATTTAATGTCGGGCATGCTAACAAGTTGTGGAGATCAAATTTGAAGTCAATCGGAAAATATCCGTAGGAGTAGTTAAAAGTTTGAGGCTGATCGATTGAAACATTGCTGAGTTATTGCCACTTCCTGTTTGGCATGGCATCATGCGTCTGCCATGGCGACCCCGTAAGACACATCAACAGATGTTGCTGTATATCACACAATGTGAATTTCATGTAAATCAAATGATGTTTGTCACATATGGCTTGCTTCCTGTTGCCAGTAGGTGGCGTTATGACTATGACTCAATGTAGAAATCTTACCTTCCTAATCTCATCCTGTGCTGTATGTCTGTTCTCCTTGTGTTCTATCCCTGTTCTCCTTCTTTGTTGTAGTTGTATTAGCAAATACTTCAATTGCCATGTAGATGTCTTCAGTCCTGGACTCTCATCAAGCATATGACATTTGGGGCAGATTGCACAATGTACAGCAACAACAACTTTCTGTTTCATGGCAAAAATTGAACTGAACAATGAGAACTCCAAAGCTTCACGATTTTAACGTCGTTAGTCTTCGCTGACAAAATTTGAGGTGGACCCTGTGAAAGTGCTAGGTGTTTAAAAGGCACTAAAATTGCACACTAAATTCAAAATTCTTCCTGTTGACTGTAGGGCATTTGTGTAAGTCTGGACTTGATACATGTGCCTACCAAATTTTGTACATCTAGGTGAAACGTGCCGCGAGGGCTACTTTGTCAAGGTGTTTCTGCCTCCGGAGCTGTGGGGTCTGGATCTGTGGTTGCGGCCGCCTGCTGCCCCCGTGCTCCTGCTCTGCACCCGCTGCTGCAGTTGCTGTTGCTATTATTATTAGTGTTGCTGCTATAATGTTGCTCTTAGTGTTGTTTCTGTTGGTGTTAACATCCATACCATTACCGCAACCACTGCGTTGCATCTCTGTGTGAAACTGTGTTGTGCTGCTGTATGTTCTCTGTCCTCCTGCTCTCTCTCTCCCGCTCCCCCCGTCCCCCTTCAACCCAACCGGTCGAGGCAGATGACCGCCCACCTAGAGCCTGGTTCTGCTCGAGGTTTCTACCTGTTAAAAGGGAGTTTTTCCTTGCCACTGTCGCATAGTGCTTGCTCATGGTGGGAACTGTTGGGTCTCTGTAAATATAAAGAGTCGGTCTAGACTTGCTCTACTCGAAAAAGTGCCCTGAGATAACCTTGTTATGATATGGCGCTATATAAATAAAAAACTGAAACTGAAACCTTGGGTCCTGCCATTCATGTGGATGTTACTTTGACACGTACCACCTACCTAAACATTGTTGCAGACCAAGTACACCCCTTCATGGAAACGGTATTCCCTAATGGCGGTGGCCTCTTTCAGCAGGATAATGCGCCCTGCCACACTGCAAAAATGGTTCAGGAATGGTTTGAGGAACACGACAACGAGTTCAAGGTGTTGACTTGGCCTCCAAATTCCCCAGATCTCAATCCAATCGAGCATCTGTGGGATGTGCTGGACAAACAAGTTCGATCCATGGAGGCCCCACCTCGCAACTTACAGGACTTAAAGGATCTCCTGCTAACGTCTTGGTGCCAGATACCACAGCACACCTTCAGAGGACTAGTGGAGTCCATGTCTCGACAGGTCAGGGCTGTTTTGGTGGCAAAAGGGGGACCTACACAATATTAGGCAGGTGGTCATAATGTTATGGCTGATCGGTGTATGTCTGAAATGATAAGAGCAATGTGTGTACCAAATTTGGTGAATATCGGAAAAACTTTATCCCGACTAAGGCCTGCCATGCATTTTGGGGTGCTACAGAGCCCGCTAAACACACATCATTGTATATTCTCACAATGTTCACGGGTTCTGATTGTTTTCGAGTATACCAAGGGTGTCAAAAATGCATCTGAAGGCTAAAAGTAATTAGGGGGCGCTATAGAGACGATGTGCCACATCCAAGGCGACATCAAATCAAAGTACTTACCAGTTTGACTATGGGTGCTAAGTTTTTGAGCATCCTAAAAGCCTCAAACATGTGTTTAGAAAATTGAAATTGATGCAGAAAATCCAAAATGGTTGACTGAAAAGAAAGTGAAATATGTTCTTTATGATGAGAGCAATGATCCCACCAAATCTCATGAACATCAAAGAATCTTTATCCCAACCATGGTGTGTGTTTGGGGGCTCTATGGGGCTCTATCACTGCAGAACTTTCACCAGGTCTGACGTCCAATTTTGGTGAATTTTTGAGCATCCTAAGGCCCTCGAAAAGGTTATTTGCACTTTTGTGCTTGTGCCCTAATAATCTCTAGAAAAACAATAGGTTCCTTGCTCTTGGCCATGGCACTTTCATGCTCGGGCCCTAAATAGAGGTCAGAGTGTTATGGAGTTTTGTAGAAACTAATGCTAAAGGGAAGTCACAGTATTGTAACCTCCATTTACAAAAGTCTTACATCTGTTCTGTAATGGTCCATGGTTACTGGGAGATTTGGGACATAACTGTAGTGTGTCTAATAGTCTATGGTCTTGGAAGTCTGATTTAATACCTGCTTCGTACATGTGTTAAAATCCTTTATGGGGACACTATGGAGAATAATTATAATACATCTACACACCTCGACTTTGTTTGGGCTCTCATTGCAGTGTATAATCATTCAGCTATGATGGAGCACATACACACTGCGGTGTGTACCTCCGTGAGGACAAGCTGGGAATCTGCTGTGTTGGACAATGCACATGGCGTAGAAGCCACAGAACAGATCAGTAGTAATTTCACGCCTGGAGAGAGAGGATAGATCCATGTAGCAGGAGTTAACACACAGGCATCAGGATGGAATTAGGTATGGTATCATGTATGAAACGTGGGACGGTTATCAGGAACCAGATTATTTCTGATAGGCTTAGACCAGTACACAACCTTTTCAGCTTGTGACCATATAAAATGAAGCAAGGTCTTCTCGTGATCCCTTGATTACAAGTTGCATTATGTCTACATGCTGTGACCACTTCAACCAAAAAGCCATTTTTCTCTACTAGGATCATTTTATTTAGGGCCATAGCTGCCTTTACCAATGTCTTTGTAATTTTTCTAGGACCTTGAGCATTTTTTAGCAACCTGGGGGAAGTTACATTCTATAATGAATACAAAAATGAATACATGGTGATATCTGATGCTAGATCTAATATAGAGGTTCTACATTGCTCTTTTTTCTAAGGTTTTGTCTAGGTGAAAACCCAATAAAGGCATTTAGAGCATGTTAAGAGGTTTTAAGTGAAAAAAATTAAAAATGAGTCATCTTAGACACCTGAAAAGGTAGGGGGAAAATATGTCTTTTTAATTATTATTATTATTATTATTATTATTATTATTATTATTATTATTATTTTATTATTATCATTATCATTGTATTCATCTTTTTTCTATCCTCTTAACCAGCTCACGATCCTTCACATTTATTACTTTATTACTAACAAGTACTGTGTGTGTATCCAAAGCCTGATATATCTTATCCCTCTGTGCTATCGAGCTTCATTGTTGTCCAAAAACTATTAAAAACACATCAGTGAGCCACAGTGTTAGGGGTAACGCATTACAAAAGTAATATATTACTGTATATTACTGCAGTAACGAAGTAATATAATGTGTTACTAATAGGATTTCAGTAATATTATTATATAATTATACTATATTATTACTATACCAAATTATTATATAATATTATTTACTATGTCAAGTAACGTGCTACCACCCGAAATTAAGTGTTTACTGTTTAGAATTAATCCACACTGCGTTACTTCTGCCAGTGAATGCAGTGAAAAAATATCTCCCGAAGAATTTCCTGTTGCCGAAATTTGATGGCTGAGACGACTGCGGAGTCAGACTCATATCAAACTTTGTCTGCCTGCCCATCCCTGTGTCCAAAGCTATTGGTTTATTTAAAAGGGTCTAGGCTATCTAATTGTCCTATATCATCACACTATTGTTAATATAAGTGGGTGATTTTAATAGTGTTTAATAGTGTTAATGGGCCAGATCTGCACTCCGGAGGAGGGCCTTCATCATTGGATTTGTAATGAACTGCAATAAAATTGAGCTGTGCTTTGATTAGCCGCTATGAAACAACATTACCCTCTCCCATTTTATAATGCCTAGTCATACTTCTGCGGTTATTTTGGTGGAAATTAACGCAAAAGTAGTGTAATCAGCTACTCTACACAGACAGTAATATTGTAACTTATTACTTTCAAATGAAAGTAACTAGTAATATGTAATATATTACATTTTGAACATAATTTGCCCAGCACTGGTGAGCTACACTGCGTCATATTTTTCTTCATTACCATGAACACACACACTGCAGTTTATTTTGACTCAATCCCACATACACTGCTGCCCTAAATACTCACTAGAGCACCAAAATGGGCACTGTATGTGTGAACCATTACAGATGGTATGAACAGGTAAACAATGCCCTTTTTGCTAATCTGTACCCACTGTACAAATTAAGGATGAGAATGCTTAGGAGACATTATCATTAAAAACAATGAAACTGAGACAAAAATTTCACTGATGAAAACTATGTAATATGTCTTTATTTTAGGGCTGTTGTTTTCTTTTCAGAAAACAAAAAAGCCATCTTTCTTCTCCCTCCCCAAACCCACTCCAACCCCTCGGTGATTGGCGACCAAACACTTATCACAAACAATATAGAAATAATCAACACAAAAGATGAAAAACAGCACAAAGTTATAACATTTGTACATACCTGCACATCAACATATTAATATATTTTATTAAGAACAAAGCACAAAACAGGCATGTTTTTGTTGACTTAAACTAGATTGAAACTTACAATGACCAAATACCAATACAGTGACTTTAACTAAAATACATTTTCATTAAAAGACTAAAACTAAATTAAAGTCAGGTGCCAAAATAACACTACCTGGAGCAGAGTACAATCACTGATTTAGAGGTGAACTGTATTTCTGCATGTGTTGAGATTAGATTTATTAGACTATCAAAAAATCCTCCACATTATTATAGACTAACTTGGCCAAACTACAATCCAGACATAGACAGAGAGAGAGAGAGAGAGAGAGAGAGACAAGGAAAAAACAGGCAATTATCAATCAAGGCAGCAGATTGGAGCATTTAAAAAGACTCATTCATACAAAGATGTATGGCAGCATTTCAGTGCCTCTGATTAGAATCCTAGAATTGTAAATTGTGGCTAATTAGGCTGTCATGGGTTCATTAAGGGCTTCAGCAACTCAGCTTTCCCTCACCTGCATGTATATTAAAACTCATTAGCCTCCTTGTCTGAGACACCACTTGCATTAATTGCCATTGATGCCCTGGCTCTCTGCGCTGGGGCCTTTTCATGCTCCCTTGCACAGCATAGTTAGCAACATTAAAAGTCCTTTGAGCATAAGCAATTTCTCCCTCAGTTTTAATCTTGTGTGTGCAGTTTCTACAAAGTATCAGATTTTACTGTACATCCCTAGGATCCTTATAAAACAACAAAGCCCGCAAAAAAACCCACAAAACAACAATGTAAAGTTGCGATCTTTTAGTGAAACCAGTAAAACAATGTCAAGCATCCATCTATTTTATGGTCCTTATCCAGGTGAGGGTCACATTTGCAGCAGGCTAAGCAAGGCCACATGTCCTTCTACTCCTGGGTGATCCCGATGTGTCTTAAGACCCCACAGCAGAGCCAAAACACACTGGAGGAATTATATACTCCTTCTGGCCTCGGAGCGATGAAATTAAAAGGCCAACACGTCTTTATGGGTAAAGGCTCATTGCTACGTGCCATCAGGTTCTTGTAAGACTGAAATTAGAGCTTTCTCTGTATTCTCAACAAAAAGTCAGGCCCAATCAATCGGGCACTGGGCTCAACAAGGGTTGTCATGAACAGAGTTTTAAGGTGCTGCAGAGGGATTGAGAGTTTCCAGGTTGGTGACCTCGGGATTGGATCTCGCCTTTTGCAGATGATGTAGTTCTGCTTGCTTCATCAGACCAAGAGCCTGAAGGTGAAGCTCTCAATTCACCAGTCCATCTACGTTACATTCTTCACCTATGTCACGACCTTTGGGTAATACCCAAAAGAATGGGGTCATGAAACAAGGGTCCAGATTGAAGAGCCTGGACCTCCCGAAGGAGTTTGGAGTAGAACTATTGCTCCTTTACATTGAAAGAAGTCAACTGAGGTGGCTGGGCATCTGATTAGGATGCAGCCTGGAAACCTCTCTCATTTTCCGTGCACATCCAACTAGGAGGAGACCCTGAGGTAGACACAGAACGCACTGGAGGGACTGTAAATCCCATCTGGGCATCCCTAGAAGAGCTGGAGATATGGGAGGGATGTTTGGACGACCTTGCTTAGCCTGGTGCCACTGCTATCTGGACCCAGATAAGTAGCAGAAAATGGATGGATGGATAGTACACCTGAGGAGGTTTAGACAAACAGAACGCTGTGCGTGACAATGTTTCCTTGTGCAGTGCTGTGTTTGCACCACAGTTTGATTAGCATAAAAACGCATGCAGTCTTAGGGCACGCAAGTAGTACAGTACGTGAACGCAAATAACAATGCCTGGCCCAGCTGGCACAAACGTGCAACCCCAATGAACATACTCAACATGCGTTCTTACGCACTGGTGGAGGTAACAAACGTCAGTCCTCAAGGGAGCCACAGTATACAGTTGAAAACATATACAGTACCTATACAGTATATATGTTTTCAATTGCATTCCTGTCTGAATGAAGAGGTGACATAAAAATGCCTATGTATACAGTTCTCCTTAATACATCCATGATATGAACATGTTGAGCTAGAGCTTCATCAAACTGGTCAGCCATGGTTGTTTTGAGCAGAAGTGAACCCAAACAGAAGGGGT
Organism: Macquaria ambigua; assembly: GCA_008360985.2. NCBI lineage: Eukaryota > Metazoa > Chordata > Actinopteri > Centrarchiformes > Percichthyidae > Macquaria > Macquaria ambigua. The sequence continues at coordinate 282,049 of VMKM01000421.1, read as the reverse complement.
CAGCTTTCTCCTGTTGTTTCATGCTATAGCGATGCTCAGACTGCAGCTCACACTTGCGTTGTGTTAAGATTTTGAGGCGACACACTCCAAGCGTCTGCGTACTTGCGTGGACCATGTCTGTGCCCTTAGTGATGGCAGACCTGAAGGTATACTCATGTCAGTGTTTTCATGAAGCCTGGTGTCGCTGTGTTGTATGGAGTTGTCCTGCCCAGGTCACAGGTCTGGTTCTGCTTCAGTTAGAGACTGGTGCACACCTCTCTGTGCAGTGGACTGTGGATCCCCTGGAGGAAAGAACCACTCCAACACACAACCTGTAACACATCTAACTCTGTACAGCCTCTGCTGACAGTTTCATACACACACACACACACACACTTGGACATTATTGGTTCTTGGGGTATATGATGATATTACTAATAGCTGCTAATAGCCAATACTTTTATACATTAATTCATGCATTGATTGTGTATTTTTATCACATTAGTGTATGATTTATTATTAAATTATATTAAATCTATATCATACAATTATTTATTCTCTGTACATCTTCTTAAACTAAATAAGTGAGCAACATTTAAGATAACCTCCCAGAGGATTCCACAATTTAGTCCACATACTGAAATACACATCTGCTTTAACATGTGCATACAGAGTTCTGCACATTTTCAAGCAATAGTCTATTCTGGACAACTAAGTTTTTAATTCAACTACATCTTTCAGTTTTATGTTTAATGTTCCCTTAAATCCACCTTGTTTATGATTCTTATTTCTCATATGTGTAGTGTATATTTATAGCCTATAACTTGTATATGTGTTGCCCCATGTCTTCCCATAGTAACTTTGTGCTGATGCTGAATACATAACCATGCCATAAAAGGTGAAAGAAAGGAATGTGCACATTTTTCAAAGCATGAACTTGAAATACTTTGTTAACAGATAGGCAAGATTTTAATCTGATAAGGATCTTTCTCTAGTCTACGAACACCTAGGTGAGTCCTCCTGACCCCAGATAACTGGTCAGTCAATCAGGGGTTCACAAAAAAATGACTAACAACCAACCACATACAATGCAATTAATAAGTCACAATCATTATTGACAAGTGGAATTACATGCATTATTTAAACAGTATGATTGTCAGTCTACAAAATAAAAGTGTTCCCAATACCAAATACCAAAACGTGGTAAAAAAAAAAAAAAAAAAAGCCTATAATTGTTTTTTACTCTTTTTGTCTTTGAGTTTTCCTATTATATCAACCTAAAATATTCAAATGTATCACTGTGTTCCACTTTTTTATATCTGTTAATCAGCAAACATACATTTGTTAGTAAAAATAGTGTCAAAAGTTCACAAAAAAGGGCAAATTTACCTTTGGGGACTTGTATAAACTAAACTGCACTTTGGGGGATTCAAAGCCCCACATTTTAACTAGTTTGTATTCAACCAGGAGAGACTTAATTGAAATAGAGGCTTAAAGAGTAATTAAATTAATTTATTTGACATTGTGCACAGCAGGAAGTTGAAGAAATATGTGAGGAGTGTTTGGTGATTAGACCCCATCATGACATCATATTTTAAGGGGGTAGTAGTAGTTGAGCTGTACAGGAATATCCCCCTGATGGAGTCTAGACGGTGGTGGTGGTGGTGAAGGGGTGAAGAGCAATGCTAAAGATCTGGATGGATGAGATGTGGAGCAGGACTTCTGATTGGCTCAGTGGTCAGATGCTGGGCACTGGATGCGATGAGAACTGGAGGTAAATGGGGTGGAGGAGGGGGAGAGGGGCAGTTTTAAAGTTTGACAGCAATAAGGTGATTGGCTCAATGAGGTTGTGGCAAAATCTGACTGGTTTAAATGACTGGTTAAAATCAACCAGTCAGCTGATTGAGTTGGAAGTGGGAAAAGGAAGAGATCTGTGTCAGCAGTTGTCTAGATAAATTCGTCTGTAGTATTCTAAATAAAAGAATACTAGATTTCCTTGACAAGCACTCGATCTTGAGTAAAAATCAAATTGGCTTCCTCCCAAAACACTGCACCACCAACCACATATATCCTTCACACTTTAATTAACGAACATGTACACCAAACACAAAATGGTAATATTCACTTGTTTTATTGATTTCAAGAAAGCTTTCGACTCTATTTGGCATGAAGAGCTGGCTCTATTAAAGACGTCTACACTGCGGTAGGGGGCAAAATGTGTGTTCTGGTTAAGTCACCAAGAGATGAGGTGTTCATCAGGGTTGCAATTTAAGTCCGACTTTATTTAATGTGTATATAAATGAACTTGCTGTTCAGTTGGATCAATGTGCTGCTCCTGGCCTCTCCCTCCTAGATAGAGAGGTGAAGTTGATGTTTTATCCTGATGACCTTGTTCTACTCTCTCCAACTGAACAAGAACTACAGCAACTGCTGGACAAAGTAGAAAATTACTGTCTGAACTGGGCCCTGGCTGTAAATATGACAAAAAACAAATTAGATTTAATTTAGATTTTTCAAAAATGCCCCAGATGTCAGGAGAACAAATAGCAGTTTACCATAAATAATCATATCATTGAACATAGTATGAGTTATACCTAGCTTGGTATAACCATAACAGCATCAGGGAGTTTCAACATGGCAGTGAATACACTAAAAGAAAAAGCTCCAAGAGCATTAAATGCAATTAAGAGAACATTTTATAATTTCTAGATTCCAATTAAAATCTGGCTTAAAATATGTGATAGTGTCATCCAGCCCATTGTGCTGCATGGTAGTGAAGTCTGGGCTCCACTCAGTCATCATAGCTATACCCGTTGGGACAAACATCCAACAGAAACATTACATGCAGAATTCTGCAGATACATTTTACACGCACACAGAAAAACACCAACAAATAGAGCAGAATTAGACAAATACCCACTGATAATGAACATTGAAAAGAGAGCACTCAAATGTTTAATCAAGGCCCCTAGACACCCTCCATTCCAAAGCCCTCCAAAGCCCTGAGCTGAGCCCAGAAAAGAGTCCCCTACGTCAGCTGGTGCTGAGATTAACTGCCCCCTCTCAGACACTCTGACCAGTCTCACAACAACACTGCTTTCCAAACACCAATCAGAGGAAACCAAATGATAACACAATGTAAAGAAACCTATTTGGGACATTGGGAAAGAAGAAGCCAAAGTAGATTAGAATGTAATTTGGCCCTAGAAAGAGATTATGAATTGGCAGAATATTTCTCTACTGTCAGAGATAGAAAGCAGAGACAGATCCTAACTAGGTACAGGCTCAGTGACCACAAATCGAAAAAAGAAGGCACAAACAATCATGGCAGCCAAAAGAAAACAGAATATGTGGTCACTGTTGGACAGGTGATGTTGAGACAGAGATGCACTTCCTCTTACAAGGTAAAACATTCAATGAAATAAGGAACATTTACTTTACACACACACACACACGCACACACACAAATACATGCAGAGGATATATTGAAGAGAATATACTATATGTATATATATATATAAATATATATATATATATATGTATATGTATATATAAATTGTAATGTTGCATTAATGTTCATGTAACTGTTATTGTGTGTTGTCCAGATATTTGGACAAATTATGTTCTGATGCTTTGGCATTGTTCTTGAAACTTTCATGTCAATACAGCCCATTGAACTGAACTGAATTGAGAGAGAGAGGAAATAAATGAGTAGCATGAAGACAGTCTTCCTGACTGAACCTTCACTAAGCTTCATTAGTAAGGACGTGACCTTGGTATAACCACTTACGGCCTTGTAAGCAGCCTTGTCTTAGAAAGCATGCCTAAGTCATATTTAACAGAAAAACAAAAAAAATATTTAATATTTGTCATTGGAGTTTTTTTAGGCAACCAGTCATATATTAGATGGGGCAGGTCACCCTGGTAACCAAGAAAATGGAGGAGAAACTTGTTCTGGCTGTGTCTGTCTGTCCTGAGCTCTATGATATGTCAGACAGAGACAGAAAAGCCCATTTGTGGGAGCAGATGGGCCGGACACTGAATGTTGTTGGTGAGTGTTGTAGCGTTAAGATATAGTTGTCATAGAAACAAAACCCACATGCAACGTTTTTTCACGCGCCCTGCCAGAAAAAAACGCTATGTGGACACAGGCCCTTTGTAATCTTTAAAGAGCATTTTTCAAATTAAAGAAATAAATTAATAAAGCATGTTATTAAGATAGGCAGACATAAACTTTGATTGCTACAGACTTGCAAAACATGTAAGTTTATGTCATAAAATAATAAGGCATGAAAGAGAACAAACAAGATAACAATAAGAATTGTCCATAGACAGACATATAGTAAATACAATATTGTATCCAGTGTCATAACAAACCAATTAAATATTACAGCATAACATTCAGCAAAAATTCATAACTAACTTCCTGAGGGGACAATGTTTTCAGAGTTAATACTCAGGAGGCATCAATCTTTAAATTCATTCACTCATTCATTAAGTCAACTCACACTATTTCCCACCCACAGACAACCACTCCAGTATTGATCAATTACACAATAAATAAGTAATCAGTCAAACTGTATCAGAGGTGGAGCACACACACTGGACCAGATCCCACTTTGAATTGAAGGCCAGTACTGCCTGCACATTAAGAAGAGATAAAGGCTTCTTTGATAAATGAAAAATGATTTATGCCCAATAGGTCCACTTCAGGCCTGCTGCCAAGATGAAATGACAGCTGATAAATGCCAACTCACACTCCATTAGGCTCCATCATTTATTGGAGTAATGGAATGGCTGTACAGTAGCTGTGTTCATCCTCAACATGAACATTTCTACAAGATTTAATTCAGTTTGGATTATGTTTTTAGATTTTACTGGAAAAAGGAAAACCTTTTCCCTGCACTTTATATGTTAACAGCAGCCTTCAGGTGTGTTTCTATGACTACAAAAGCATTCATTGAAGTCTCTCTCAGCGATTACTGGTGTTTCCTCTGTGTGTAACTTCACTAGTCCGCTGCGGCCCACATTAATTACCCCCCTCTAATTCCAGTAGTGGATGACAGCTGTGGAAAGTGGACAACCCGCTGAGACATCTTGTTAAATGACGGCCATCAGTCAACACTGGCTGTCAGAACAGACGGGGCCATTTTCTACCAGCCTCTAAATGTTAGAAGTTATGTGTATGTCTGTGTGTGTGTCCAAAATCTGCCAAAACACAAATAAAGTGTTTTATAGAAAGATGAATTAATTCCAAATTTGTTCAGTACAATCATGTTCTAGATAGTTGAATGTGATTTTCGCGTTGTGTTAAGATTTTGAGGCGACACACTCCAAGCGTTTTTTTAAAAAAAAATGTATTCTGCTGTTTTCATTCATTTCATTAAAGTGTGAAACTTGATTGAGCTCAGTAATCAATTACAGTACAGTAAATATATATGATGTTTTGTTTTTGTCAAAGTTACCATAGCAATGCAGCTGAAAGTACCTGCTCAGATGAAAAGTCAACCTCTGGCTTATGGTATGTGTGTGATTGTGTGTGAAATCTGAGATATGGCAGCTGAATAGTGTTGCATTGAGGAGCTGTGGGAAAACTCATCCCTGAAGATATAGGGATATAACATAGCAAGGAACGTCTATATTTCTATAAAAGTTACCACAATTAGTTGAATCTGATTAAAGGCTTTCCATGTAGCTTTTCTAACCTTCAAAAATGGTCACACTCAGAGTGGTAAATCTGCTAACGCAACAAGATAATAACTTGGCACAAGTTAGTATATTGTTTGCACTAGATAACAACATGTGGGATGAGATAATAACAAGATATATATTCACAGTACAGTACAGAGATAAAAATAAATGGCCAAAATGTTATGTACATTTGGAACTTTTAGCTTCTTAACTACAAATCGTGCAACCTTAACATCTTGGCTGACCATTTTTGTTGCATGCTACACAGTTTTGAAGATTCAGTTCAATTCAAGTTCAGTTTTATTTATATAGCGCCAAATCATAACAGAACTTATCTCAGGGCTCTTTCCATATAGAGCAGGGCTAGACCGTACTCTTTATAATATTATTTACAGAGACCCAACAATTCCCCAAGATGTGGATGTATTTTTTCTACCATTCCAGACAGTCATTGGTTTACATTCATTTTTATACAGCATGGAAATAACTATGCAGACTCTTGAAAGTTGCTTAAGTTGTTTAATCATCCATCCATCCATTATCTATACCGCTTATCCTCAGAGGGTCGCGGGGGGGCTGGAACCAATCCCAGCTGACATTGGGTAAGAGGCGGGGTACACCCTGGACTGGTCGCCAGTTCAGATCAGGTCAGCTGTTCAATCAATGTGTGGTAATATAATATAACAGAGAATTGGTTTAAAAAGTCTGCTCTGCATTACCTCAAAGATCATGTAACTTTGATGAAAGCAGATATGAGTATCACTGTAATGGATTACACAACTCAAGCATATTTTCATACAGTATGGAAATGACTGCCAAGAACTGTAGGAAAAATAAAAAACAAAACAACATGGAGTGCATAATGGTTAGCTGTGTAGCTGTGATGTAAGATATATGTGATTTGTAGCAAAAACAGTAAAACAAACTCCACCACTACCCTTTAAAACATTAACTACATTAACTTTAAAGCTGCCTTCATTGACTTTTTGGCCACTTGGGGGCAGCAGAATAGGCTGAAACAAACAAATTGACATTTGACCTATTTACACATCCAGTAGGCCTAGAGCAACATTAACATTTATGTGGAGTTGTGCCTGTGATCACCACTATTTACGGCGACCTCTAGTGGCCGTGGTAATAATGACGAGAGCAAAGGTGGAAGTCAGGTGAGGTAGTATAAAGAGGACTTTCACCCAGGAGTGGGCTGTAAGAGCTATAAAGCTCCGTAGAACTGAAGGGAACTGCAGAGCTGGTGATAATTCTCTTTGGAACACCTTTCACATTACACATCCTGTGTTAATTTAAACATATTTAGTACAGCCTTAAACAAAATAATTTTACCTTACTTTAGTCCCCTAAAAACAGAGATGGCATCATTTATATGCAAATTACGTCTATACAAGTTTTGTAGGCTATGATAGAAATACTTTTGAGTTTCATGTGGTATGTAAACTAGCGTTAACTGCTGAGAACACAATGATTATTGTATTAATTACTTGCCAGTTCCATTTTATTGTAAACCCAGTCGCAGCTTTGGCAAGCTTTAAAATGTTTCCCTCACACCTGTAACCTTTCCTTAGCAGCGCACAAAGTGTGAAAGTGAATTCATCACGACAAAGTAAACAATAAAATGTGAACATTGATTAGCTGAGAAGATATATCACAACCCTGCCATGAGAAAAAAAATGCATTTTACTGGCAGACACAGAAAGAAGTGAAATGCAATGTGGAGGATGTGATGGAAATGAAACTGCAAATCACAGTATAAGTTGACAAAATGCTCCTCTCATCCCACCGTGTGCAGAACAGAGCAGCGGCTGTGTGAAAATACTCTCAGGGGAATTCAGAAAGAATGGATTGCGGTCACTGATAGCACCATGAATTGTGCATCACTTGCAACTGCTATCTGCCCCGTCTCAAGGTCTAATTCACAAAAGATGTTGAGCTAATGATATGACAGCGCAAACACGCCCATAAAGTTTTGCAGCTGAGTGCAATTTGCCACATGGATAATTGCAATCAGACGCAAAACAAGGGCAAAGAAGGATATAAATGGTGACTTTGCACCAAGAACACAGTAGGCAGGACAATGGCAGAGAGACGGAGAAACCTGAAATTATCAGACCGCAAGCTACAATCAAAAAGTGATATTCTCCTTCCAAATATTCACTCACGAGCATGTCTGGCACGACAATGTATTCACCTGGCTGCAATCACTGTGGCCATGATCACTGAAAAGTCTGGACGTGACCCCCCTTAAAGGGAAACTCCGGTATTTTAATTTTTTTTTAATACAAATTTTGGGGTCGAAATGGTTAATACTTAGCATTAGTTTTGGATTTGGTCCAGCAGATCGTCTCCGCCGGCATCTACAAATGGGCTGCAATGGCTGCAACGTAATCCTTGCGGGCAATTGCGCCCGTGAAAAGTGCGTCCTCTAAAAGTGCTTGTTATTGGCACTGACAGGCTCAGACTGTTATTCGAAGTGTCTGATAACATTATGGTAAGGATCCCTACAGAGACAGACAGACTTTGAATAACAATCTGAGCCTGTCAGTGCCAAAAACAAGCACTTTTGATGGACGTACTTTTTTACGGGCGCAATTGCCCACAAGGATTACGTTGCAGCCATTGCAGTCTGTTCGTGGATGCTGGCGGAGGCGATCTACTGGACCAGTTCCAAAATTAGTGGTAAGTATTAGTCATTTCAACCCCAAAATTTGTAAAAACAGGGCCCAGGTTTAAAAATACTGGAGTTTCCCTTTTTGCTGATTGCTTGGCAGTGCAGTTAGGGGCGCATTTCACCCTTTGTGGGTGCTTTGAGAATTATAGTTTCTTTTTGTCTTATTTGTGCAGGTTTAGCGGCCGCAAAAGCTGCCCAATCCTTTTGTGAATTCGCCTGTCTGTGTGCTATTAACACATTGTGAGGGCTTTCATACAGGCCTTCAATTGGAGCTTCCTTTGAAATTGCAAATTCAGAATATCCAGAACAGCCACTGCACTCACTGATACACTTCTGACTTCTGCAGGTTGTGGAACTGTGGCATTATATGCACATTTTGCACCAGGAAGATGTGCACACACATTCACAACCACAACAGTAGATGGTAGAGAAATAAAATGGTTAAGATACATGTCAGAAAAAGATAGGAGAAGCACTCTCTTTACCAGGGCTGTGGTGGTTAAAAAGAAAAGGCTGGGTAAACCTTACTTTATCTCACCTACTCTCAGGGCTGCAAAAGTTATGATGGAAAGATGGATCTATCAGTCTCTTCCAAAAAAAAATCATAATGAAATAAAACCACATATTTTTGTGTTTGGAATATGACAGAATAACAAAATTTACTTAATTAATTTGTTTAAACCTAAAGCCAAATCCCATTAATATGTGAACAGTTTTACTTATAAATGAAAAATCTGTATTTTGTGTGTTTATTAACAGATCACAACTGAAACTATCTGTATTGCTGTATTTGCAAACATTACTGGTATAAAACAACCCTTTAAGAGCATCAGAAAACAATAACTTAAACACAGTTGCTGCGTAGTGCTTTTCCCTGTACTAAAAGACTTGTCAATCATTCTCGCAAATAAGATACAAAACAAATGTACCACCTATAAATTAGGGGTGCAATGCAAATCTGTATCTGTGTATTTTACAAAATATTCTGTATTCAGAGATAGTCTAAACTGCTGCATTCTCTGTGTTTAACTGTTTTCTACTGCCATCTGTACTCCTTATATGTATATGTGTAAGTTTAGCTGTCAACAACTTAACATGATATTTGAACCATGTACCTACATCAATCAAATAGTACATGTATTGAATGACTTGTATCTGAACCCCACCTTCAAAACAGGAACAAGTCAGTCTAAACTGAGTCAAAATAAAAACTGTATAGCTGTTAATGTTCTGGGTAGGCATTAACAGTGGGAACAGAAGAGGAGGTTTTAAAAGTAGGAAAATAGATGTCAGAATTGCACTGCACTATATTGCCTGAGTATTCTTTCAGAACTGGAGGCTCAATGGACCTTTTTATTTTTTATTTTTTTGTAAGTAAAAAGCTGCTAGCATGACTTTAGACTCTTCTGCATTCAGATAGAATCAGGCGCTGCGGCAAAAACGCCGGTTTCCCCATTCATTTGAACGAGGGTACTGCGTTCAGGCTGTGGCGGTGCGGGATGCAGGGGGTGTCAAAAAAAATGCAGCAGCCCTGCAGCGAAAAGTTAAAACAGAATCAACTTTTGGAGAAAGTGAGATCAGTGGGGTTTGCCTGTTGACTTAATTCAGGCTTTATGTTCAGGTATCACAAAGATGGTTGACTGTTAATGGGAGGAGGCCAAGATGAATGTGAAGTTGGTCTGAAGTGTCTATGAAAGAAAATGAGAAGGCTATTGACAAAATCTGAAAAGCTGTCTTAAGACAATCGTTAACTTCAACTCCTCAGTTCCTGTCTGTTGTCCGTTTCAGATCATGAGGTAAAATAACACCTGTGGAACATCAGTCAAGCTTTATCCTGCTCTTATTGAATTACGAGTCTGACAAGAAGGGGTGTCACATTTGTGGCAAATTGTGTTAATCATTATTTAAAAAAACAAATATTACTTCAAATGTTTGAATCCTGTTTATATCTGTTCAGAGCACATTGTTTGTTCATATCCTAATAATTTATTCAAAGTTGTTTCTTTGTTATTTTCTCTTATGTTGTCAAAGAAAGGGTTTTTACAGGGAAAATCCATTTCTCTTTAAGACCAACAAAGATGTGCATAGTTAGGCACCATAGGTGGTAAGATACATGTCAGAACAGCATTATTTTAAATTATTCGTTTCACCACAACAGTCGATTTCTTTGCAGGTCTAATCAATTACACAGACGGAATGAAGCCTTCGGGCAACGGACCCCGACACTGACAGCATAAAAAAAAAGGAAGAAGTTGTAGTCATCAGGCATTTTTATCTAATGACAGAAATTTCACCCCATGTAGATGAAGCACATCAGCATCTCAACAACATTTTTGTTCCACACCATTAATCTGCAGAAGCTTCCTTAGCGGGAAAAACAAAATGGAATTAATTAGGTAGATGCAGGAAATCAAGTTGAGGAATTAATAAAACTGCGTTTCTTGTTAATGGACACAAAACAAATGACGCCATTATTCTTTAAAAGGCAGGCCGGCTCAGTGCGCCGGCTGCTCATTTCTGACTCAATTACAATGCAGAGAGAGCGCCGTTCTCTACCTTTCTGAAATGAGGTTTCAATGAGAAAATTTAATTAGGAATTATAGCCCAGCGAGAACGGCAATCAAAAACAAAGCTTCTCATTTTCACTTTGCAACTTTTCTGTGCAAGTTTGTGTTCAGTTAGAAAACAGTCTTAACATGAGTGATTTTATCTTAAGAAATCTCTCCTGAGAAGTGTGCATATTTGGAATACCAATGCTTGGCATACAGCTAAGCTAAGAAATCCATTTCATTAATCTGATATTTGGTGATATAAACAATTCGACAGCAACTTCAGCGCTCTATTTCTGCTGTTATTCTTTGATATTTCTCACAGCGGCACACACTTACATCCAGCAGATAGCCTGAGGATAAAGATAATGCTCTCGCTGTGTGGTCGTAGCTGTACGTCATCAATAAATGTGCCAGAGGGCTGAACCCATTTGGCCACAGCGCAGGCTAGTTGTTGTCGCCTCCGAGGGCTGAACCCCTCCCTGTCGGCCACATACGCTGCACCTCTCCCCGTAAACAGGTTTGGCATGCAAAGCCATGGGGGCACAAGTGGTGGAGGGGTTAGCGGGGGTCAAGCACGAGTGGAAGGAATCAATATGTGATGAGTCAGAGGGAGGAGAGGGCCGCCTTACCTGAGGACAGTGAGACCTTCCTCTAATCTACTCAGGGAGAAAATTGCAGAGCTCAATTTAAGACCTAACCCATGAAATTAACACCTCCAGCTCTCTTTTCTGCTACCAAGAGTGATTTCACAGAATGGGCAGCCTCTTTTAAACTTTTCAAAGTGAGAGAGGCCCCTGACTTTATTCCAGGATTCACCTTATGTGCCTTCTCTTCCAGAGGGGGGTTGAATGTGGCAGAAATGTGGAGGGAGGAGCATTAAGGTGAAATACCCCCCCAGCCCCCCCCCCCCCCCCAAAGTATTGTTCAAACAGGAAAATGTAGAGCAAGACATTACATGAGTGGTTATCTAATGAGTGGTTATCAGGTGCTGTTTATATACATACAGGTAGACAGTGTCACCTGGTTAGAATAATTATTTTGTTGTTTCCAAGAGAGACCTTCAAGTCCTACTTTTATTTTGTTTCCACAACTGGTAGTCATTGCTGCAGTATTTGTATTCATTAATTATTAGTTTTTTATTTGTGTGGGTGTGTTTGCGTGTGCATGTAAATGCCTTCATTAGGTGAGTAATAAGAAAATACCGGTAGTTAAACACTCAAAATGTTACTTATGTCAAAATGGCATGCATTATTACTTTAACAGCACAATATGTGATGCAAAAATAAACAACAAGGTGGACTGACTGCCAGAGTTTAAATCACAGCAGGATTTGAACCGGCACCAATCCTGCCCCTAAACAAGAAAGACACTTATTCTCTTTATTGCTGAGTTAAAGAGAAGGATTGATACCACTCCCATGTCTGTCAATATGAAGCTGGAGACAGCAGTCGGTTAGGTTAGCTTAGCTTAGCAGTTGGCCTGGCTCCATCCAAAGGTAACAACCTCTAACCTAACCTCTAAAGCTCACTAATTAACATGGTATATCTGGTTTGTTTAACCCCATAGACTGTATATAAAGATAGCCAAAACATCTCGATCGCCCCCTGGTGGCTGGCTGCAGTATAGGTCATAAACCCCGCCCCCTCCATGTTAGCAGTAGGGACATGGGCCAAACTGAAAAATCAAAGAACACGTCAAATACATTTTTCCCAAAGATGGTTTCTGTCATTTTAGGTAGTTCTTATCACGCTGATGTTTGTTCAAGTGTTCATTTTTCTAATAAGTTTAGTTATTTGATGCTATAAAAAGGGGGTGTGACGTCATGATTGACAACTGTGAGAGTGCTCATGACTGGTTTGGGCAGGTGTATGGGCGGGACCTCAATACTGTGGCTCCACTGCGGATCACTACTGAGCAGACTCTGGCTCCAAATTACGTCACCAGCACAAGATATCCGGGATATTTTGGCTTCATGTTTGTACAGTGGGAGGAAGTGGAGACGCGTCAGCCATCTTTATATACAGTCTACAAAAACTGAAGCGTAAAAACGACAATTCGATTTTACGGTGGGTTATCTACGGGACTATTTTGTGTCCTAGCCAAGAAATATCTGGCACTCAATCTTCCATAAAATGGCAAACTGCCGTTTTTACACTTTTTGTACAGATTAAACCAATGACATATAACATGCTAAAGGGTAACACCCTTAAATTCTGCTAGAACCCTCTCTCCCAGCATATTTAAAAAACGCAACAAAGGAGTGAGGGAGCAATGACTGTAGGAGACGGCCTCATTGCCACGTAGTGTGTGACATGGGGGGTCAGAGGACACGGGGAATACTGACTGACCGGACAGCGGCTGGTAGTCAGAGCTGGTAGTCAGAGCTAAGCAGCCATGAGAAGCTACTGTCAGACTCTCTGTTTCTCCGCTGGGAAGACTGGAGTCTGGTGGAGCTTTGAGAGTCACTAGAAGCACATTTATGGGCCTTTGAGAGTCACTGTGTGGGTACCTGATTGTAGCTGGGGTAGGCACTCTACTACAAGAGGCTCTCAGTACATAGTCATAGCCATGCTGTTTACCGCGGTTAACGTTACTGTTCGTCAGCCCTAAATATCTCGTTAAGCTCTGAATATAGCACAGTTACTGGCGGGAGAAGGTGCATGATGACATGCTAATCGTGCTTCGGAGCATGTTAGCTGTGCAGCATCAGTCACAATGCCGATTACATTGGTTTACAGTCAACCATCTTTGTGATACCTGAACATGAAGCCTGAATTAAGCCACCAGATAGCTAACCTACTGATCTCACTTTGTAATAAAGGCCACTGGACAATTTTATGATCAGTTGAGAAACACAGAACTGTTTAGTTATGTGAATATACCTGTAATTTACATGGTCAAAACAATGCAGACTGGACCTTTAGTTAATATACAAATCAAACCTATGCCTATTCCCTAGTATCATTAAATGCTTATGAAGAGTCTACACCCACTGATGGATTTGCCGCAGTCAGGAGCTACTGTGTTTAATGGACATATTAAATATAAAAAAAATAAACAATTTTATTTGCAAAGCATAATCTTATAATTTATACATGCAGTCTTTAACTGAGAGAGTGAGTTCTGTGGTGTCTATCAGGAAACATGGCAACCTCCACCATCATGGCACTATTACTTACATGTCTAGCTGGAGATGTGCAACTATGCTGTCATATTATTTTTTAGTAGAATGGGCTGGCACTATTTTGATACAACAGCAAAGCTTGTGGTGTTATCAGGTCCGATTAGTAACAAGACTAAGAGTCTACAGCCATGCTAGCAGCTCCACCCTCAGATTCAGCTAGAACCCTCCCTCCCAGCAAATTTAAAACTGCAATGAGTGAGGGAACAACACCTGTAGGAGGCGTGGCCTCGTGGCTACATAGTGTGTGGGTCAGGGGGACACTGAGGAGACCAACTGACACTGATTACAGTCTTTTTTTATATCAATTTCATGACGTAGACAGGTCCCAACCAGTTGACTATGTCAGCATTGGCCTCACAGGTTCAGGGCTGATTTAAACAGTAGATGGCGTGTTGAGACATTTTCAACACATGAAATGCTGATTTTATACATTTGGTAAGAAATGCAGCAGCATTGATGTGTTTCAGCACAGTACAGTGATATTTAGTTTACAGCTCAAATTGTGTAGTAGCTCTTCAAGCACAGTGGTGCTTTGAGCTATAATGCTAACATGCTCACAGTGACAATGCTAACATGCTGATGTTTAGCAGGAATAATGTTTACCATGGTCACCATCTTAGTTTAACATGTTAGCATGCTAAAATATGCTGCAACATTTGCTAATTAGCATTAAAGACAAAGTATAGTTGAGGCTGATGGGAATGTCATTCATTCCTAAAAGTATCAGACAAATTGAAATCTTGACCTGATGATGGCGCTAGATGAAAAAGGAAAGGGGAAAACATGAACGTTTCACCCTGCCTTCCTGTGTGTCAGAACATTTTGGACAAAACATTGTACGAACCAGTTCTTTTCTAGCATAACCTGGCCCTTATTCTTTGATAACTGGAGTGACACCATTCCACAGATCTCTGATAAAATTCTGATGGCACACACTAGGGCTCTGGATGTACTTTCAGAGCATAGAGCACCAATTAGCATGACAATGACATCATTAATGGATACTCAATCTGGCTGACTGCTTAATTAGGACCAGCAGAGGATAAGGCTGAGGACTAAATAAAGAGTCCCCTGTCCCTCGCTGGTATTGTCAATAGAGCAGTCATTGGTGAACCAATCAAAGGTTCATCACATGGCACATTTAAAACAGTCCCTCATGCTGCCAGCCAAGGCCAACTGATGGCTCATTATCCTGCAGCCGAAAATTGCAGCCATCCTGAACAGAATTTCAATTATGCACTTCTTAAAACACTCACCGGATTAAAGATGTTACAAAAGGCCACTCACTGCAATCAGGCCGACTGATTAGCTTTTCATATAGAGGATGAAAGCTGTGCTTCTAAGTGCATTGAATCCCTTTTCTGTGACTCACATGCTGCTCCTTTTGTGCTCTTGTCTACCTTTTCCACATTTCTTTCAAAATGGTGAATTTCAATAATGGAGAGCAATACTAAAATAGTATAGTATAAAGGTTTCTAGAAACAGTAGGGAGAACAGTATCTTAACTTATTGTTACAGTGGAATTGTATTTGTGCATCACAATGTTAAGTGATCCCGCCGTAATTGCCTCTGGCATAGGGATTATAATATATATTTGTTATAGTTAGTGTTGGATTTTACGTGATCCGGCCATAATGTGCTTTGATTGTATACCCCAAAGTACAGAAATTGTGCACATTTGTGACTCATCAGAAGAAGAAAAGTACATGTACAAAGCCACCTTCAACACATTCAGCCTGTTAAAGACATCTGGAATCTAAACTAAGCTGGCAGTTCTACTTGTGAAATGCTTCCAGTGCTCATTGGCAACACGTTTCAGATGCATTTGTTGGTCATCCATCTCACACATTTGACAAAACAGATGCTTAATTTGTGCAATTAAAAAGTGCAATTAAAGTGTAATTTAAAACAATACAAACATCTTCACCAGCCACATCACGGCTCACACTTGATGCACATAACTGCAAAAGGAAGTGTTTTTTAAGGCTTCAAGTCTATTTTCTTCTGACTTATCTATGTAACTACATAGACTATGAATTGGGCTGTGAGCAATGTCAGTACGAATCTGAGTGCACTGTAGTATTGTACCCGGACCACCTGCAGACAGTAGTCTAACTACTGAATACAAAACTATTACTGTGCAGTCATTAAGAAATGAAACACACCGTTCGTTCTGGCAGAGCACTGAAGTCGCACTTGCATTGGCTGATTGGCATCCGCTGTTTGTGTGCTTCCCAGTGATTGGGTCATTCACAGCCATGTGGCTGTGTGGCTGTGTGGCAGGTGAACAGTGCTGACATCATAACCTTGGTGGGTATCACTGTTTCTCTGCTGATTACGCTCATGCCAACGTCGTTTGCTGCTGTGGCTCTCTCCACCACCCCATCCTCCTCCTTATGTGGTCATCTGTATTGTTGATTTGTGTTCATGTATATTTGTTAAGGGGGATTAGCAGAATCCTTGAATCTTTTGAAAGCTCCCTCAAACAGCAGAGTCTTTTCTGCCAAAAATATATATATATAAATGGTCAATTCCTTGACATAAATGTCTTTGAGAGAACCTAAGTAATTGTGTTTAGATTCTTTCATTGACTGTGATGGACAGCAAAGATCATGCCTACTATATATCATACTATATGTCTCATTTTACTGAAATGAAGAAGATTACTAAGATTTTCCTTAGCCTGCTCAGTGTTATCTATCAACAATCTCCACCAGAAACTTGGAGAAAATACAAGCACCCCAAGCTGACCAATCACATTTTTTGCTGTCTCTGTGACAGAGAAATGGACTCCCCTATATGACCTGAGCGCTGACAAATCAGAGGTAATTGTGGCCTAGACATCTCTAATAAGTTTCTTATAACACACCTCAAATGACTATCTCCAAACATGAAATTGTGCTGCAGAAACCTATGCAATCTCTTTGATGATAAATCTTTCAAAGCAAGTCACTATTGTTTTATAATACTTTCTTTTTCTTAATACTGTAAAATACCAAATATTGAATACTTCTTATGCAAACAATTACAAATTGTGACATCTCTACTACTGGAACTGCTCCTACTTACATTAATTTTATTTCAATTTGTTTTTATTACACAGTATGTTTACTTTTTATTCTGAAGTGATCATTATTTTTAAGGTTTTATAGTTGTTATCATGGGGCTACAAACATGTTTAATTACTCACAGTTATGTCTTCTGTTTCCATTGTACTCTCTTTCATTCTTTTTCACTTCACTGTATCTCACTCTCTGTCAGACTTATCCTTAGACTTATAAATATGGACAGTAAACATTTTTTAGCAGTAACTACTGCATTGCTGCCACTATGTGTGTGTTCTCACTGTGACTAATCTGCACTATTGCAGGCTTTATGTTATCTTTCCAGCCAACATGTCCATGGGGGACTTACATGGGGCAGTGATGGGCTGCCATTTGGGTCCTACTTGGTCATTAGGGTGCTATTTGGCTGCTCAAATGTCCAACCCATAAAAATAAGTGCAGTTCCTTATATATCCCCTGTGTGTTCACAGGGCTACAAGTATGGAGCCCCAAAGTGTTCAATATAAAACAAATAAATAAATAATTATTAAATAAATAATCACACAACTTAACTGTGTAAACCATATAAATGAAA
Source organism: Macquaria ambigua (assembly GCA_008360985.2). Taxonomy (NCBI): domain Eukaryota; kingdom Metazoa; phylum Chordata; class Actinopteri; order Centrarchiformes; family Percichthyidae; genus Macquaria; species Macquaria ambigua. Next base: position 264,321 of record VMKM01000421.1, on the reverse strand, counting down.
CATGTTATTTCATATTTATAACAGAGTTTTATAGGACTTTTATTTACTTCATAATATATATTTTTTAATTTCACAATGCCCCTTTTCAAATGGTTTGAGGGAGCTACTGGCTGCCATATCTGCACGTGCCGCCGTCACTATGGTAACTAATTACGTAATAACATGGTAATTAATATGTTTTAATAATTTCTTCAAGTATGTCACAATTTTTGGGGTTCATTTATATATTTTGAGCAATTTATTTATATGATATTTTATAGTTAATCTTTTTATTTATTTAATATGGAACACTTTGTGGCTCCATACTGTACAATAACTTTTTTAGAAATGGATATTTGATCTTTCCACTCAGAAATTTGTTTATACATGTTTTTCAGTGTTAGTGCAGGCCATCGAATCACTTCTCTTCAGCATCAAATGCTTGCTGGGATCCATCAGTTTTTGGTTCTTTATCTAGAGACTCTTGATATTTTTTAATAGTGGGTCACAGAATGCCACTGCTATCCACAGAGGACAACAAGACATAAAGTGTGATGGTATTTTATGATACAGCCAATTAAAAATAATGATCTTGGATTAACATTTTGAGCCACTTTGGGAACACCCACCACAGTGAAAATGGAAAACCTGATTAGGACTCACCCGTAGCTGTCGCCTCATCTGGCCGGCTGCATAACAAAGGGTCACAGCAGGTTTCATTGTGTGGTATTTTCTGGAACTGAAGCCATTTTTTTTCACAGCTCAACCTTTTCTGTTGGCCCGAGCTTGTGTAGCTCAACCTTTCTGCTTCTACAGCCCTGAAAGCTGCACAGCAAATAAAATAAAAGCTGTCATAAACACATAGACTTTTTTACAGTGTGGGGAGAGAGAGAGAGAGCTGGAGTTATTTACAGCAGGATACAGACTGCGTCCAAGTGAAAACCCATATTCTCACTGCAGTTCCTGGGCTCGTATCTCTGCTGTTACACTTCCACGGTGTGTTGTCATAAAACATTTCAGCACGGAGGGTTTATGGGCTGGCTGGCTCTCAGCGGCCCTGGCCTATCCCTGCGCTTTATGACTGCTGCTGCCCAAAGATATGACACCAAAATACACCTGACAAACCCAGGGACTCTCTGACGGTTGTCCCACTCTGTCTGTTGATTGTTCTCAGCTGAAAGAGAGAATGATCTGTCAACATTACACAGTTGTTGATCAATCTGAGCTTAATGTGCAGCGGTCAAATAGCAGAAATTGACTCACGAGTTGTGGTTTCTTGCAAATGAATCTGTGCTGTGTGTGTTTTTGTAAATTTACGGTTTTGCTTTATGTCTTTTGGCTCAGGCAATCAAAACAGCATGTAAACATGATGATTGATATATTTCAGTGATTAATTTCATGTTACACCATCCTCCTTAAATTATGACAAATGATGAAAGAAGCCCATGGAAGGTGTTAAGGTATAAGATACACTTCAGAACTGTATTTGTGGCCACCTTAGCCTACATTTAATAAAACATTTATCAACATTTACACTAAAAATTACTTTAAAAATGTCAAATAATTTAAAGCGGTGTTATATTTGTTGATGACAGCTACAGCTGTTCTTAATAATGTCATACTGACAAACTGTTTGTAAACTGCTCTAACAGTGTTTTAATGTCTGATGGACAATCCATATTGATATTGATACAGTTGACAGCTCTACACTAGCTGCTGGAGGTAGGGTTAGCTTTACTGACATAATAAGCAGCTTCAAAACCCTTAACACCTAGGATCCCAATTCAGAGCTTTTAAGATGATTAAAACCATGATATAATGCACTTAAAAGTTTAACTGTTGACTGCTGTCCAATATTCCCCAGCTGTCCGTCATTCATTTAACAACTAATGTGATGCAACCAGCTAGATTGTTTATCTAGACAAAGGTGCCACTCTGTTTCTCTTTTCTGAATCATAAAAAGACACACTCTTTTCCCCATAAACATTATACAGAGAGTCAAATTAAGAGACTGTCCTCCCCAAAAATATGACTGTATAGGTCGTCTGTGCAAGCAGCTTATTATGACCTATATTTACGTTTATTGTTAGGCGGCGACCAATAAAGAGCGACAAAGTCTGTGTAGGGAGGAGGTCATGGTGGATGGATGGGTAAAACACAGGACTTTCACCCAGGAGACCGCTGTTTGTATCCTGTGTGAAACCAAAAGTCAATGTTGACTTATTTTAACCAAAACCATGATCTTTTCCTAAACCTACCCAAGTAGTTTTGGTGCCTAAACATAACCAAACTGCGACCGCTTCACAACATTAACTTATTAATTTATTATTGTTGCCATGACGACAAAGGTCTGGTACGCCTATATATGTAGTTTTGGGAGTCATTGACAAACGACCTATTCTGTCGTTTAGGTTGGAGGACTTGTTGCAAATTAAACCTGCAATAACTGATTTTTTGGCCACTTGGTGGCAGCAGAAACAAGCTGTAAACAAAACACTGACATATCACCTTTTAAAATGGCAACAGTTATTTACACATCCAGCAGTTACGGAGCAACATTACCATTCATTTGGAGTCATGCTTGTGTCCGCCTGATTAATTTAAGTCTAAAATTCCCTCTTTTATAGCCTTGTTTTTGAACTCTACCAACTCCTGAGGGAAATATCTGGTTCTTTAGTGTCTAAATGCTTCACTTTGTTCCACAGCAAGTTTCTAACTCCGTACGACTGCTGTTTGGCGCTAAACAGGTAGTGTACAGTAAGTTTTTAGAGCTTTTTTTTTCTGAAAACAGCTGCCTGCTGTGCCCAAAAACATTGCTATGAGTGCGGTGAGAGGGAACCAAAACAGTAAAATTGTGGGCCGGACAGCTAAACAATGAGCTGGAACTCACTATAAAGCTCCATCAAGCCAAGGGGAGCTGCAGATTCAGGTGATAATTCTCACTATGTTCATCACTATAAGCGTCTCCTTTCACATTGTTTTCTTATTGTTATTTGATACATTGTTATTTTAAAAAAACAATTATAGCTGCTTTAAGGTTAATTGCGTTAATTAACATTACTTAACTACAGCTGACAAAATTTTCTAACAAAATCAACGGTTGCTAAATAAGTATTTCACCTCTTGTAGCTTGTTAGGACATTATCAGTCCCTTGAGTTATAGCCTAAAAATCACAGCTCTTGCAATTTGAAAACTTGCAGTCCTTTAAATTGTGATTTCAATTTAAAAATGATATTTGTTGTTGATATTGTTCAGCCCTAGGTGCAGAACTGACAGATACTGAGATATTTTGTACTTCTAATAGATAATCATAGATAAGCAGTGCTGGAGATTAGATGCACTGGAGTAGTTGGTGATATTCTGTAATTTATTGTGTTCCAGTTGATCAGGGTGTTTATCCAGTGGTACAGATGTTCAGATCCAGGAATTGTTGTGGTACCAAATACCAATTTCTTGCTCTGACCTTGTTAACGGTCATTTCATGCTAAGTACATCATAATGATTTTGGTTAATGTGATTCATTTTTTTTAATTATTTGAAGTATTGAAAGTATTTATTCCAGCATAACAGTACTGGTTGCACTGGACTTAATGGGAACTCTGAGGTGTCAGGGTGCCTACGTGTTGTAAAGAGGGTAGTAAGTTGGAGGGTCAGTGGGGGCCCTACAGCAAATTTCTGCCCTGGGGCCCACTAACAGGTTACTCTGGCCATGAAAATACTGAAATAATACAGTTTACTGTGCAACCAAGCATTTCCAATTCCATCAGTATATGAATGTATATATATGAATTTCTTCCTTGTGTCAGTGAGTTCTTATTGCTTTCCCTTTTCCCATGAGTTCTGGATCCAACTACTTGAGACAAACTTTTTGAAATGAAAGTATTTTTTTTATAAAACTCCAAAATTTCTCATATTTCTTATAACATTTCTCACGCAGCAACTCTCTCTTAACTGATAATGAATCAAAAATCCTGTGAGAGCATTGTGGGTGTCTGCAGTGTAGAGAACACAGATGGCTTTCACTCTACCTTACTGAGGGATGGGGTATGTCTTTTTAAATCTCTGAATCGCAGTTCAAGTCTTTATGGCTGTTGAGTCAGGATGGCTCAGACACAGCTGAGCTAGCTAGCTCAGAGAGCTTTTTTCTCTCTTCAATAACTCTTTATTGAATGAATGATGTACAGTCCTGTGAACAAAATGTCAGGGGGAGTAAAAAGCACACTACAGAGAAAACAGAAAATCTAGTTCCACTAGCTTCTGTTACTCAATGCAATCTCTCATTCAGCATTTATTTCAACGGTCTTTGTGAAAAAATTAAGCGTGTTCCTGAGGTTTCGTTGCATATTCTAAGGCAAATTGGTATCCACTATATCAGTTGATAGAAGTTGAAACCTTCATGATTTTTACAAAGTTAAACAATGATTACTTTGTGAGCACTCTAAAAACTACAGCTCCCATGAAAATACTGTGAGCGCTGCAGTGCAGACTTGTATCATCATAACTTGGTTTAGTCCATATCCACAATATCTGCTGTATACAAACTTTTGTTGTGTTTCCAGCGTTCGCTCCGCATGCACTTGCTTCTTTTGTCAAGCTGTGACGTTTAGCCCGCAAAGGTCTAGGGCTCACAGGAAATGGCGTTCATTAACACCACTAAAAAACATAAATATTGAATAAACTATAATATTACAGTTATTAGTATTACTATATTAGTTATATGTCAGTTTTTCTACCATCCTTATCTAGACATGTGAAGCGAGCCACATGGCATACTGTTGAGAAGACTGGATTTTTAGTGATCAGTGTAGTTACAAGTGTCAGTGGGATTTTGAATAAGATATACTCACTTCTGGAACAGAATCCAGACGTTTCTGTTTCACGTCGGCTCTCTATTGAGACTGACTAGCGCTGGTATGTTCCAAGCTTGCTAGCGAGTTACCGATTAGTTCGCTAGCTACAGTAGTTCACCAACTAGCCTTGTAGTCCCTATGTCATTAATCGCATTCCACCTATTTTGTGAAGACATGCGGATACATTTCTGTGCCACTTTCTGGTGTAATCAGGACTTTATTCATATACTGCTATAACAGTATTAACATTTTAACAAAGCATTTTAGCTAGCTAGTTATTGAAAAAAAGGTTAGCTATCTAATGGTAATTAGAAGTTTTTGGTTTAGTTTGACATTATGAGAAAGGAGACATTAAACCACGCACATCTACAAAATGTCAAGGACAACGCAATGAAGTCAGAGACAATGAAAATATTGTGGTTTTGAATGAAGAGAAGAGACATGCAAAACTAAATAAATTCATAATTACATATAAAATGATAAAAAAAAATAAAAGTTAGCATTACTTGAACTTGTGCAAAGACCACAAAAATAGGAAAACTAAATACCTGAAAAGTAAAATGTGCAAGTAAAAAATAAATAGATTAATAGTTATTTTATTATTATTATTATTTATTTTATCAACTGATTAAAGGTAATCAACTGACTGGACGTTAAGGGAAAGTATAGAGCTGTGTATTTCTTTTTGCACTCCACTGATTACCTAACCAACTGTATTATTTATTGACGTGTTTAATTCTATTTTGACTCAACTGAGCTTTTACTGTATTTTGGGGCTCTATAAACAAAACAACAAAAAAGGGGGAACATATGTGTGAAAATGAAGACGTAACAAGTACAGAGTAAATAAAACAAAATCTCAGTTGGTGCTTGTTGCACAGCTGATTAATTTTCTCTAACTGAACAGCTTCAGCTCTGTCATTCAGAGGTGTGGCAGGCCTCATAGTAAAAAGGCTTTTTTTGCTTGCCCACAAGGCCAACTGAAATGGAATAAATAGTCAACACATCCTCTTTTGTTCCTGTGCTCATCATACTCTCTCTTCCTGGCTCACCTTTTGCAGAGGCGGAAGCTTGTAATATTCCTGCTGATGTTATCTGTGTTATTACAGCGTTTCAGCTGCTAGATAAACACATCATCATGTGAAGTATTCTGCACAATGGCTCTCCATTCAGTCTACTTGTGCATTGTGGTGACTGATTTGTGTTTTCCAGCTTTATGATGGTTGGAATCATCTGCGCATCTGCGCTATTAACCATTTGTATAAAGAACCCATGCATTAGATGAGCAGCAGGAGGTGGTCAAGTTCAATGCCAGTCCAAAACGTCATGAAGCGGTAAAAAATACACATTCAAGCTACACTCGGCAAGAGTTGCAGGTAAATAATCACCTAAAGCCATCCAGACACTGAGGATTTCCTCTGTTTACCCCTGTGCAATTCTGGAATTGAGAATTACAAACTGTAGACTATAGAAAAAACAGTGAGGTGCCATTAGTGACATCACCCATGGGTTTGAGACAAGGATTTTTATAGTGTGTTAAAACCAGGATTTGGGTTAACAGCTTGCTGCCATCTTGGAGACAGAAAATCCAAATTTGGTCAAAGGGCAGGAAGGCTGTGTGGAGCTGAGGTGGAACAAGTGAGTAGCCATTACCACAAATTAAAGACACTATAATATGGGGACTTGAACTTACTGCAATCAGTGTGAAAACACACACATGTCTATCTTGTGGAATTATAAAATATTGTTTGAGCAATAGCAGCAGCAGTGTTGCAGCTGGATATACGCTGCAGTTGGTAGAGTAAGTCTCAAGGAAGTACAAAATAATGGCGGAAGCATTTTCCTCCAATTTCAACCAAACAAACAAAGCTCATTTTGGCTCTTTATTTAGAAGAGTTTTTGATGTTGGTGCAAGTCATTGTATCAACAGCTATTCAACGTTAAAATATTCGCTGTAAATTGATTCAAAGGCCTTTGTAGAAACTGGATAAAGTCATTCTAATTCACAGTGGTGTCACTGTTACAGTTTGCCTATTGTAAATTTTCCCTTACTTTGTCAATCTAAAAAAAGGCAGCTCACAGCCAGTGTATCCCTCCACTTGTGTAACGCAGACAACACATCGTCCCTCTGACACTCCACTCCATCTCCCTGTCTCCCCTTTTTGACTCTTATGAATATAAGACAACTCCTTGGCATTAAAGCCACAGCGCCATCAACGAGGAGGAGCAGAATAATGGTCCCTTTCCTTTTACTCCATAGAAAAAGTCATTTGAAGCTGTGGTTCTTGAAAAGGCAGTTCAAATAGAAGCTGGCCATGGCCTGGTGTTTGCTCTCCTCTGTCTCCATCTTCTCCCCTGCTCTCCCGGGACATCAAGGGAGATTTACTCCAGCTTATCTATAAAGGGCCAGGATGAGCCTCGGCAACTGAGCGAAACAATTACTCACAGCTGCTCCCTATCTGTCCCACCGTGAGCAATTCCACTTGAGCGGCTGACGCCAACACTTGCATTCAGACGGGCACCAACACATCCACAAATACGCCAGCCGACATACAATACAGTCCTCACAAGCCGGTTAATCAGTTTGTCCTACTGACAGTAGGTCACTCAATGTCATCATTTCACTTTTCACCATCGTGTTTAAAATGTTTTGCATTATCTAGAGCAGTGGTTCATAACATGGAAAGTCCCCAGGAGACAAAAAGGGGAGTTCCATTGGGTCCTGCGTGGAGGAGAATCTAGAGGTCTTGGAGGAAGGTCTTCATTCTAAATTCAGACATCTCAAAAAGGTATCCATTGTTAAGTATTCTATTAAAACAACTCACAACTGAAACTCACGATAATAGGAACAACACTGAGAATTTGCTTTACAGTTTATACAGGTTTATAACATGCAGTTAATAGGCTCAAACCGGCCATTGCTGATGGAGAAGTAAAGTTAAAGGAATTGTTCAAAATTTTGGGAAATACACTCATTTGCTTTCTTTCAGAGAGTGAGATGAGAAGATTGATATCGATCTCATGCCTGTGTGTTGGGCTGGAGTTGAGCTGAAGTCAGGATGTGGTTAACCTAGCTTAACATAAAGACTGAAAGCAGGGAGAAACAGCTCACCCTGGCTATGTCCAAAGTTAAAAAATACCTCTACCAACACCTCTAAAGCTTACTGACTTAACTTTTTATGTCTCTTTAATTGAATTCATACATAAACAGAAATGTAAAAACGACAATTTGTGGTTTTGGGGGGAGTTACATGCTGGAACAATTTTTTCACGACAACAAATAGTAACAGCATGTAACCCCCCCCCAAAACGACATACAACATGTTAATCAGTTAGCTTTAGAGGCATTGGTGGGTGTATGTTTATACTTTGTACAGAGCCAGGCTAGCTGTTTCCCCCTGGCAAAAACTGGCATGGCCATTTTCAAAGGGGTCCCTTGACCTCTCACCTCAAGATATCTGAATGAAAATAGGTTCTATGGGTACCCACGAGTCTCCCCTCCAAATTTCAAAAGTGTTTGATATCAAATCACAGCATTATTTGTTTTATGGTGTTCGTCATGGTCTTGATGTCTTAATGTAGTATTTTGGAGGGATTTTTGACCATTGTTGTAAGTTCTTGAGTGGTCAAAAAGGGATAATTGTGCACCAAATTTGTGTAACAAATGGTATCAAACCAAAAATTGCTGCAACAACTTATAAGACATGATTGAGCATTGGAATGACCATCATGTACTTCCATCATAATGTTCTAAGCCCTGATACACACTAAACCTTCAAAATTTGAATAGGCACCTAACCAAAAAGCAATGTTTATTACACATTTAAGACTAGAAAAACTTGACACACAGAGCTGAGCTGCATCACAAATGAATCCTCAGGTTCCAAGCTTTCAGATGATGTATACCTCCTCTATGTAACATATACTGTTGACCTGCTATCTCCCCCTTAAGATCTCCTGCCCCCCCTAAAAAAAGACAAAAAATGGGTCAATGGTGGGAGGGGGGTGTTGAAGACGTTAACACACAGACATGAGATTGATATCGATCACCTCATCTCAATCTTGGAAAGCAAGTGAATAAGCATATTTCCGGAAATGTTGAAGAATTTCTTTAAGGACATCTTTCCAGTCCATATTTTTTTTTCAGAAACTGACAGGTTTAAGAAAATAAACACAAATTCATAAAAAAATGTAACTAACTCAAAAATGTTGACTTGGTGTGCAAGCTCCTTCTGTAATCCACTTGCATTACAAACTGTCCATCAAAATAAAATGGGTGGTTTGCACATTTTAAATTTCACAAGAGGTATGCAACTGGCTATTAATTTGAATTTGTCCCATTTTAGTCTTAAAATATTTCAGTTTACTCATAGATGGTGTGTATTATTAGTTTAGCAAAATGCCAAAATAAAAATTTCATGCAGTTACTAAGTAGTCATTGTCTATTAAAAATGCCCCTTTTTCCTTGAAGGAAACATGCACGTGTCAATTTGACTCTTTCCCTCCTCCACATCTGGATTTCTACTGATTGAAATTATACTCCATACCATATGTCTAACACATATATTGTGGAAATGTAAGTAGTGCTATCCAAGAATTGTAATCTGGGTCCAAAAGCCTCTGAGTTAATTCAGCAATTAGACAATAATAAGACACTAAAACTCAACACTGAAACTCAAAAAAATCATGTTGCCCTAGAATCAATTCAATTTATGGTCTTTCAGTATGCAGGGTTGTTTATTTTTATAATTAATGTTTAATTAATCAAGCAGTATCCTTTAAATAAGAGGTGGATGAGACAGAGCTGAAAAGGCCTGTATCTGGCCCACATACCACTCTCAGCTCTCTGGGAGGTCGTGTTTGGGGTTCAGTGTGTCCTTTGCAGTCCCTCTGCCTCTCCACCCTGCAGCAGAGAGCAGAGGCTGCTTTAAATGGGCAGCAGCAGTAGTCAGTTGGCTGATTAAAGTTTCCTGTGGTCTGTGGAATGAAGAGCAGCATCACTCCTCCATCACTGAGGGGTAACATTTCTCACTCAAATACAGATCTGGCATATAAAATCCTCATGTTTCATTCTGAAATACGTACATTGGTATGTAACAGTGGCCCTAACTGTCAGATAGTAACAGCACAAAGTCACAGTTTCTGCCATATCTTCAGAATTGTGTGGTTGGCCCCGAAATTTGTTTGACATATAAAACCCTGTCTGCTTTCCTTTATTCAGCTGCTGTTTCTCCAGTTCTACAGTTGATCTGGTCCAATAGCGCCCCCAATTGCCAATAGCAACCTTCTATGCACTTGCTATGCTCTAAATCACTTGGACAAGTTTATGTTACCCACATCACGAGTATTTACTTTAGAAAAGTGTTATTCAGTTTGCTTTGGTATACTAGCAGTGTGATACAAATGCATCCTTTCATCATCAAATGACCTCACCAAGAGGAACCAGAAACTAGTGAAAATGAGAAAGTGGAGGCAGGCAGAGAGAGAGAATTAGAACAGTGGGGGGAGACCACCTGTGACAGGCTACAGTAGCTCCTCTGGTGCTGCTTCTGACTTTTGGCAATGCTGTTAGCTGCCAGGCAGACAGCCATGAAATAGTACCCCCACAAAACCCCACAACCAGCGAAAGAGCTTCATTCAGAGCTGGTATGAGCTGGCTGGAATATAATATTAAAGTCATTAAATATGTAACTTTTTGTAGGCTTTACATACAGTCCTTGGATGTGGTTGTTGCCTTCCTAGATGTGAGCTGTGTAGTTCCTCTATTATTCTGCCCATTATCTTTCATTTTTCAGTTTTCCGAGTTTTTCACAGTTGACTGTTGCCTGCCTTCTGTCTGCATTTGGGTTCTACCAGTCCTATTAGAGTAGGATTTTATTTTTACTTAAAAAAAACAATGATTGTTATTGTTAATATCTAGTACTTCATCATCAGAAGTGTCTGTAGTATCATATGCCTTATATGATAATTGACTTTTAAATGCCACACTTTATTGAGCAAGGCAAACAGACTAATTGTCAAGAAATATTCAACATTAAATAGTTCCAGCACGTTACTCCCTCTAAAACCTCAAATTGTCATTTTTACATTTCAGTTTGGGTACGTTTTAAACAACAAGATACAACATTTTAATTAGTAACTTTAGAGGTGTTTGTAGGTATACTTCTTAACTTTTGACAAAGCCAGGCTAGCTGTTTCACCCTAGCTTTGAGTCAGGATTTGGTTAGCCTAACTATATGCTAATCTATGCTAACCAAATCCTGACCCCAACTCTGTACTTAACGCACAGACATGAGATTGATATTCATCTTCTCATGTCACTCTCAAAACTAAAGCAAATAAGCATATTTCCCAAAATGTTGAACTATTCTTTAAAAAGTGAAATATAGCAACCACACTCTATTTGACAGCTACAGTGCTGTCCTTCCCCATCCAGCACAAAATGCCTTGTTTTCATCCTGTTATGAAGCACTTTCCACAACCAGAGCTACAAAAATAAAACCCAAGTTTTCCACTGACCCTCTAAAGAGAGCTGCTGAGCTACTTTAGATGATTAGTCTTGTCACTTCTGCTGTAAGCACAGTCTTGCTCTTTGCTCTGTTACACCGACCATCTCTCTGTATGAATTTCTACAAGTGCATCAGTATGAAGCAGAGTGTTACTAGGAAAGAAGATGGAGCTGAGTCAACTTTTTTTGGATGTTAAACATGGATATGTAATGCATTACCTGCTACTAGTTGAGTTGGAGTGTATTTCTCTAGTTGTGGAGTCAGATCCAGTTCTGCAGTTAGCTGGTTTGGTTATTCTCAGTCAGAGCTGTGCGGCCTTCCCTCTGGGTTGCCCATGTGATGACAGGCACCGGTAATGCAAAAATAATCTGCTAATCTCCACTGTAATTAAACAGATGGAATGAGGTCTTTACTGCTGCCTCAAATAAGCCCTAAGTTCCCCCAAGGCACAGACAGAGATGTGCATAAAGGAGGAGGAGGAGGACTGTAATAGGTCAGAGGAAGACTCTGCATTGCAACCTGTAACCTGCTCCTTTCTACAAAACATAGTATCATATCATGAAATTAATGTCCCTTGTTTTTGCTTTTGGCAGTAAGAGAGTTATTCACTTATTTAACAATACTTGAAAATACAATTTCAGGATAATTGTGCATAAAGTGTAAAAAAACATTGATGCATTGTGATGTATTAAGGTTGAAAGTTGAGATCATTTAACAGTAATTAATATTGCACTGAAATGTAGTACTGACTAAGTGTCAAAGCACTTACTGCAGGAAGTTTTCCAGGAACCCATGAACCTTTTAGGCACCCAGGAACCTTATCTGCATTTTGACCAAGGGAACCATAGTAGTACTTTCCAATGGCTGATGAACTATCAGGGTGGAGTTTGCATTTAGGTTGTTACGCAGCTGACAAGCTACCCTTAGCTAGGGACAGACTGAACAAAGTAGAATCTGCACACTGTTCAGCTCACTCCCAGGACTTCATCTCTCTTAACAACAAACAAACCTGTTTGAGGTTTTTGTCTGAGATCAATGTGCAGTGTTTTTCAGTGTCTATCCGTCTCATAGATTGCTTGACTACTTGATTTGTAGCTAGATAGCCACAGCCAGCTAGCCATCTTGAGTCTCTGTAGAGAATTACACATAGACTGTAACTTTTCAAGTCACTACTACTACATTACTGTTTTATTTTTTTGGTGCACATTGTAATAACTACATTTAAATTATGTTGACATTTAACAAAAAAAAATAACAATAATAAATCACCTAGCCCTATTTGCAATGCTGATTGATCAAACACAAACCTCAAGCTGCAACATCCTTTGTACATCTTCATTTAAGTTACTATGTGTAACAATTTACATACATGAATTGCTTTGTATTGTCAATGGGTGAACGAACTGTAACATAACTTAAAAAAATGAGACCTTCCCCGACTTTCTCGGTTGCCTATAACAGCCTGTGTACTGATTTCTATGTAGGACTCTGGACAGTTTTTCCGGGAAAATCCAAAGGATGTGATGTTTATGCGCACTCCCCAGTGCCTTGCCTCTCTTCAGCTCCCCTACAGCACCAACAAGTCAAGTCAAGTTAAAGTTTATTATAGCTCAATATCACAACGTATGTCTCAAAGGTCTGTACATAAAACCACAGAGTTAAACACAAAGTAGTCCACATAGCCTGCTTGCTTACGCGGAAGAATTGCTAACTAGCTAACATAGCAAAACTAAACTGATGTCTAAAGCAGTGATAGCATCCCAAGCTCTCTGATTGTTGTTAATATCATCATTTCAATATGTATGAACACACAGACCATAGAATTCAATTTTTAAAGGGCCTTGAACCCCAAAAACCCAATGTGATCCCTCCATTACTGTCACATCACACAATGAATAATCTTATAATACTGCAACCCTGGTTATATTGTTATTATTGTGGAGTTATTACTGAAGTCGGCTTAACATTTTTAATCCAATTTAATACATGTAGAACTTAACACGTTTATTATAATCTACTGTGATGTATTTAGCTAGTATTTGACTTTAGTATTTGCTTTTGAAGCATTGAAGGAGTAGAGCAAAAGAAATATCACCTTCTCTGCCCAAAGACCTTTAGAGTCACAGAGTCATCTTAGACTGAGAGAAGGAAAAGAAGATGGAGTGACAGAGGACGAAGATACAGACAGCAGAGAATTGGACAGATTAAATATACCACAACCCCCAGGGACCTTGGCTAGAACTTTTCCCAGGCTGCCTCCCTGCCTGCATAACCGTAAGAGTCTGTGTGAAATCAGTTTCGTCATCTGCCAACATCCACATCTGCGCGGATGTCTTTGTGGACATCCATTCATACAGATTGACAAGAGTCTGAAGCTTTCACAGCCAGCTGTTGTGGTTGCCGTTCGGTCAGTTCACCTCAGCTCCACCCAGTCTTTCAATTGAAGAAATTGTATTTTCTGGCTCCAGAAATTAACAAAGTCAGACATCACCTCCATTATTGTGTACGTCTGTGGTTTTCTGCTGCCATGTTTCCTGAGTACACATTGCCTTTTTCCTATTTTTGATAACTGATCAGATCAGAATGTGGGTGTTTGGCACATAAAATGTCTCTGTATGTATTCTTGCTCTGGTGATTAAAATGATACACTCAGGCTTATGAGAGCTTGTTAGTGCATCAAAAGAAGGGCAATATAAACCCTTGTGCGTATCATGTGAGGAGGCTGAGAGACAACATGTCAAGGTAAGCTCTACACAGCGGTCTCCCCAGTGTCTGCTAATGAGTGTTGCTGTTCATGGCAATTATTTGGAGCTGCAGTTTGTTTACCAGAGCTGATGCAGCACTGTGGCAGCTGCTGAAAATGTCTAAAGTGTTAATATATGGACTGTCACAGTGTAGATTATTATACTGTCAGATTTAAATGAACTGATGATTTGCTGTGATGTGGTACAGTAGCTCTTTATTCGTTGCCAGTGTAGGAGAAAATGATCATGTATAACAAATTTAACTAACAAGACACACATTTAACTACACTGAATGATTAAGAAAAAGTCCAAGAAAGAGTCCAACTAACACTGTTTTTTCAGAATGTACTTGGGTTTGTCTTTGATTCGATGACAACATGTTGGCAGTGTACATGTTGTAGTGGGCCTATGGGCTATAATTATAGATTACTGGAATAATAATGATGATAAGGGTTCATGTAAGAACCCATATATTTGGCCCAACATAGACATTCTAAATGGGCCCATGTCCGTCTAAAACTGTATACGTGTGGCCCAAAAAGCTTTATTTAAATTACTGTCAGTCTTTTCAGAAACTTTTTCAACACGTTAGGAGGAGTTAAAGCCAGTCAGCTCCTTAAAAGCACATAAGTATTATCAGCAAATGTCCCCTGTGACTGATATATTATTATGTATGACATTATTAGATTGTTAATGCAGATTTATCAGTGTGTAAGCAGTATTTACTCTTGAGTAAATAGGCATGGTGGAGCTAATTTTAACTACTTTACATGCAGTTAGCTAGTTTAGTCCATTGGTTTCCAACCTAGGGGTCTTGGCTCCTCCAAAGGGTCACAAGATAAATCTGAGGGGTCATGAGATGATTAATGGGAGAGGAAAAACGAAAAAACTAAATTCTGATACACAAACCTGCTTTCATTTTTTTTGACTTTTCTCTAATCTTCTCTTTTTGTGAAATAATGGATAATTTTACCTCTTTGGGCCTCAAACTGTTATTGAAATGAAACCATGTGAGAATTTTAGTGGGGAAATGTCTCATTGATGGAACTGCTAACAACTCATAGACACCTGAATCATGACAAGGGCAACAAGCCAAAAATCATTTGTTTTTCTTTTTTTAATGTAAAATCTTAATCTGTAAAGTAACTAGTAACTAAATGTCAAATAAATGTAGTGCAGTAAAAAGTACAATATTTCCCTCCACTGTAGTGGAGTAGAAGTAAAAAATAACACAAAATGGATATACTCAAGTAAAATGCAGTGCACAGTGCAAAGTGCAGTTCTTGAGTAAATCTGCTTAGTTATTTTTCACCAAATCTGAAAGTTGGTAAAGATCAATTTAAAAACATGGGCAATTACCTGGACAACGCTGGTTGGTCATAAAGGTTTAAACTTTGACTCTTCAATTTTGTTTCATTTTTAACATTATATCTGGTGTTCCACAAGATTCAATTTTAGGGCCCTTGTTCTTTTGTTTGTTGTGAATGTTTGTAACTGGAATTGCAGATTTTACTTATGTACGACATTCTTGTATAACTTTGATGTACTGTACTTGCCATTTTTGTCACTATATAATTGTATTGGAATGAAAGTTTGAGTTGATAACAACTGAAATCATGCCCCAAATTCAAAATATGACATACTCTGAGATCATAAATATTTGCATCAGAATCAAAATCAGAATCCAAACCGGGTTTATTGACAAGTACGTTTTTACATAGAAGGAATTTGCTTTGGTATTTTGGTGCATAACAATAAACATAGTAAAAGAAAATAAAAAAGTTTTTTTTTTTAAAGTACTACAAAAGTCAAGAAATATAAATACAAAAATAGAAAATTGACAATAAAAATGTGAAAAAAAATATTAGAAAAAGTATGTACAATATATCAGATTTTAGAAAGAAAGAGCTGTACACATTGTGCAGGAATGTGCAAAATATTGACCAAAGAATGTGCAGAAATTCACAGTATGTACTGAAGTATAAGGAATAGGGATATGTGCAATGTACAGAGATAAGAGTCCAAAAAATATGCGTTAATGTAGTGCGTGGTGTCTATGGGAGGGGATAAGAGTAAGTGTCAGTGGGGGTCCCATGGTGGCCCATGAGCCAAATCTGGCCCTCGAGCAAATTTGTTTGGCTCCCTGATAAAAGCTGAACTTAACACCAAAACCTTTACATGATTTTTCACACATGTACTAGTATCAATAAATCTAATATAAATTACATCGCTAGTCTGAGATGAGTCTTCTGCAACACATACATTTCCAATTGAGTATTAACATAAGCTGTTCTAACTCTGTTAACTCTTATTTATTACTGGGAATAATTCTGCTGAAAAAATCTGCTGTTGCCATTACAATGCTAAAACAAACAGTTTAAATAAATGTTATTTTTAAATGAATAAAAAGAAACTGAACATACTGATTACCTATGTACCTGCATTTCCACCACACCTGTAACATGTTGGCCCTCCAATGAGCAATATGCCTTCCACCACCACCTCCAGTGTCTATAGGGGTATCAGCTTCACTACCCCCTTTTTAATATGATATATAGCACACATTTTTTGGACATAGTGTGGGAGAGAAAAACCCAAAGATGGGCCAGATGTCTTCAGGATTTTCACCACACTATAAGTACACTTCAATACTAATAATTCAACTGAGTCAAAAGAGTTCAAATATGAATAGAGTTTACTGACAAATCAACAAGTACAGCAAACCCGAGTTAGTTCATGGAGCAACCAACAGTCAAGCATACAAGCAGACACAAACCTGAGTCAGTCCATGAAGTAACTGACAATCCAATGCACACATCTTCTTTTAGAGCCTTTCACCCCTCCTTCTGAGTTATGATTCTGATTATGATTTATTTGACCTCTCTGACCTTACCCTGCAATGATTCAATACTGATTCACCATTATACTCAATATTATACCACATTTGCTGAATAAAATTTCCCACAATAGGAATGACCACAGCTTGTTTGACACTGGAGTTTTACTCAGAACAATTTGTTGTTAGACCAAAACACTGCAATGGTCCAAAGTCCAAAAGTGAATTGATTCAAATTTCTGAATTTCTTCAAGTTCAAAGCTCAACCTTCAATTTCATCACGCCTTGAGCCACATGACAACAGCATATTAAGCTCCCCGATTGCATGTTTCTTACTAAAGTGCTTTCTGCAGAGTTGCTAATTGTTTGTGCTGATATATCAAGAGTGTTTCATAATTAATTGCTCTAAGGTATAGGCCAACATGGCAAAAAGAAAGTCACTTGAACATTAAGTACCCTAAATTACATTAACAAAATGTTCATCTTGTTAAAATAAAAGCACAGTCTCTATTGTTAGCTATGGTGCTGCCACAGTATATGGAGCTATTTCTTTCAGTAGATGAAGAAAAAGGAGGAAAATGAAAATAAAAGAAAAATACCAAGAGATTCTGAAAAGAACTGCTATCCTCTGCAAAAATGCCCAAGCTCAGGAATACTTTCACCTTTAAAGCCAATAATGACACAGCCAAATCTACAATGGAAAGGCTGAAAAATAGAACATCCACATCATGGAAGAGCCCTAACCTCAACCCCAGGTGAAAACCTTTGAACTAACCCAAACAGAGAAATTCATAGGTGATGTCCTTGTACAGTATCTAAGTGAACTCTGACTCAGCTGCAAGTAATTGTGGAGTAAAGTGAAAGTTCCATGTGTAATAATGTAACCCAACAGAAACAGTGCTGTTATCAAAGCAGGGCTGGTTCAAGCCTTTTTTGGGCCCACCGCACAGTCTGACCCCCACCCCCACTACTGGTGTCCCAGAACACAAACTGTGCACTGTACAGACATGGAGCTGTCTCATAGGATAAACTGTAAATTATTGCTATTCAGTGTTCTTTGACATTACTATAAGTGATACTGATACTACATTACTGTAGGGACTGTACTGAAAGGTAACACAATAAACCAGTAAGCTATGGAGGCTGAGTGATGCCACCAAAATAATAATAATAATAATAAAAATAGACTTTTATGGTTCTCAATTATAACCAATTAATAAACTTTTTTTTTTTAAATCTACAATAAATGGATTAATTCAATTTGCATTTAAATGGTGCATTATAAAATGCACCATATTTGAATTTCAAAAAGGAATTGCAAAATTGATTTGAAAAAGGCTTTTAAATTTCACTTTTTGTTATTCCATTTACTTATATGTCTTTCTGTCATATTCCATCTCACAATGAATTTGTCTTCCATAATTTAAAGATATGCAGTCACACTGCTAACACATCTTGAAATTAAAAAGCGCTGTCTTTCAATCAAAGCATTCACAAAATGTGCAAAATATGCATATTTTAAATGCAAATTGAATCAATCAATTTGAAACAGATTTTGAGGTTTATCAATTTATTAGCTAATTACAATCAGCACTGTAAAGGTCTTAAATCATTCTGTTAGCACAGTCCTGTTTCCATAGTGCACATGGCATTAAAGCCAGGCAACCACTTTATATTTTCCCCCTAAAGAACTGGTTAATAGTTTTACAATAAATTCAGATGCAAGTGAGGAGAACAACAATGAACAACAATTGGGATCACTGAAATGAATTACCTCAATTGCACTGAAAATTATAAAAATGCACTGGGTTACTTATGAAGCTTCATTCTCAGTAAGGAGCATACTCCTTTGAGGGTGGCTGATGTAACCGTTTTACAACACTCAGAGCAGTAACATGAATTTAATGATGACATGTTTTAGTTTTTCCTCAGTGGTTCCAATGTGCAATTAACACATTCACAGGACTGACATGACTGAAATGAAATTAATTATAGAAAAAAAAAGAAAAGTTAGTTGCAAACAGGCATAAACTAAAAACATATTTTATCCAAACTGAGAAAAATAACAAACAAGCTCTAGCCAGGAGGTATGGCTAAAGAATATGGAGCCAGGACAGTGACTTTACATTTTGGCATTGAAAATAAAATTTGGCATTGAAAACAAAACCTGAACTGATAAAGGAAACACTGGCATTGAAACACTTGCATTGGAAAATGTTGTATTGGCACTGAAACAAATATTGACCACTGAAAATTGAAACAGGCATTTAAAAATTATTTTATTTTATTTTGATATTTTTTGCATTCTGATGTGTTTTTTCACGGCAATGGCTTCCACAAGTTCACCTGGAACTCCCAAGCCACAAGTATGTTAAGTCTGTTTCTCTCAATCAAAGCATTGCATTGGGCTCCTTAACTCAGCGTTCAGTTCATCTCACAGCGCCAGTTCTGCTTACCAAAAGTGGCCCACGTGGTGGCTCGCATTCCACGTAATGTGTTATGAAAAATACTTTTCAGGTAACTTTCATTGGAATGGAGGGAGTGCCATCTTGGAACACGGTATCCAGTTTTTGTCAATAACTCCATGGGACCACTGCAGTATGCTAACATGTTAGCATATGTACAGGACAGAGACATCTAAAGAGACAGAAATAATTGCAGTAGTATTTGTTTTGTTCCATAAATGCTACATTAATTAATTTTTTGGCCACTTAACAACCTGAAAAGACAACATATAATATCCTTATAAAGTTGTTATGGCAAATGTGTTAGCAGTTGGCTATTTACACATCCAACAGATAGAGCAACATTAGCATTCATTTGGAGTCATGTTTCTGACCACCTGATAAATATAAGTTCAATATTCACTCTCTTTTTGCTCCCATTTGGTTTGGCACCAACCGAAAACATCTGGCTTGTTTGCCACCAAATGCTCCACTGTGTGCAGTAAAATAGTAAATCTGAGGGCCGTAAAACCAAACATTGAGCTTAAATAGGCTAAAAGCTCTGTATAGCTGAGGGGAACTATAAAGTCTTTGTTGGTTTGTCACTATGAGGGACCCCCTTCACATAACTCATAGTCATTTGATCCATTGTCAATATAAAATCAGTATAGCTTTAATTATACCAACAAGCCAATTTCCTCTAAACATCGGTGAAGTCCTTGAAGCACTAGCTGTGCGTTACAAAGAAGCGGGTGCAGACTCTACTGCAGAACTAATGCAGGACAGATGCAGGATAAATTCATGGTGGGGGGGTAATAACGACGGATGTATCTATAGTGTAGAGTCTGAGAAATCGACAAAGGAGGAGATGACGGATTTGAGGATTTTGTGTTTTTGTCTGCATGACACGAGTAAGCCAGCCTGTGTGAGAGAAAGGACAGATATGAACAGTCAGAATCTCACTATCTAAATCTGAAAACTAGCTGATAAAACCAGCTGAAAACAGCCTGGTGAGCGCTCTCTCTCTCTCTCTCTCTCTCTCTCTCTGTGCTCAGGCGACTACATGAAGCCTTTGAACCTCTTCACAGCGATGGGAGCTGAATGCTCTATCAACAGCAGCATGCTGGAAACAAGCTACTGGCCCAGGAATCCAGATAAACATATAAGAGGCGCTGGCCGTCGTCAACAGGCACATTCATAGGCAGACAATAGGGCTCTGATCAGAACAATGATTATGCGGGCCCTCTGCCGTCCTGTCATTGGCAACCCACTTTCTCCATTCCTATCATTTTAATTAATTCTGTGATATTTCCAACGTCTGGGCTGTATAGACCCCTAATGAGAAACCTCATCAAAAGACACACAAGGCAGGCAATTTGAGCTGCGGCTGGCATGATATGCTGCACTTTCAGCCTCCTCCTCATCCCCAATTACTTGCTTTTCTTCTTGATACACGGCAGTGTCCATAACCACACAGAGCTCTCCTGGTCACCAACAGTACACCTGTATTTGAGAGTTTCCTTTAATTTTTCCCCCTAGAGGTAACACGCATTTTCTTTCTTTTTTTTTTTTTGACTGGTTTGCTCTTGTGTACTGATAGCCATCTCATTGACTTTAATCAGCCATCCATCAATGTGACAACGCTCTAAGAATGAAGGTTTTCAGGCACTAGTTAATTAATCTGCCCGCTCCTGTCTGCCTGCACTGCTCAATCATGGAGTAAATAAAGGCAGTCAAGAATGTAATTGTTTGTTTTCTGTGCAGAGTTTGGAAAAAAACTACTTTTTCATCTCAAGGAGCTGTGAAAGTTGCCCTTTTCGCTGTCATTTGCCAAAGGTATCTCATAAAGCAAATGAGGCAGAGGTGTACACAAATGTCACATTTCAGAATAACTTTGTTTTTGTACTTCCTCATACAGTGATAGCAGCAAATTTGCAATATGCAGAAAATGTTAAAAATATAGTCTTGTTCTTGGCCTTTTTTTTTACTTTATTATGCATAAGTCAGTATATTGCTAGAATCAGGTGTAAAGTCATCAAATCCTAATCAAATCAAAGTGAAAAGAACTGATTTTACAGTCATAATAACAGACAGCAGGAGTGCATAATGACTATGATGCTCATGCAGTATAATTACTACATAAGCAGTGATTCCCTAAGGACTTATTCTGCTCCATTTTATCTTTGATTGTAGTATGTGTTAATCAGTATTTGCAGTGACGGAGGAGCTGTTTACATGCCTGTAGCAAAGTATTAATGTGCATGTGCTAACTCGATTGCTTTAAGTGCCCTGAGAAAGCACAGACTGGCTACAGTGTGTGTAATAGTTTCCTGAAAATTCTTTGTCATCTATTAACATATGTCATCTTTTCAATTATGGTAGTTCTGTCTACAAATGTGTTTATTCCTATTAGTTCCAAAAGTGGGATGAGATGAATAATAATTCCAGCACTGCTCTAAAATAGCAAACTGTTGTTTTGTACATCAGTCAGCTTTAGTTGTGTTGATAAGTGTATTTTTTAAATTTGGACAGAGCCAAGCTAGCCATTTCCCCCTGCTCCAGTCTTTATGCTAAGCTAGGCTAACCACATCTTGACTCATGCTCTTTACTTAACACAGACATGAGATATCAGTCTTCTACAGAGCCCCAGAAAGGTCAATTTTGTGATTCCATTTTAAAATTAAATAATGAATCATTTAAAAACAGAATAAAGACACATAATTAGTAATTGGAAAAGTTAATTATGTTTTTTATTATTATTATTTTGTTTAATGCATACTTTAAAAGCAAATTGAATCAATCAATTTGAAACAGATTTTGAGGTTTATCAATTTATTAGCTAATTACAATCAGCACTGTAAAAGTCTTAAATCATTCTGTTAGCCAGTCCTGTTTCCATAGTGCACATGGCATTAAAGCCAGGCAACCACTTTATATTTTCCCCCTAAAGAACTGGTTAATAGTTTTACAATAAATTCAGATGCAAGTGAGGAGAACAACAATGAACAACAATGAACAACAGTTGGGATCACTGAAATAAATTAACTGAGGAGAGTGCAGATATTTTTCATTTTTATCACAATTCTTTTTTAAGGGGCATTTTATTACTTTTATTAGCCAGTGGACAGTAGAGAGAAGATGATAATAGATGGGTAATGGCATGCAGCAAAGGTCTCGAGCTGGATTCAAACTGGGGACATTGTAGTTCATGGTTAGCGTCTAAACCCCTAGGCTACCAGGGCTCCCAAATTCATGTTTTTCATGGGTTTATTTCTCTTACCAAAAAAACTGACTTTTGAAAGGATGTGAAATGTTTAAGATCTATTGCAGATGCCGCCCACAATCAGTCCGAACAGAGCAACCAATTATTCAAGCTGCCAAATGTGTGAGTGCAGGTTAAGGACCCGAGACCAGGGGCCATGTTTATAAAGCATCATCAAGAATCATCACGGTGGGATTTTTTTTTCTGAAATTTTCTCGCATCAAGTTTTGCGTTCCCCCACAATATTTTGTGTAACCTTGCAATACGTCTTATATTCCCTTTGATCCACAAAGAAAGGCTGTATTATGATATAGTATTATTTATTATGTAGTTGTGACCACAGCGCGAGTGGGCACACATCATTGCAGCTAGATAGTGGAGCTGGTTAACCTAGCCTAGCTCACTCACCGTTTGATGCCGTGGCTGATTCTGACAGGTATGACTATACCCATGGGATAATATAGCTTTGGCCATAGCTGTCGCTGTGATTGTGGCTGTAGCCATGGCTGTGCTTTGGCTGTTATGATTATGGCTGTGACACATTAATTTATAATGGGTGTAACACTAACTACATGCATGTGTGTGCATTGAATAGACATGGTTTTGCTGGTTGAGCATTGCAGTGAAGCTAAGGTATTGTTGAACTCCTGTGGTGTATTGGTAACACATCTGTCATATCTGATAGAAGCACACAATTGCCGCAGTAGTCCGAGCAGTAACCATATCCACAGCCACAGCTTCACCCAGCACAGCCATGCAGAGCAGCTGAAGCTGTTCTCACAGCGTGTCACATCGTCTCTCCTTCTGTAGTATCTGCAGAGCGTTTCCCTAAACTGACATTGTATTATAACTGGACTGGACCAACACACTAACTGTTGGATCAGGGGGAATGCAAAAAATTTCCCAAGGGAACGCAAAACGTAACACGAAAAAAAAGTGTTGCGAGAGAAGACAAAACTTACTGCAAGGGAACACAAAATTAGTTCCAAAAAAGATTCTCTGACCCTTCGGGGGCACCGCAGTCATCTCATTCTCTGAGAGAAAGCAAATAAGCATATTTCCAAAAATGCTGAACTATTTCTTTAAATTTCTCAAGGTGTTGCAGGTTCATACTTTATGGTAGAGATTGAGGCTACAACTACTATATTACTATATTAAGGAAAAACAGATTAAAAAAACTAATTAGAAATTTAGAAACCTGTTTCGACTGATTGGTTTGGTTAAACCTGTGTTAACAGACGTACAGTTTCTTGTGTAAAAGAGAATTACTTTGAGATTACATTCACTGCGCATAAAGTTATATGTTAACCTGCTGAAATGTCTGGTAGAGATTACACAAAGAAGTACACAGCTACTAAACATCATAGGTCACCTTTGCCAGTTTTTCAGCAACCATGGCAGCAACCTGGGTCACCCTTTTACTAAACATGGCAAAACATACATACAGTGGATGTATTCAAATGTAGATACATTACCTTATCATTATATTTCAACTCCTGGGACTGAGACTTTTTTTTATATAGTCCATGACATAGACTGTATATAAAGATGGACGACATGACAGCTCCCCAGAAGTGAAGCCAAAACATCTTGATCGCCCCCTGGTGAATGGCTGCTGCAGTATAGGTCATAAACCCCGCCCCCTCCATGTTAGCAGATGGGACATCGGCCAGACTGAAAATGATGTTTGTTCAAGTGTTCGTTTTTCTGATAAGTTTGGTTTTAATTAGTTATTTGATGCTATAAAAAGGGGGTGTCACGTCATGACTGAATATGATGCGTTCAGACGGGTGTATGGGCGGGACCTCGAGCCGCAGATCATTACTGCGCAGACTCTGGCTCCAAATGACGTCACCAGCACAAGATGGCAGCTCCCGTATACAGAATATTTTGGCTTTATTTTTGTACAGTGTGAGGCAGTGGAGACGCTTGGCCATGTTTATATACAGTCTATAGTCCATGCTGGTCTAAGTTTCTGCACCAGCATTTGCATGGAGGCCCCTTGACTAGCTGTCTGGAAAACGCAAAATTCTGCCTCATTTTCTTTTTTCTTTTTCTTATTTTCAGTTCTTTTAGTTGTATTAATTAATTTATTAAAATTTTATTTGACCCGAAAAGCCTCAGTGAGATTAAAATTCTCTTTGTCAAGAGTGTCATAGCCAAGATAGATTATAACAATTTACAGACTAATAACATAAAACAAATAACACTAATTATTAGTTCATAAAGATTATAATTAAACCAAAATGTGATTGTAAAAAAGTTCACATACTTAAAAAAAAGTGGCACATTAAAGACAACCTAACCTGTTTGACAGATTCCAGCAGCTGCTGGAGTAGCTGCTTGAATGCAGAGGTGTTCCTGAATGGAAATCATTGACGTGATCCAGCCAGACAAATGCCGTGTACAAAGAGCTGTCTCTCCAGCGCAGACTGGGGGATCTGTGAACTGTAACACATGTACAGCCCCTCCCCAGCACACACTCTCTACTCCCACTCTGAGTGAAATCAACCACTGAATCAAAGCCACACAGATCTAATCAAGCAGACACAACCAGTAATGACTTTTCAATGAGACGGATTATAAATTGAGGGTCACGGTCAAATCTAAATGAAAAGTGTACACATGGTTTTTCACAGGTTGTAAAAAGTTCAAAGTAAACCTGGAGGCTTACCATGATGTCAGGCAGGGTGTTAAAACATACTTTCAGTTCTATCCGGTTTTTTTTCTATTCAGGTGCATTTTTGGGTTTCTTTAAGTGTTAGGTTAGGTCATCAAGGTGTTCCAAGCCTTTTCAGGGGTCCCTAACCCCACCATTCACTAGGAATCTAACGATATACAAATAGACTATACATAGAACAGAAGCTATATATATTTATTTTTAAGTTGATCTGTCACCTGATGGCGTTATACACACACTGCAGTGGAACTTACAGTGATGTCTTCCCAATGTGTATCAAAAAATCAATAAAATCTGCTTAGAAATCATAATGGTTACAGTGCAAACAGGAACGGTTAGCAGCTAATGTAGAATGGCTTCTGTGGTGCAAATCTTCCAAAAATCTTAACAAATATAGGCTAAAAAATACACAAGGTTAAATAGTTTCATATTCACATGTTTAGCTATGTTAGCCCACAGAAACCTCTGAATAAGATCATACCTCTTGATGCAATATTTAAGCCTGGCACCTTGTGCAAATTGACATGGGAGGGGAATTTAAGCCACCCTAACTTTAGTTCGCTTACTCTCTTGTATTTGGCTGAAGTTAAAAACATCATTCCTTTAATTGTGTGTTGACGCTGGCAAATCTTTAGCACATTTGGCGATCATTCCTAAAACTTCATTGGACTAGATAACTTCCAAATCAGGTGCATAGACTGTGTTATAACCCTGTGTAATTCAAATTAGCTTTGATAATTGTTCTGTGACTAATGACATTCTAAAATGCACTACACTATAGAAATTAGAAATGAAATGATTTATCAAACAGCATGCTTGGATAACTGTGCAATTAACAACTATTTGTAGTATACCACACACTAATGCAAATAAACCTTTATTTCATGTTATTATTTCATTGTGTCTTTTCTTTCCCAAAGCAAAGTAAGGTAAGGTAGTGTCTCTTTCTCACCTCACTTTCCAAACACTTTTAATTATAAAGTGCTTTGCTGCGTTGCTTTGCAGGCCCCGTCCTCTCCACATATCTGCTGGCATCCTCAACGAGGCAGGAAATTGAAAGAAGGAGACAGATTCAGCCACACCGCTGACGGAGGATGAGCTGCCAACCATAATTACCCCAAGTGCTATTCAAATGGCACCACCTCACTTTACGGACAGTTAAGAATACCCATGTTCTCTAATGTCCTCTCGCAGCTCCAATGATGTTCCTATCCACTGGTCATATTCAGACACACTGCTGCAGCTCACACACAATAGCTGCTTAATAGCCAGCTACTTAAAGACACTACATCAGTACCTACATGCTGCTGCAGAGCTTTATAGCCCATAGTCTTGTCAGTAAATGTTCCAAGAAGACACTGAACCAAATGTATGCTATGCTCATCAGTCTTTTTCTCTAAATCCATATACATCTAAAAAAAACATAATAGTATATACATATGAACCACAAGGTTGCTCAGGTGTAAACCACTGAGTTTTCAAATTTAATTTAGGAATTAATACATATTCATTTATCATGCATGCAATAACATACTTCATCACAGGAGAAAACAAAGAAAAGCAATCACTGACTTGATTATTATTGTCTAAGAATTTTAATAAAAGTACACATTGTTGCCTTTAGTTCTGGGCCCTGTTCTTCAAATGTGGCTTAACTAATTTAGGCCAACATTGTGTTATTAGGCTAAAATAACCCTGTTTATTCTGATCCAGCAAATTTGGTTCTTTGAAAGCACTTGATTGATTTGTTAATCCTGGATGAAGTTACCTTGAACAGTGCACTCTCATTTTGAAGGTTGAAACCTAGCATATGACTGGACTGTGTATGGTCAGTGTGCTATATTGTGGCCAAATTGTTCCACGGATAGTCAGTGCTGTCTATAATGTGAAATCCTGGATATTAAATGTTCATCTGCAATTTTCTGTAGTGGTTCAGGAATATTTGTTGTGTACTGAAGTAGAATATCACTACATGGTGAAGCTACGTTTGAGTCAAAAAATGTTATAAATGCAGTTGCAAGAACAAAAATTTCTACTCATATCTTAATTTGTTTAATTTGAAAGATAACTTATTCTAATTATAATTATACCTATTCTAAGGATCTATTAACTCCCCCTGCTCTTTTATTCGTTTCTATCTGCGGTATGTTGAGCTGTTTTCTATGACTCCCTCTGTATTGAGTGTTTTGTCAGAGTGATTGTTATTTGGGGTGCTTTAACTGTGCACTCTCCCTCATGCCTCTCGACACATGGAGAGCTGTTTTCTCTCCTACTCTGCTCTCTGCTGGACTGTTACAGTGCGTAACCATCATCTCTGCTTCTCACAGCAGTAGGTTTAACATTGTTTTACAGTTTCGTTCCCTCATGGTGAATATCAGGTATTTTAATGTCTCTGTGCCATCTGTGCACATATGATGTACTGTGATGCGCAATTGCTGTGATGCATTGGTGAGGTATGGACTGGTTATTGATTTCTCGTGAAGTGGGTGTGTGTTTGTGCTTGTGGGTACCGGATGGACCCAGTGGGGCTAGGACCACATCCTACTTCGCCCTTATCCCACTAGCAATAGCCTTAGAGGGTGAAGCCTATACGAATAGAAAAATAGATTACATTAGTTCCTCGTCTCCAGCTACTGCTGTAAAATCGGCAGTGCAATATTCATATGTTGAATCCCAGTTAGTCTTTGTTCTTATAAATTTTGAGACTATCTCTCTTGAAACATTGTCTAAGCTTGTGCTAACTTCTAAACCAACCACCTGCCTCTTTGACTCCCTACCAGCTAAACTTAAAAAATCTCTGGCCATCTCTGGGACCTACAATGCAATGCAACAAATTTGTCACTTACAACTGGCATTGTCCCCACTAGCTTTAAGAATGCTGTGGTTAAACCTCTTCCAGGGTCTCTAAATAATTATCAACCCAACCTGTCACTTCACTCAAACGACACTTGTGGTGAATGATCTTCTGCTTATTATGAATTCGGATTCCCCCTCGGTGCTTCTATTACTGGATCTTAGTGAGGCTTTTGATATCATTGATCATTGTGTACTCCTTGACCAACTGGAAAATCAAGTTGGCCTCTCCAGCCTGGCTTTCACGTGTTTAATGTCTTATCTATCTGAAGCAGTCTTTCCCAAACTTAGGGTTGCGACCCAAAATGGGTCACGGACCCATTTTTTATTTGATGGAAGAGTCATGTGTGTGTTACGTTTGTATTAATCTTGTTAGTGTGTATGTGTGTTAGTGATGACAAGTGAGAGTGGTGATTTTTAATGATACTATCCTCTCTGTCATCTACCTCTCTGTCACATTCAAGGCATCCATGGTTTATTGTGTTCTTTATTAGTAGTTTATAAATGTAGATGTTATGGCAATGTATGATGTATTTTTGTAAGTTTGGGTCCCGGGGGAAACCACATTTCTTATTTGGGTCTCTGGGTGAAAAGGTTTGGGAACCCCTGGTCTAAAGGAACAAAGTGTGTGTCCTATAATTATATTACATCAAAGTATGGAGTACCTCAGGGCTCTGTTCTTGGCCATCTGCCTTTCTCTATATTTCCCCTCATGGCCAAATTATACACAGTCATGTAATAAATTCCCACTGCTACGCTGATGATACTAATGTATGTCCCTGTAAAGGCAGATGAAAATTCCCAAATTATTAAATTCGAGGCCTGCTTGTCTGCTGTGAAAAACTGGATGTCACAAAATTTCCTGCTCCTAAATTCTGATAAAACTGAGATGCTGGTCATTGGCCCTGCTCAACATAGACAACCGTTTGATCAGTAACAGTAACTCTCAACAATTGTGATTTCCCAAAGTTTGACAGTCAAGAATCTTGGTGTAATGTTTGATCCTAGCCCCTCTTTTGATCAGCACATTAAAGAAATCACCAAGACCACTTTTTTTCACCTACGCAACATAGCTAAAATAGGTCTCTTCTGTTCATGACTGTTGCAGTGACCCTAATTCACGCCTTTGTTACATCCAGACTTGATTATTGTAGATAATCAAGTCTGAGATGTTTGGATCTGGATCTTCATCCTCCTCCTCTTGTCTCTCTTTTTTGTGCATGTTGTCCTTGTCTCTCTCTCCCTGTGTGTGTGTTTGTTTCTTTCCTCCTACCTGTATGAATGGTGTACTTAAACCTTTACCTCTTGTGAGTCTGTGTAGTCTGTCCTTTTTCCAGGTCTCCATGGTGGTGAGAAGGTTGTGTAGCTCATGTCCTATCTGTTTGTTGACACCTGAAGTTGAACGTCCTCCCAGATCCATATCCTTCACATATGTTTACAATCTGTCCGTAATTGTGTCATCATGATTGTCCATACTGTAATTTTACTATGTTGGTCTATTCTGTATACACGACATCTATTGCATGTCTGTACGTCCTGGCAGAGGGATCCCTCCTCTGTTGCTCTTACTGAGGTATCTTCCATTGTTTCCCTGTTAAAGGGTCTTTCCTTATCCGAAGCTCAAGGATCTAAGGACAGAGGGTGTTGTATGCTGTACAGATTGTAAAGCCCCCTGAGGCAAATTTGTGGTTTGTGATATTGGGCTGTATGAATAAAATGTATATATTGACTTGGCCATTTTTTAAGTCTCTCTTGTTCACATCCTCCAACTTTATGGAAGTGTAATAATAAATTGCTCTGAGAACCCCTTTAAAAGATGTGCCATGCCATACAATGATCTTCACTATTGTAATAAAGTGGACTTAGGTTTGTGATTTTCTTCAACCATACAGTAGTATCCACCATCATACATAAGAAACTCTAGACAGATTAGTGTGTACAAAACTCCTGAAAACTAAATGTCAGTGACCTAAATGTTGACGACCAGATTGCCTTTGGCCCATCTGCCTATTGCAGACCTACATCTCTGTTGTGTTGTGGAGGAAAGAAAACAGGTTTGGATGAGAATGAGCAATTCAAGCCATTTGAGTCCCTTCCTGTTACTGCACAGTCACTCAAGGTCAGTGTGG
Source organism: Macquaria ambigua (assembly GCA_008360985.2). Classification (NCBI taxonomy): domain Eukaryota; kingdom Metazoa; phylum Chordata; class Actinopteri; order Centrarchiformes; family Percichthyidae; genus Macquaria; species Macquaria ambigua. The sequence continues at coordinate 234,034 of VMKM01000421.1, read as the reverse complement.
TGGCTCAAAAAAGACAGATTTCTCCCCAAGTGTGATAAGCCTTGGGGCAGGCACACACATATTTCAGATGTTCTCTGATGATAATCGTCGACACTATACGGTGGCCTGGGGGAAGTGATTAAAGCACTTTGTCTTCAGTCATACCTACCTCGTCCATCCTCGTTTCTGATCCCTATCTGAACCTTGCTGCTGCCTAGACAATGCAGAGCACATCTCTCTGTCTCCCTCTATCTCAAACTCTCTCTCCACTGCAGTATGTATTCAAAACACTGAAGACATATCAAATACCTGAGAAAAACATAAAAAAGTTATAAACTAAAGTTAAGAATTTCATTTGCCACGGTCATATTGATTCCTGAGCAGAGAAATGTTGGAGCTCTGCTGTCTTTATTTGGTTAAATCTAAATGAGCTGAATAAGATATTCAGATACCGTAACTAAAATGTTTTGTAATGTTTTGTAGGATGCGTCACCTGGATTGTTTTTTAACTTGACATTATATTTGAAAGAAATGCATTTATTAAAAACATACAAAAAAAGTGTTAAAGTGCATTCAGATTGAATGTGAAGCAAATTTTCACCTTAGTACAAAATTTCACCTTACTTATTCACGTGAATTTGACTGTTTGTGCAGTTGTATACACTGACCAGACTGTCCTTCCAAGAAAAACGACAGCATCAATTGTTTGTTCAAATGTTTAACTGACAAGGACCTCTAGCGGCCATATGAATGACTGTAGTCTGACAAGAGCAAACATGGAAGTAGCATGACAACAAATGTTCCCTAACCCTAACAAAATTTTTTTTTTTTAACCCAGACTTTGTCTAGCCATATCCAAGTAGTTTTTGTGCCTAAACCTAACCTAACCAAACCTCAACCATAGCGGATCAGGAAACATACACTGTACAAATTGTTACTTAGATCTAACTAAAGAAAATTGAGGCAACATTTTCCAATAATTGTTCATCAGTTGAGTGAACTTTTTGGTATTTGGAGTTGGGCAAACTCAATAATATAGAGTAACTGTAAGTTGGGAAAACTCAATTATATACAATACTGTAAGACAGAAAATTGATTAGAGCCCATATATTTTATTTTAGAATAAAATCGTCGTTGTGGTATCTCCGAAGAGATTGTGTGTGTGTTTAGTAATTGTGTTTATTTTTAATATATTTTTTGCTACAAACAAATTGGCAGTCACATCCTATAATCACAACACACTCCTGGACATAGACTTTTGTTTAAAACAAAGCTCCTCGTACCATTTATCCATCGATCCAGCTTGGCTGGCAGAGATCATACGAGCAAATCACAACAACAACAGTGGAGACATGCCTTCGGGGAAACAATAGAGAAAACATCGAGGAGCATCCTTCTTGCTAATGTCCAGTCTCTGGAAAATAAGTTGGATGATCTTAGGACGAGACGCAACAAAAGGGACTATAACATCCTTTGTCTGACAGAGACATGGCTGACCTCGCTGGTGCCAGATCAAGTCATATGCCCAACCGAGTCCTTCTCTGTTTTCCGTGCGGATAGAACAAGAGAGTTTGGAAAATCCAAGGGTGGAGTGGTTTGCTTCATGACTAACAACAACTGGTGCCACCCCAAAAACATTAAAACTCCCGTTCCTGCTCGTAGAACCCAGAGCATCTGTCAATCTCATGGCGTCCATTCTACCTTCCCCGGGAGTTCAGCTCAGATCACAGCAATCTACATACCACCACAAGCGGACATCGATGTAGCACTATTGGACTTACATGATGTGTTATGCCGGCATCAGAACAAGCATCCTAACACAGCTATGGTGGTGTCTTTGGAATCTTAAAAAAGTTATATCTAACTTCCATCAACACATTATGTGTGCCACCAAAGGGGAAAGAACTCTGGACCACTGCTATACACTATTCAAGAGAGGCTACAAGGCTGTTTCTATAACTCCGTTTATATTATATAAAGGTAGTGGTATCGTATGTGCAAAACCAGCATAACAGAAAGTTCCATGTCATTTATTTATGGTGGAGTGCGTAGGATGAGGTGGCGTTGAGGAGTCTCACAGCCTGAGGAAAGAAGCTGCTCTGTAGTCTGGTGGTACGACAGTGGATACTTCTGTATCACTTGCCAGAAGGCAGCAGGGTGAACAGGCTGTGGCTGGGGTGGGTATCGTCTTTTAGTATCCATTGGGCTCTGCACAGGCACCTTACCTCTCCGATATCACCGATTCTTGGTAGATGGGTACCAATGATGTTCTGGGCAGTTTTAATCACCCGCTGCAGATCCCTCCGGTCCTGGGCCATGCACATCCCATGCCAGTTTGTAATGTTTCCAGTCAGGATGCTTTCTACTTGGCACTGGAATTTTGCCTTCTTAAGTTTCCTTAAGAAATAGAGCCATTTCTGAGCTTTCTTTACCAGTGTGGAGATGTGTGATGTACATGACATGTTCTCTGTGATGCTAATTTCCAGGAACTTAAAACTGTTCACTTGCTCCACCTCAGCTCCAGTGATGTAGACAGGAGTGTGTGTCTTTGTCTCCTTTTTCCTAAAATCAATGATCAGCTTCTTGGTTTTGCTGACACTGAGCAGTAGGTTGTTCTCTGTGCATCACTCTGCAAGATTGTTGATTTCCTCCCGATATGAATTCTCATCGTTGTTTGTAATCTGGCCGATGATGGTAGTGTTGTTCACAAACTTCACAACAAGCATTCTCTCTATGTCGGGGATTGCAGTAATGGGTGCACAGCGTAAACAGGAGGGGGCTGAGCACACAGCCCTGGGGGGCTCCGGAGTTGAACACTAGAGTGGACGAGGTGTGACCGTCAATCCAAACTCTTTGGGGTCTGTTTGTGAGGAAGTCCTCACAATATCCAGTTGCAGAGCGTAGTACTCAAGCCCAGAGTGCCAGGTTTGCCACTCAGTATCATTGGGGAGTGCTGAGCTGAATGCTGAGCTGAAATAAACAAACAGCATTCTGATGTAGTTGTTACTATTTTCAAGGTGTGTGAAGACTGAGTGGAGGGAAGTGAAGATGGCATCCTCTGTGGATCTGTTGCTTCTGTATGCAAACTGGTGAGGGTCCAGGCTAGTTGGGATATTGTTTTTGATGTGCTGGAGAACCAGTTTCTCAAAGCACTTCATAAGAATGGAGGTGAGTGTCTGTCCTGAAGCATGTGGGGAGGGATAGAGAACAGTTAAGGAATGGTGGGGAAAGGCTGTGGGTAGATTTCAGGCTGGACGGTGCAACATTCCAAACGGTGATCTGGCTGGTGGCAAAGGTTCAGAATGAAGCTATAGCAGGTGGGAGACATTTAGCTCATCATGGGGTCCAAGGAGAGTTTCCTGGTACTCTCTGTCTAATGAGTACAAATGTCTGTCTCCTCAGTCACTTTAATCAACCAAAAGCTCATGTGCTATTTCATATGAAGGTAGATTTATCTTTAGGTGTTAGCTAACAACACTGAACACACTACCAATACACATTAACATGGGCTGCTACCACATTGAGAGATATGCCAATATTGCTAGCGTGCTAATGCGCTAATCACGCTGGTACAGTATTAAAAATACACACATGTTCAGCAGATTGCAATACATCTGCAACCAGGTGGTATCACTCTCCATTAACCGAAGTTATGGACATATTGAACCTCTGCCAACAGTGTTCACATAGCTGTGTCTGCTTTATGTCTGACTAGCAGCTGCTGTGGTGTGTTTTGTAAATTCAACATATTACAAAGTTTTATAAAAAAAAACAATTTAATTTCAGGAATAATGAGTTGTTGAAATCTTGACACTTTTTAATTAGGTGTGACTTAAATAAACACAAATAAAAGTATAATTAATTTATCTGAGCAAATCTACATTTAAATGTAGGTAGTATGAACGGTACCAGTTAAGGGCTTTTAACAGTGTTCATATAAACATTCATATTCATATGAATTAGTTTTTAATGGTTTCAGAAGGCCCTGCGAAACAGTGTCATGCTGCATCAGTTCAGAAAATGCTAATATGGGTTATTTTTAAAGCAGAGTTTTTGGCCTCTTGGGGGCTGTGGAATAAGCTATAAAAACAACATTGAATTAACACCTCATAAAGTTGTTATGGCGAGCATGTTAGCAAGGAAAACAGCAGCCTTCTGGAAATGAGGTTGATGAGAGCGCTGAGACTGAACCACAACAGTAAACTTGCGAGCTGCAAGACCAAAACAATGAGCTGAAAGATGCTAAAACATTCTTTATTAAAACTGAAGGGAACTAGAGGGTCTCTTAAGTAAAACTGAGGGGGAACTATATTGTCAGGTAATAATTCTGGGTTTGTGCATTTTCTTTTCAATTGCACCACGTCTAAAATTTGTGTTGAATCTAGTCTAAACACCTTTTTAGAGGTAACAAATAATATATGGATAATAGTTGTCAAGATATCTTGTTCTGTTGAACAAACAGACCAAGTGACATGGCGTGTATTATAAGATGCATCTTGTAAATTTGGAAGCTTTAGAGGTAGGTTTACCCCAGCTTCCAGTCTTAATGATAAACTAGGGTAACCAGGTCCTGACTCCAGCTCTGTACTTAATGCACATACTTAATCCTAAGGCCTGGCCACTAGTTGGATAAAAAGTCACTTATTATGAACTCTCAAAAGAACTCCACATTTCAACAGAACAGATCTAAAACTATTTGTTGGTATTGAATGAACCATTCCTTTCTCTAAGTGAAGCTTAACTCAAATATTACAGTAATCCAACCACATAGTTAGACTCCTTCAGGCAAACTATAACTGGTTCAAAGAGTTATCTTCTGACATTTTGTAGAGTGAGGCAGGTTCAACTTTCAGCTTTAACTTTATTGACCCCGAGGGGAAATTTGTCTTGCAACCAGGTAAAACATAGAACACACAGAGACGTAGGCACACAGACTAAGGTACATAAAACCTGATAAAATACATAAAACATGAAAACATCAAGTGACAACAGGAAACATACTATGTTTAGCCATCGCCAAAAACATCATCAGCCCCCAGTAGTTATATGGGAAACTAATCATCAGCCTCAGAGAGTCATCATGAGTATTTAACAGTTTGGTGGCCTGAGAGATAAAATAATTATTCACCCTGTTAGACTCGGCCTTTGGTAGTCTAAATCTCCGCCCTGACGGTAGAAGCTCAAACTCTCCATACAGAGGATAAAGACAACACTGAAAAATATCTTGAGCCTTTAAAATTCTCTGTAAGAGAAATTCTCTCTCTCTCTAATGGACAATGTGCGACAGATCAGGCAGTTTAACACCAATGATCTTACTGGCCACTTTAAGAATATGTTGCAATCTGTTCTTGTCACCTATTGAGAGATTACCAAACTAAGTTATAACAGAGAAGGTGATGACTGATTTTACCATGGAGCTGTAGAAGAGTGTCATGAGCTTACTACACACCCCAAACCAGTTGAACTTCCAGAGGAAGTGCAGTTGTTGCTGGGCTTTTTTACAAATTGCCACTTGCTGTGTTGTCATTGAATGTCAGCTTATTATCAATTATAGTACCCAGATATTTGTAACACTTTTTTTCCAACCCTTGTTCAATGATCTGACCCTTAATGAATGGGCATGTTGGGCTTTCTTCTAAAAAATGCAAATTAAAACAGTTAGTACACCACTGAACAAAGTCATCAGTCACTTAGCCGTGAGCATAATCACTCCCCTGTAACAGGCGCACTATGACTGAGTCATCTGCAAACTTCAGAATGTGTCTACCATGATGGGAACTTCTGCAGTCGTCACTGTACAGTATGTATAAGATAGGTGACAGGTCACAGCCCTGCTGCAATCCAGTGGAGAAGCACAACATATCAGACATAGGTTGACTTAGATTAAGAAAGAGTAAACTAAAACTATTGAAAAATACTGCCTTCTTCTGTGTATTTGTGCTATTTCAGAATCCAAGGTGAGGTCACTGTTTGATTTGGCTTTGTTGCATTTGGGATAGCTTCTGGAAAATCTGGGATGTTCCGTGTAGTAGCTTTCTAAGGGCATAGAAGATCAAATACTTCAAGCAGAGGTACAAAGCATTATAGGGGTTTGAACTCATCTCAGGGGAGCGTGGTGGATTTGAAATGATAAAAAATATCAAAGTTTGAGGTGTGAGCCAAAAAGCAAGAGGAACCAGGCTCAAACAGTAGTGTGAGTTCTGGGTCAGAGCCCTGGACCTTTGAAACACAACCCCAGACAGAGAGCGTTCAGAACAGACATACTGATTCTACAAAACCCATGGATTATGTACTGTATGATTAAGGTCAGGCAACTAAAACATTTGATTAGGGTTAGGGAAAGAATACTATTAATAATAATACATTATTTGCCAGACTGTGACAGAATGGAAACATATCCATACCTTTCTTTCCACCCTCCTAATAAATAAGGGCACAACATTGCATTTGTACTGAACGCTGGCATTGGATGTAAATCTTGTGCAGTACACTCATCCAATACTGGGTGGTGAAACATTAGCTTGGATGTAGGATTACTATTAAGATGTATTAGTTTAATGGTCTACATTGCAAAAAGTGGAAGTGGAAGTGATTAAAACGTCCATGAACTGATTAGTTTTGTTCCAAAAACCACAGTGCAGTCTGGAACATGTGCTTTGAAAGCCAGAATCTCAACAGTTGTCCAACTAAGATAAATATTAATTCACACTGATTATCAACCCTGTGAACTCAAAATGATATATTATGGTTTTCTAGTTGTATGGCACATAGTAACTGTTTGTATTGTGAGGCCAAGAGTGAGATAAGAAGACTGAACAGCACTGTCCAAGGTTTAATAATAAAAATATGCCTACCAATACCTCTAAAGCTCACGGATTAACATCATATCACATTAATTTAGCCAATAGAGAAATAGAATTGTAAAAAACACAATTTTGGGAGTTGCTGGAACTATTTGTTGGCAAACAACAGTTGGGTGCAATAACTGTGTGCAACAACCTTAAGTCTTGTCAACACAGTGAGGTTGCTAGGTTTGGTACCATGCGCAGTGCACTCTTCTTTTAAATGTCTTCTCAGATCATGTAGCCATAGTTTCAGGGTGTTCTGTTTGCTGGATGGAAATCAAGGAAACATAACAACCCTGCTTTCAACTCATGATCATTTTTTACAGCATATATGACTGGATTAGGGTTAGGGTTACTGTGTGCCACAACGTTCCACACTTTTGAATCCAGTCCCTCACTCCCAACACTAATTTGTGAATGCCATTCACCTATGCTCACCGACCATATCTATGTACAGGTTAACAAACCAAAATGCATCTTGTAAATATGGTATATTTTTGAATTTTGGACAGAGCCAGGCTAGCTGTTTCCCCCTGCTTCCAGTCTTTATGCTAAGCTAGTCCTGACTCTAGCTCTGTACTTAACACACAGACACGAGAATGAAGTCAATCGTCTTATCTCACTCTAGATAAAAAGTCAAAATGCTTAACTCTCCTTTTTACTTAGATAATTGCTTGAACATTTTTAATCATGACTCATAATAAGATGTCGAAGTAATAATTTTAAAACAAACGCACAAGCCTAACCAAACCTTACCCATAATGTCAACAGTGTAATGGTTTTGAAAGCCGAAGACAAATGATGTCATCCTGTCAATAGGGAAACCACTTCTATGTGTCATTCTAGAGGGCATGGACAAACAACATATTGCCCTAATTTCGAGGACTTGTTGCAATCAGCACGTCTTTACAAAGCCTGTTCATCTAAGTAAGTGATAGGGTGAACTATTATATTTATGGGAAATTTTTAACTAGTCCATGTTACATTTTCAACTTTTTATAAAGGCAAATGCCTTCACTATTTGTTTTCCTTTTGGCAATTGCTTTATCTTCCACCACTCAACATGTACAGCTGTTAACTTTATGCTATTGCCATGATGGCTGTTTGAAATGAGCAATAAAAAAAGTAGCTGGAAGGTAAAATAGCAATATCCCAGCAAAGTGTTCCACTGGTGCACATGTGGCATTAAGTTAGTGAGTCCTTTACGTCACAGCATGCTATGACAATATGTAAAAGTTCAAATAGGGATCAGTTCAATTGGCCCTGGAAGCTAAGTGCTCTGCTCTCTCTGCTCATGTGCTGCTGGTAATTGATCTGGCAGCACTACTAACCATCTGGGATCCAGTCTCTTCAAACACAGTGGAAAAGACTTACCCTGCACTCACTAAGATCTGTTTGGACAGGCTGGTTGGATCTGCACGGCCAGTGGGCACAGTGGGCTGAAGGCTGCATTTCTCAGAAGTGCCCTGCCTGCCTCTGTAAACACTGTGCTAACTAAAGAACCAACATAGTTATATATAACTGCCTCTGGGAGAGAGCTTGGTACTTCTGCTGCAGACAAAAAACTATCTTCATCAGCAAATGGAGTTGTTGCCACAGTTGTCATGGAGTAGGCTCAGTTATCATTTGCTGATGAAGGCTGTGAAATGCTGTTGAAAGCTCCAGAAAAAGCTAAGGAAGTGGACTTTGAGTTAATATTTTGTCAAACTACTATTTACCATCAGAATGAATGAGTTTGAACGTATGAGTTTTCAGCAACTATCAGAGATCAATCCAATCTCACAGTAGCTCACTATTCAGTCAATTGCAAAAGCAATGCTGGTAGATCGCGTGCCATTCAAAACAATGCAGTCAGTCATCAGAATAAGGTAGGGACCCTAAATCTATTGAAATATATTGTGCTGTGGAGGTTTTGTTATTATTCTGTTAGTGAAAATGATCCATGGTACGTTCGGTATTGATCATATATTACTTCTGACTTAACAAAATAACAACACGTATAGTAGAGCACAGACAACATACAGTATATGATCAATACTCTTGTGATGACGCTGAAGGCTGATGACGCTGAAGGCTGTGACAAAGCTAGTGGGCCCTGAGTTATTTTGTCAAACTACTCTTTCCAAGGTCAAGATTGGGACATTGAGGATCCGCCCATACACCTCGCAAGCACAGTCACAGTTGTTAATCTTGACATGACACCCCCTTTTCATAGGATCACATAACTAATTAAAACCAAACTTATCAGAAAGATGAACACTTGAACAAACATTAGCGTGACAAGAACTACCTAAAATAATAGAAACCATCTTTGGGAACATTTTATTTGACATGTACTTTGATTTTTCAGTTTGGCCCATGTCCCATCCGCTAACATGGAGGGGGTGGGGCTTATGACCTATACTGCAGCCAGCCACCAGGGGGTGATGTTTTGGCTTCACTTTTGGGGAGCTGTCATGTTGTCCATCTTTATATACAGTCTATGCTTCATACATATCACAGGAGACACATGGCAAGGCTACACCCTTTCCTGGACAACAGTAGTGACCATACTGCATGAGGGATTGTGGGTGTTGGACCATTCTGCAAAACCTTGGGTTGCATTTTTCAACATACTATGCAACCATATTTAAAATGTCCACAATATCTGCACATGGTAACAGTATGGTTAACCCTTTAATGGTTTTCTCAGTCCTTTAGTGAAGCACATTTTAAGCTGTCATATCTTGTTGAAAAAATAGTTTTACTGAACTCAACTTGATTGAGCCATCTCTAGGACGCAGTTGAAGTATGAAAGGCAGAAAAAACATTTCCAGGATGCACTGCAGTTTTCAGAACCAGAGTATTAGTTAATTTTTCTATTTTATTTATTAGTCTTTAAAAATGTATAATGTTTATGTTATATGTTAAAAACATTATGCTACTATTTTACCGTAAAATAACAGCTCCAAAATCATTTCTGGTACACTGACTTGTAATTGGGAGAATGGTGCCTCTTTCATTCCCACTCCGCACCCTAAATGCCTTGCACTATGTAACTTGGATTGAGTGGGTACGATCTCCCACGAGCATATGAACATAATTTCTAAGGATACAGGGCTGACAGTGGAGTATAGTTCCAAAGATGGAGTAAAAGGGGGCAAAATCCAGCATAGAAAAAAATATACAGTATATTTAGATAAAAACACCATAAAAATGATGAAGTAAAGACTGAGATCAAGAAGAAATCGAATCACTGTGTCTCTGTAAATATGTAATCAGACAGATTGCATCATATCCATCACGGGTGGACAAATCTGTCTTAAGTATGTAAATCAGTTCTCAGGTAACATTTAGAGATACCTTTTCCCACTTTATAATATGTACTGTGCTAAAGATGCACCCCAGAAAAACACTCAGCAAACAGCCAGAGGCTATCAGCTGTGAGCGTGTCCTTGGTTCTACATGTCTGCTCGTGTTTAGGCAGGAGTGCAGGCTGGAATTGGCAGCAGGGAAGTGGAGGCTGTCTGCTCAATGAGAGCGACTGTCTGCTTGAATCTGCAGCGGGCACACGCACTCTGCACTGGCCTGGTTAAGGGAGGCCAGTCTGCCAGATGGAAAGGTAATCTCAGATATCACTTTCAATAGCCCCGGCAGTGGGTGTGATGTAGGGGCTGTATCTAGCCTTCTCAGTGGATTAGGACTGTGTTCTCCTCAGAGAAGAAGTGACGGAGGAGAAGTCAATCTCCAGGGAAACCTCACTTTCTGTGTACCTGTCCCCGTCTATCTGTGGCTCTTCCACTACTACTGTTTTGTGGTTTTTTACAAACAATCCATGACCGTTTTGCATACATAAAAGTATGTATGTCTGTAAATGTATGTAAGTATTGCACAAAGTGAAATTTCGATCAGATGATGGCACTTGGTGAAACAGTCATATTGTACATATTTCTATATATTTATTTTTTAAATATTTTTTTATATCTTATTGTCAATTTTTTATTTTCTATTTATGCTTCTTGACTTACAGCACTTGCTTTATTTTTCTTTATATTTTATACTTACTATGTTTATTGTTATGCACCAAAATACTAAAGCAAATTCCTTGTATGTGTAAACCTACTTGGCAATAAACCTGATTCTGAAATGTCAGAGGATTACCAAAGTTATTATTAACCATCCTGAGGGTAAAATGAATGTGTGTATCAAATGGCATGGCAGTCTATCCAATAGTTGAGATGGCAATGTTGGTTGGCCATCCCTAGAGCAATGCTGCTAGCATGGTTAAAAGAAAAATCTAAAATAAAATTTAAAAAATTGCAATAAAATGTTATAATAAATGTTATAAAATAATAAAAATAAAATCACATAAGAGGTTTGTTCGATCATTACCTTGGGTTCATTTTTTATTTAGATTCAGTTTCATATCAGTAATAATAGCATTGTACTCTTGAACACTGCAGAATTGTTAAAACGAAGCCTGATCGCACAAGATGGTTATATTTTAACCTACTGTACTTACCATAGATGTGCGTTAACAGTTTTCCTATGCAATGAATGAGGAATATTTCTAGCCTGACATCCCCAGAACCTCTCGGTTCATTTTCAATTCTCTAGGGGTGTTATCAATGGGCGCAAAATGCCTTTGGACGCAACTGGATAGACCTACAACCAATCAGAGCAACAAACAAAACGCGTGACGTAGCACTGAGCGAATTCTGACGGAAGTACATCAAACACATCTTTCTTATCAACAAAAGCTTTAAGTGCAGTTGTTTGTTCTTCTTTCAGAGAAAATATGTTGTCCAGTTTGTTTAATACTGACGTGATAGCAGATTCAGAATGTTCCACATCAGCGACAGCCATCTCGATTGTTTACAAAAATGCCTCAATGATGCTCCTCTGTACAGTCATCATATCAGACCTGCCCCCATATTAGATAAACCGTTGTGATTGGCTTGACCTGGGCCAGGTTGGCTGGAAATCTGTCTGAATGGGAGGGGGACCAGACAAATCTGCCAGAGCAAATACAACATGAGCTCGCAGATTCGTCTGGTTCCAGGTACCTAGAATATTTCAGTTTCACCTCCCATTAAAGTGGTTTAGATCACCTGGCTAAACTGTCGGCTTGTTCACAACCTGTCTGATTATTTGACTGTTACTTGCCCCGATGAACTCATTTTTGTGATTTCATCGCCTTCTGAGATCTCAGTAGCAATTAATTTAGTTAGTACAATGTTATCAAGACTGACAGAACCGATGTCCAGAGCTACTTTAAGTTACAGCCAGATCATGACAGCTTTTACTTCTCCTCTACTGAGCTCTTTATGTCACATTGGTTTTTAGCAGAAAAATCCTTTGGCACAAAGGACATGATTAAAGTTGCACAGTGTGGCATTTTAACATGAATACCTCATTATCATATTTGAGGCAGAAGTGTTGGAGTGATGTACATAAGGAACCAGGCACTGCCAGTCTACTACTTACAAAAATTGTAGCCCTCCATGACCTTTCCTCCACTGAAATACCGTAAGTGCCTACATACATACAATTGACATTTATGATCAACACAGCACCTTTCTCACCACACTGTAGCCACATATGTAAGGGTTCATTTTAAGATAACATGTCGCAAATTTTTGTAAACAAAAGTTGTAGTTATTGAAAAATAATGCACAACATAAAGCTAGGACTAAGGCAAGATTTGCTACAGTGCAGTGCATGATAATCCTGGCTATACCATGATCACATGCCAGCAAAATATCATTATTGTTTGTTCATATTTTGGGGTAAAATGCTCTTTGAAAGGAAATACTGTCTTGTTGATATCTTTGTCAACCTTGGAATAAACATGTCTTTACTACGCCAGGAAGAATGACAAACCATAAATGGGTAGTTCCTTTCTTCCTTCCTCTACCTTCCTCCAACAGGTTGGGTTCAAGCTTACAGGAAATGCGCCAGGCTTTGAAGCCAATCTGACAAAGTGGCCAATCCGTGTAATTACAACTTCCGGTCCATGGCATGATGCACACTAGCCCCAAAAGACTTATTCCCATAGACTTACATTGTGAAAGAGATCACACATCAACTTCCCAGTATGAACACTTAAATAGCCCTTATTTAAATCATGATGTCTTAAAAGTTGTAAAATTCACTAATAGACGAATCCAGAGTTATAGAGTCACTGCCATTCATGTGAGTGAGCCCAAAACTGAGCGGTTGGGAGGCGGGGTTAAAGGAAACACTAGTGCGCTTGCTCTATGGGCCGCACAATGCGGAAGCTATGCGGGTAGTTTTATACCTTAAGTCCATAGTTGGGTTTTAGTATCTGATAATTCTTGATATTTCCAGATCTTTTTACTAAATGGTTTCACAACACTTACTGGACCAATACTGTGTTAGATTAAAGGAATACTACTGAGAAACATCTTATTCACTTCTCTTTTCCTAGAATGAGTGATCTGTGTGTTATGCAGCATTCACGTAATAGGAGAAGGATGGTATACATGGAAAGATTCACATTTTAAGACTTGGGAGAGTTCACATCACCAGACAACTCAAGATGATTGTATGATTGAAGAGTTGGTCATGTGAGGGTTAAAAATACTGTGAATTGACAGTATAGCACTAAGTCAATTAAGTTTTGGTTTAACCTTGAACAACAGACTTTGGATTAAGCATCAAGTCAGATATATATGAGCTTTCAGAAAAAGCAGAATTATCCAGTCTTTAATGACTTTGATGTTGACATGAACACTATTTACAAGTCGGAAACTCATAATCACAAGTTTCAAGTTTTATTTGTCATGTCAACACAGGGGTCAACAGTGCAATGAAATGTGTTGGACGAGAGTCAGTCAGCTCAGTACAACAACAATATAAATATAAATGTCAATCAAAGAAAAGAAAACAATACAAAAAAATATATATATATATATACACACACACACACAGTATATATATATGAAATGTATATGAATATATAATATAGCGCAGTATGTACACAATAACTCATCAACATGCCTCAATAATATCAACAATATTAGATGTTAAGTAATGCTATGGGTTAAGTATAAAGCTGGAGTCAGGATGTAGTGAGCCTAGCTTTGCATTAAGACTGGAAGCAGGGGGAAACACCTAGCCTGGCTCAAAAATACACCCACCAACACCTCTAAAGCTCACTAATTTACCTGCTGTATCTTTCATCTGTGTACAGTTGTGGTTTTAAAGGGACACGTGCTGTAACTATTTCTTGGTGAGCAACAGTCTGCAACAGTGACTTGTGTCTAGTGTCTTGTCTTTACAGTGAAGTTGCCAGGTTTGATACTATTGTGCCTAAGACCAGAGACCAAAACCAAAACCTGTGCTCCTTGATTTTATCTGGTAACTTAAGCTATAGGCCGAGACACTAAATAGAAGTGCTGGGCGACTGAATGTTCCAACATGTGACTCCCCCTAAAACCACAAATTGTTGTTGTTGTTTTGTTTTTGTGTTTCAGCACTGATTAAACAAAGAAGAAACAACATGTTAATCAGTGAGCTTTAGAGGTGTTGGTTGCTGTAGTTTAGAACTTTGGACAGAACCAGGCTAGCTGTTTCCCCTGCTTCCAGTCTTTATGCTAAGCTAGGCTAACCATGTCCTGACTCTGAGTTCGTACTTAACACACAGACATGAGATTTATACCCATCTTTTCATCTCACTCTCCGTAAAAAAGAGAAAAAGCACATTTCCCAAAATGTAAAACAATTCTTATATATTCAATATATTATTCAATATTCAAAAACTGATTTTCTTGGCCGCTTGGGACTTGTGAACACAACATTGACATATCATCACCTTTTCAGTTCATATGGCGAAATTGTTAGCAAACAGCTGCTTATTCACAAATCCAGCAGTTAAGTAGCAATGTTATCATTCATTTGGACTTGTGTTTCTATCCACCTGATGAATGTAAGTCCAATATTCACTCTCTTTTCGCTCTGTTTTTGGTCCCCACCAGCTCTTGAGGGAAATATCTGTCTCTGTAGCTGCTCCACTATGTTCACTAGCTACTCGCTAACTTTGTCTGTTTGTTGTTTGGTGCTGAGCAGGTAGCATACAGGGGTTTTTAGAGCTTTTTCACTGAAAAGAGCTGCCTGCTGCGGCCAAAAAACGATGCTATAAGAGTGATGAGAGTGAACCAACAGTTATGTTGCTGGCAGGACTGCTAAACAATGAGCTGAAACTCTATAAAGCTCTACAAAGCCGATAGGAGCTGCATGATGGTGATAATTCTCTGTAGGTTCATCACTATGAGCGACATAGCCGCTCTAAATTATGCGCCATAGTACCACATTTAACCAAGAGGTATATTTTGGACTTATGACAATGATAAATGTATGTGAAAGCATTTGTTTTCATCAAAAAGCAAACCACATTCAAACAGAGCAGCACTATTTCAGGCTCAGCGTCTAAGCAATACATCCTACTTCTCAGGCTTTATCTGTAGCAGCAGCATGGCCTCTGTCAGTGAAGCAATCTTCATTCCAGTCAAGGTCAACCTGCAGATGTAGTGGATTCACTCTGCTGTCCACCTTCCAGGAAGTAAAGAACAAATTCACCAAAGCTGACTCATTAACTGGGCCTCCTAAAGCAACAGAAGAAAAAGAAACAAGATGAGAGGAGGAAGGAGGAAGAGAATCAATCTAGCGTTGGCCGACTGCAGGCAGTCATGGATTCGTGCGACTCGCAGCCTTGTCTCTGATCTCCGAGTGACAGCGCAGAGTAATGACTGGTAATACTTCACTCTGATTACCCAATGTCATTTTTCTTCTCCCCGCATTCACACTCCACGAGAATGTTTTATCTGGGCGCTACAGCAGTGTGTGTGTGACTATGTGATCGAGTAAGCGCGTGAATGAATGAGTGAGTAAGACAGCGAGTGAGAGAGGAGTAAAGAAAGTAGAGGCAGAGAAACCTGAGCATTTTATCTTCTCTGGCAGTGTGTTATGGTACCTGCAACACTGGAAAACAAAATTGGTGTCATGTCTGTTTTACCTTTAGGATGCTGTCAGAAACTTTCTCTTGCTAACAAAGCTATTTTATCTCACTCATTCTATGGTTGTATTTTAGTCAAAACTGTGTTAAATGGTAGAACGAATCTAAAGTCTTGCTAGCAGTTAGTATCCCATATCATATTTGTCATGGCTCCATAGACACAAACACACAAAATAAGTGAAATTAGTGAGTTATTTGCACGTGAAAAAACGATAAAAACACATAATACATTCACAGTTTTTTTTTAAAAGGATTATGATGGTGAGATTATAAAATTCAGCTATGAAATCATACAATTATTAATTAATGGAATGCTAACCATCATACGTAGTTCAAGTTCAAATAGTTCATCAAATAGGGCTCCAGCCTAAGACTCAAATGAGAAAGAAAGCACATTTTAGTCAAGTCAGGATACGGGATTGCTACAATTTGAACAGTGATCTAAGTGACCTGTTGCTAAAAGGAAGGGGCACTTGACACTTCTCTGTGATAAATACTAGTGTATTTGCTTGTACACAATAAGAACATAGTGGAAAGTGTATACGTGTGTAACGTGTTGTTTTTAAGATTTTGTGTGTGTGTGTGTGTGTGTGTGTGTGTGCGAGTATGAGTAAGTGGTCAGTTACCCCTTCTCCCTTCCCTTTAATACCGTAGCTCGGGCCTGTGACTTTATGTTGGTAACTGTAAAAAACTATGATTATTTAAAAAAACAAAAAAGCAGGAGAACTTAAGATAAATTTGCTGTACAGAGTACAGACATGTACAAGTAATATAAAACATTTTCTGCTATAAACATTGGACTAAAATATTCAAAATGTATCTTTCTTAACAAAATAAATAAGTAGAAGACGTATTTTTACAAAAGAATGCAATAAATACCTTTTACCCTAACAGTGAAACGTACTACATTTTGGGTTTAGTTATGTCTTGGCATAGGGAGACCCACAGAATCAAAGAAATATATATGGCAGATATTATTATGGGGTAAATTTCAACTTCTACATGACAAGCTAGACAATAGAAACATTACAAGAGCACCAATGAAGAGTAAGTACAAAAGTAAATGCATTTTAAGTAGATTACCTCTTTTTAAACAATCAGACAAGCAGATAAAACTATAAAAAGATAAGGGTAAGGAAAAAAGTTTGGTCCTTCACATTGTTAACTGCATCCCTAACCCATTGCAAAAGTAGACCAAAAAAAAAAAAAAAAAAAAAAACATTGTAAGAATAGTTGTCAGTGGCCTCACTGCTAGTGTTCTGGAATCTGTTTCCAGAGTACCAGCATCTCTGCATGGAGTTGATCTTATGCACAGCAGCACCACCATATGGCCCGTACTGCAGCCAGCCATCTCTCCATGAAGCTGGGAGAGAGGCGAGGAGGAGGAGCGGCTGAGCCTGAAGGCCTGCTGATCCTGGCCCACCTCTCACTGTTCCTTATTCAATTAATCAAAGCCTTGATTAGGCTAACACTGACTCCCTCAGGTAATGATGAATGGGCTGCTGGAGAAGCTGAGCTGGGAACTCTGCATACTGTATGTGTAGTTGTAGATGCAGGAGGGTTAACATCTTTCAACAACAAGGCTACTCAGAGTGCTGTTTATAAGACAAAAGGCATCAAGACAACATATAACACAACACAAGACAACAATTTAAAAAGAATAAAATGAGATAAATAGAAGAATAACAAATTACAGTGGGAGATATTAAAAGGTATCAATAAACAGATGATTTAATAAAAGGCTGTAGCAAACAGAAACAGAATTTGACTTGATTTTGTATGATCTTAATTTAGGTCAAAGTTAATAACTACACCAAGATTTCTGGCTTGGTTAATGGTTTGTGATCTTAACATTAAGGATTGAAGCTGAGCACTGACTTTTAAACATTCTTCTTTGGCAACAAACACAATTATTTCACTTTTTTTTATTTCTCAATTTGTTTGACAGGAGGAAATTTTGATTTGTTTAATTCACTTTAGGGCTGATAACACCGGCATAGCAAAATGTAATGGAGAAATAAATTGGTTTCAGAGGAATCGTCACAATCATCAGATTTGCTAACACAGGCTATGTAAATCTACGCAAATCTTTTGCATTTTTGGTGAATTTTGGCGCAAATTTGCAACACTGTAAGGAAACCAGAGCTAAAAAGTCCAAAACAGACAAAGCTATTTTAGCTTAGCTGTGTTACATCATTCACGTTTATATAACCCTCCTCTGTCTGGGTATAAACTGCAACAGAGACATAGTTTACTGATAGTCGATGGCACTCTTGAATAAACTGTTAATGTATTGCCCTGTTAGTGACAAAAAGCCATTGAGACTATTGCTAGCATGCTTCCAGCTGTCTATGTTGCCAACTAACCCTGAGAGTTGTCACTATGTCATCAAGTTTCAGTACATATTTCATGAAGGGGCTTTCTACTGTAACTAGGGCTTTACTCATGATTGTATCGGTCACTTGGTGATGTTGTTGTGTAAATGCTTGTGTCATCTGCATAGGAAGTAAGATATTTTGTTGTTTTTTATAATCTGCGCTGAGTAGGAGTATGTAGAGGTTGATTAGAAGAGAACCCAGAATGGATCCTTGGGGAGCTCAACATCATTTTTGTCTGCTAAGATGTATAATTACTGATCATCACAAAGTACTCTCTATCCTACAATCAGGATTCAAACCAGTTTAGGGCGAGAAAGAACCAACCAGGTTGTCAGTTCAAATCCTGGAGCTGTAGGGAAGGTACAAGCTAGGCTGCCACTTGGACCTACATTTACACTGCAAAGAATTCTGTTTAAGACCTAAATACAAAAATGATAGTGTTCATGACTTAACATCTGACTCAATAAACAGGAAAAGGGGAATTTACAGTGTGCTGTTTCTATGATTTTGGTAACTTAAGTCAATATCTACACGCCCATCTGTCTGTCTAAGTTGGAAATCAGAGTTGATGATGTCATGAGACACTTTTGGAGTTGGTCCATTGACACTAGATCAGTGACAGACTCCATGAGCTAGCAGAATATTTTAAAGATACTACATCCAAATGAGTTTAATTTGAATACTGGGCTTCCAGCTGTGAAAGAGAAAATGTACTCACATATCCCTGGCTGCTGGCATGGTGTTCTGGGAGTTGCTCCATTATTCACTGTCTGTGGAGCAGCTCCAGCATTTGTCTCTAGATGACATCATTAACTCTCGTCTGTCTGCTGATCAGCTTAAAGAGTGACTTGCTCAAATTCACAATTCAGAACTGAGCTGTACAATGTTATAGAGATATTATATTTGTATATTTATATAATAATGTAATATCAATTCTCAAATATATTCTCACACATTTGCCTCAACAGCAGAGAGAACCTGGCCTTTATTTTTTCCCCCTTTTTGGGGGGTTGGTTAGTGCATATAACACTTCCTCCATGTTTACCTGTCTTGATAAATTCAGCATAATCTACATTTTCACTGCACTACTCCCATTAGTACAATAACAGAGTCATGTCATACTCACCACCCTCTTCTCTTAGAAAAAATTTTCATTCACTATTTCTTTAAAATGATTTATTTTCCATTCACTTACATTTTGCCATTTTTGGGTCACTGTTAAGTTGCCATCAATAACACAACAGTTTTTGCACACATGTTTCAAATTAAAGGTCTTCCAGCAGCTCAGTTTGCATAATGCATCTCTTTCCTGGTTGCTTTTTAATGTGAAAAGTCTGCAAGAAGTGTTGAGTTTCATTGATAGTAGTCCAACAGAGATTTTTAAAAAGGCAAAGCGGAAACAATTAGAAATAATGAGTGAATCTTCACAAGCCACTGATTTTCTGCTCTTTGCTTGGGTGAGAGTAGGATTTAAAGGTAGCTTAAAGGTCTGTTAGGTCAGGGCTAGAGAATGGAGCGGCCTGTCAGAGGGCTCAGTAGATTTATGACGGCGCATCCTGATACCCACTGCATTATTTAACATGAATACCAGGCTTCCATAAAAATGCTCATCCAACTTTCAGCACATTTTACTATCTATTGATAACTGACATTAAAACTGTCATTGAAACTAGGTCATCAATTATGGTGACTATATCTTGGGGTTTTTGGAATGATTCTTTTTCTTTTGATTCTGTTCTTTTGTGCGTTGTTAAACTGCTGTCAATAAAACTCAACACTTCCTATAGATGTTTGACATTAAAAGCCTACCAGGAAAGAGAGGTATTATGCCCTTTGAGCCGCTTTTATCTCTTAAATGCCTACGCAGGAAGTCTTTAGCTGCACTGACGGTAGCTTAACAATGATTTTTTTTTATTAAAACTTGGCAAAGTAGAAATGACTTAATTAATTAGTGACAACAGTATTTCTGTTAAAAAGAGAAACTGTTGTTGAGTGTTGAGTATGTCCTGGCTCTGTTGTTGTACTGATGGAATTAGCGATGTGGAAATGTACATTATACAGAACTTATCAAGACAGCATGTAAACATGGAGGAAGTGTGAAGTTTGCATTAAGCAAATTAAAACAGAAGCAGATCAGGCAACAGGGTGGCTTCTTACTAAAATATAATAAGATCTACCCATAAAACAAGGAGAATTAGGTATAAAGAACTGTATATAAACCTGTAAATAAAGGCCTATGCATTTGAGGAAAATAAAGCCCCCTGCAACAATATACTCTATTGTTATAAGCACTTATTATAGATCATTGACTTTAAGGCATTGATTTTATAAAAATGGGAAATTCTGTGACAAAATTAGTGTTTTGGTTTAATTTTCATTTTTTTAACTGTGTAAACAACAAAGGTACAAAAACAAATGACAATTGTGGGAGCATGACATCTTATTCATTGTCCAGCAAACAAAGTCGGCCAGATGTTTGATCCCTCTGGGCCTTGTGGAGACAGTGAGAGCATCCAGACTGTCTCTGCCAAATGCAAAGGAAGACCCCAACTCTGAGATCCATGCAGCAGGCTGCGAAGCTCTGGCTGCTCGCTCTGCCCACCCTGCCAGATGGAGGGCTAATCACAGGAACAGCATGCAGCTCGAACCCCTGAGTTAGCCCTGCCTGTCTGGACACAATGCAGGACACTAAGCTCTGTCTTTCACTGTACTGGACTGTCACACTGCTGTTTGCTTGCTCCATCTGTCTTCCTCATTCTCTGATCCTTTTTAGAAGTTTGCCTCACTGCACACCCTGTTTCCTGTCACTTTATTGTACTCAAACATTAGAGAAATCCACCAAGAAACTCTAGAATAACTTAGCGGACAGAGAACAAGAGGAACAATTTATGAATCTCTTTTATTCCTAGACATGCAGTCCCAGTTATGTTTTGTTGTCAGCTGCTGAGTATTCTCCAGAGAGGCGCAGTTGCAAGAGATAAGAGGGACTATTCGAGGTCGATGGTATTGAGCATGGATTCCTGTCCCTGACGAGATTAGCTGGCAGAGAGAGACAGAGATGTTAGGTAAGCCACAATTTGAAAAGAATTGCAGTTTATAGATTATCTGTAACCTTGTTGTGCCCATAAAGCCCCTCTTCCTAACACTTATCTGTCAATGACACAATTCCATCATGATGAGATTGTATGTGTTCAGTTTCTCTGTAAATCACAACAGAGATGTACAGAAACAACACTGTTTCAAACAAAACAAGGTTTGTATAGCGGTACTCTATTTGTTGATTTTCAGGACATTCTTCAAGCAAAGAAATTAAAAACCTTCATCTCATGGCCACTTTGGATACACATGTTAATAATAACTCAAACATGATTGAGCTAAGATGTGACCTTCATCAGGACATAGGACACTAAATTACAGGATTAAAAACTTTGAATGATGGCCACATAACAGGAAGAGAGGTTTTGGAGTTTTTTTCAAATACAGTGTGTCCTCTCTCTTGTCTTTTTTTTTTTTAAGACAGTCAATGTCTGTTTGATCAACACTTTAGTCCAAGACAAGGAATCTTAAAGCAGTGGTTCTCTAACTGAGGGGCCACAAGATGATTACCAGGAACAGCAAGCAGAAAAAACATATTTCTAAAGATAAAGTTACAAGTAATATTAACATCGTACTCACCAAGTTAATTGCTTGGATCTCGGAACGCAGTGACAAGAAACACAAGCAGTCAGGTTGTGAACAAACCTCCATGTTAATCAAATTTATTTAGAAGAGAAGGTGAAGAGTACAATTATTATCCAAACTGTCCATTGTAAACATTCATCTACGGACTGACTTCCTGGTTCAACTTTGACCATTGTGCACGCATACAGTTTTTTTGTGTAACATTTGCACAGGATTATTACCCAAATCTCAGGTTTTACCTCCAAATAAAGTGGTTTAGATAACCTGGAAAAAAAGTAGGATGGTTACAACCTGTCTGATCGTCTGACTGCTTGTATTTCTTGAGTCTGAGTCTCTGCTGAGTGACAGAGCAACCAATCATAATTGTTGATCTTGCCCGCAGAGGTTGATTGAAAAGCATCACCCTGAAATAAATATGCCATGAAATCAATAAAAGAGGCCTTCAGTGGGAAAAATAAAACCAGTGAAATAAATAAAAAAGTTCATTAAAACATATGGAATATAGATGGAATCGAGTTTTATTATATTAACATATTTATTTATTTCTGTGAATACTGATTTATTTCATTTAGGATGAAGTATTTATATTTTTCATTTGATATTTATTCATTCAATTTCTTATCAATATATTGAATCACTTATCTATATATTTCATTGTCAATTTATTAACTGATTTATTTAATTTTTCTCAATATAATAATGACCCATCTAGTCTTCTATATAGAGCCTAATGATTAAATTATTTTATCCCATTCATGTGTGCGGGGAGCCAACAGTAAGTCAGAGGAAGTCTTGCACTTGCATGCTCTCAACCAGCTCAGCTGGAGAAGGACTCCAGTGAGCATGCTCTAAAGATCCAAAAACATGGAAGCATGAGGAAGCCCAAGGAGGATTTCTTGCTCAGTGAGCAACTTTTATAGGAATGAATGGGGCACCATCTTTGAACATGGTATCCAGTTCAGTTGTTGGCATGGCTTTTGACTTTTGGTCTTTTGTCATATACAGTACATATATGCCTACAGTGTTTTGTCTTGTTATGTGTAAATCACAATATCTGCAACTGTTTTACTTACTGCTTTACTTAAAGACCCGCACACCCACAGTCAGACAGGTCTTCAAAGAGCAGGCAATCAGCACACAGCACCACATGCTGCAGTCACAGTTCTCTTCAGTCTCTACCCTACACAATGGCAAAGTGGGAGACACCCTTCTGGGAAACAGCGCTGCCTCTAATTCCTACTATAGCAAATATGGCCCTTGCAATTTCGATGTAAGTGTTACATCAGAACTTGCTAATAGGCCCCTCTGAAGTCCTGATTGACAGACTACGGTCCATATGATGGTTGAAGAGAAAAGAGAGGGAATCTGCACACTGATTTCACTTTGTATGAATACTAATAATACTAATACTGAGAGCTAAAGCACAGCATTACCTGTGTTGCATTATTGGGGTGTTCTTTTAATAAACACTATTCTATTAACAAAAAGTGTTGGAAAGGCCAGATTAACCAGTGTCAATTTCACAGTCTTGGATGGGTCACTGACTTAAATTACTTCTTTATTGACTGTGTAACTTGATAATCTTGGTTTTTCTTTTACATAGATTATAATAGTAGATATACCATATTGCTTGAGCTGTCCACACATTTCTATTTTTATAACACGTAATCTGTTTTACAGTCCACAGTGTCTGACATTTGAGTTGAACTTGGTCTTAAATTGAATTATCACCGGATAGACAGGAGCTGTAAACTGAGGAAAATACAGATGAATGACCAATTAAAACCAACATAATCTGTTTTAGTAAGGTGTTGTTCCACTTTGAGCCTCCAGAACAGCTTCAGTGCTCCTTGTCATAGATTCTCCAAAGTGTGTGGAACTCTACAGGAGGGATGGACAGCATTCTTCCAAAAGGTATTCCCTAATTTTGGTGGTGGAGAGCGCTGTCTAACATGTTGCTGACTTCACCCATATCCAGCCCTTTCCTATTCCACACATATGAATGGAATGGATGTACAAGTGTTTGTATTTGACACCAAAGGTTTCCATCGTGTCTCATACATTCAAAACATGTTGAGCTTTTTAACATATGAACCTGCAATAACTGATTTTTTTTGGCAACAACACTGACATTTTATCATGTTTTAATTTAATATGGCAAACTTTTAGGCATAACCTTTCTTATTTACACATCCAGCAGACACAGAGCAACATTAACATTCATTTGGGGTAGTGTTTGTGTCCACCTGATGAATGTAAGTCAACATTTTTCACTGCGGCCGAATACAACACTATTAAAGGCGTCAGACTGAAAGAAAACAGTAAAGTTGTAGGCCGGAAAAGCGAAAAAAAAAGAGTTTAAAGAGGCTAAAACGCTCTGTAGAGCTGAAAGACACTGCAGAATGGGGTGATAATTCTCTGTGGCTTTGTCACTACGAGTGATCCCTTCCACATAGAAGTAGTCATGTGATCCAATGGTGTGTTTCCATCATTGGCTTATTGGCACTTTAACCAAGTGCTAGCAGTTGCCTAAATATAAACATAAATACTTGCTTTAACTGCTGCACATGATTTAGAGTTAACATTTTAATGACATTTAAACATACAAATGAACAGTGTCTGCAAAGAACATTGTGGTGAATGTTTTGCTGATTTGGCAAGCTGCCTCATAAGTAAAGTTGATAAGTAGAGTTGTGCTGAATTGAAACATCATGCTGTGTCAACATGCACACTCTACTAAAGCAATTTCACTCACTTACACTCCCTCATGCGGTGCAATGTGCCAGGAACCTCATTAAACTAACTAAATCTAACTAAACTATTCTAGTTTCTTAAGAGGGCCTATTACTCAGCTCCTGATCCTTTGATGATTCCAGTCTATCATCCATTCTTGCCATTTAAAAGCTTGTCAGTGTGAAGAATGTCCTAGAGGAAATTTGCATGGCTCACATGACATATTGTACATGTACACCTTTTATTCTTAGTTTACTGCATTTGTTCTGACATTAACCACAAAGCACCTTCAAAAAGTCTTGTGATCTTCTGGCTCTGGCTTGTGGGTATGAATGTAGAATGTCGAGTCAGGGCTTCTCATGGCCTGTGGCAGAACTGTAATGGACACTGACAGGCCAGCCCAGCTCCTCTGCAAGGACCATGTTTGATGGAGACTCATTAATTACCCCAAGCAGGGCGGTCATCCACAGCCTTCAGGTTGGCCTGCCCATCACCTGCCTGGTTAAGGTTAGAAATCGTTCAGTGCTCCTAACGTCCTGGAAATGCATGTGTCCTCATCAAGGAGAGAATAGCAGCAAGTGTCAGACTCTGTCAGGGCTCTTTTGTCAACACAGTGAAAAAAATTAACAAGGCAGGCAAGGTGAGGTGAGGTGCTGTTATGGTAATACACTGTAAGTGTCAAAGAAAGAAAGAAAGACCGAAGGAAAGAGAAAAAAGGACTGACAACCGTTTGTGAGCTATTTCATTTCGTTTCAGCTAGATAAGCTAAGGAAAGAAAGGGTAAAGTGTCAAAAACAAAAATGACACAAAGTTAGTGAATATTCATCTCTTAAACCTGAGGGGAAAGGGGCTCAATCTGATTAGGTAAGTAAAATACTCCGAGGTCAACCTTACCTCCTAAATTAGTTAGGGCAATTCAAACTAGATCGTTAAAAGGGGAGATTTTGGGTAAATAACATAGACTGTATATAAAGTTGGACGACGCATCTCCACTTCCTCCCACTGTACAAAAATGAAGCTAAAATATCCAGGATACGGGAGCTGCCATTTTGTGCTGGTGACGTCATTTGGAGCCAGAATCTGCGTAGTGATCGAATTCTCGCCTATACACCCGCCCGAACCAATCGCAAGCACACTAACAGTTGTCAGTGTCATGACGTCACACCCCCTTTTTATAGCATAGACCAAACTTATCAGAAAAACAAACACTTGAACAAACATCAGCGTGATAAGAACTACCTAAAATGACAGAAACCATCTTTGGGAAAAATTTATTTGATGTGTACTTTGACTTTTCAGACTGGTTCATGTACCATCCGCTAACATGGAGGCGGCGGGGTTTATGTCCTATTCTGCAGCCAGAAGAAGTTCAGTGAGGCTGTGTTTTGAGTGGTGCTTTGAGTAAAAATGCTAAAATGTCAGCATGCTAACGTGCGCAAAATTTCACTGTTAATATGCTCAACATGAGATAATGTTTACCATTCACTATCATAGGTTAGTGTGTTAGCATGCCAACATTTGCTAATTAGCACTAAATACAGCTGAGTAATTCGACAAATGAAATTTTGATCTCATGATTGCGCTAGATGAAATGTTTGATTGCCAAATTTATTACAGCAATAAGCATAAGCAATACCAGTGAACCAGTATGGACTATGGAATACTAGGGCTCTGGAACTAGCTCACCTAAATGCAGTCATTGTTATTGTGTTATTATTTACACCTGTGCTTTTATCCTAAAATATGTCTGCTGCGAAAAAGAGGTCTACTTGGTTAAGAGCTTTGGTTATGGATCATTTAACATTAATTTTCTCCACCCATATCTTTCTAATAGGCGTGGGCGGATTGATCCCCAAAGTATCGATACTACAGATACTAAGTCTTGTTTTGAGTATCGATACTAGCGTGAATAGGATCGATACCAAAAAAACGGATCCATCTCATGTTAGATTATGTTCTGAACGCATGAACACTCTGTTGTCTTCATGTGCACAGCGATCACCTCCTTAGTTCAGAAAATTCACACAATAAACCTTTGTTATTTACCGTTAGAAACTGTCTTGTGTTTTAAAGTAATTGACAGTAAAATGAAATGTATATGTTTGGCAAATTATTTGTAGTAATTAAAATACATCCCAAAATAGCCTATTAGTGATGCATTCAACTCATAAATCATGACACTTTTTTTCCTACATAATAGTACATTAGCTGCTTTAATAATAAAAAGTATAAATTATTATCATTATAAATCATTATTGATATTGTTGTTGAGTCTGACCCTGGTATTACTTGGTATCAGATTGAAACCAATTTTGTGGTATCGGCCACCCCTAATTCCTAAATGAAAGTGAGACACCAGTAATGTTATTAGTTACATTAGTGAGTGTCTTCTGTGGAAAGGTCTAAATTATGAACTTGAAATTCATAGACATTTACTTCTCATCTTCACATAATTGCTTTTCAGATAATTTAAATGTATGTTCCCATATCTAAAATAAATAATTTCAGTATTAAATACATAGTCATGTGTCCAAAATAATTTCATTACATATGTGTATATCTAAAATGAATAATTTCAATAATAAATGCATGTGTTTAACACATTCAAACATATTATGTATCCAAAGCAGTCTTTTTTCCTAAATATACATTTTTTTGAGACATTCTTTTCTTTGCTGGCCTTTAGGAGGCACTTCTGTTGTCCCTGAGAAGGTCAAGGAAAGGACATGGTGCTCACAGCTTTCTGCAGACAGCATTTAGTTTACTGAGGAAAAAAGACTTCAGCTCACCCAGAGTGGCATTTTGAACTGTGCCTCGGCAGCCCTGACCTGCTTCTCTACTGTAATGGCATTGCATTACAGCCAGTTCCAGCTTACTGAGTTTTAAGATTGAGCCCTTTGCCGTTCAAACAGGTGTGACATTCAGACAAGCTGTTCTCCTTTGTCCTTGGCCACAAATCGAGATCTCCCAAAATTTAATGTTCTGTAGCTGGCTTATGCTTGAGTAGGCATGCGGAATGCTGGGTTGAATATATCAGCTGACATTCACTCTCTCAAGGTGAATCAGTTGTGTGTTTTAGAATTCTCTAAACATTAGATCCACAAGACAAATCCAACCCAATTGGTAATTATTCACTTCATTTTGAATTATTTACTCAGTGGTAAATGATCTTCTTCTGATCTTATTCTTCCCTGTCTGTTGAATTTTTTTCATGGTATCTAACAATTAAGATTTACTGGGTAGAACAATCCACAAATGTCAAGCGCTAACACTCCCAAGTCAGTCTTTTGTTGCAATTAGCAAGGATGAAAGGGATGACATTGGGTACTCTTGTGAACACACCCATGATTCTGTCTTTGTTTGATGGAAAAGTGAAGAAAAATGCCTCAGCGAGGTATGAAATTTGAATGTTTAATAAAGTTTAAATGGCAAATTATTCCAGAAAAGATTTGGATATCTGTTTTGGTGGGAGGATCCCATGATGCAACTTAAACTGAACATACCAATTATGCTCACACACAGTTCTTTTTGTTCATTCAATTAAAAGGTTGGGGGAAAAAAGTTTCTGCTTCAAAACATGAACTTCTTATTAAGCATGAAGGTTCATTCTTGACCTTGGAAATAGCAGTTTGACAAAAAGTATCTTAACTCAAGGTGCATTTACAAGATTATTCCTGGAGCTTTCAACCACATCTCATTGCCTTCATAAGCAGATGGAACCTTCTCCACAACAACCGAGCCAACCCCATTGGTACTGGAGATGGTTCAGTTGTCATCAGTTCTGTCCACTGATGAAGGCCATGAGATGTGCAAAGTCATTGTGATTTGATAAAGAATTGTGAAAAACAGAACTGTCACTTTTTGTGACATACTATTTGATACAAAAATACAAAAATGTATGGTTTTCAAAGGGTATTTATAAACTGAACAACAATGTAATTGTTGTTGTAATTGTTGCTCTGACTATAGATGGAATCACTATTGTGCTATCAATCAGGGATAGCGAGTAACATAACAGACATTAATTTATATGGAAATTGGACTTTTATGTTATTATTACCTCAGAAATGTTGTATACATGTTGTGGGCTTTCCTCAGTGGAGTCCAGAAAACAGCCCTGCAGTCCTCACATCAAATTAGAATCTAAATATCCTATCACCTGCTTCACATCAACTCATCCATCAGAAGTCTGTAAAGTAAATTATCCAGCCTTCTCTCACTTGTCACATCCCCTGCTGTCTCTCTACCAGCTCCGCTCGTCTTCTCGTTCTAATGTCTTCTCCCTATCACTAATGGCATTAGGACATCCATTAGGACATCCTGGTGTGTGTGTGTGTGTGTGTGTGTGTGTGTGTGTGTATGTGTGTGTCACTGAAATGTATACATGTTAACTGGATGGATAAAAATACAGAGAATGGTTAATATGTACCTTTTCATCTTTAAAGCAATTCTTGGTAAACTTCCTTTGTAAAATGCGTTCTCCTGGTTCTAACAGCTGTCAGACCAGATCATCTAGATGGATAATCTATGTCTGCTCAGAACTTCATAGTATGCACCCTGGGTTTGAAATCATTTAATAATTTACAAGATAAACTTCATCTGGAAATGCTGCCTTCATGTCAGGCATTTAAGCACCACATTCTGAAAATATTAAAGGTAATTGTTTTAATTAGTCAAGTTTTATCTCTCTCATGTCTCCCAGGTCCTGTTTTGTTGTGATATATGTGACAGTTGTAAATTACTGATGTGTGTTTTTATGTAACTATGTGATACTTATCTTATGCTGCCATTTTAGCAAAGTCTCCCTTGTAAAAGAGATGATGTATCTCAAGATACATCCTGGTTAAATAGTGGTTAAATGAAAATCACAGGAAAACAGATTACAGCAATTGTTCATCAAAAATCCAACTATAAAACAAGACAATTGTCATTTAAATATTTTTTTAAAGAATAAAACAGATTCGTTTTATCGTTCGACCTGACCACGGGTGTCGCCCACTTCACCAGGACAGAAATGTTAAGAATTATAACTGTAAACATAATTAGATTTTTTTTTAAATGTATGTAAAAAAGAAAATGTCAGTGAACCACAATAGTGAAATAAACAAATCAATTTATTGATTAATTGTGTCAAATAAAATGTGATTTTAAATTAGGTTTTTTTTTTTTAACTTTTGGAACAGCACAAGGATGTTCCGGCCCTTGGATTCAGATAAGAAGCCAGGGTTATTGGAGGTCATAGATTACAGCTGGACAAACAGAAAAGAAATATGAACAAAAGCAATTTTACAGGTCAGTTTCTTTAGTGTAGAGAATAACATTGCTTTTTCTTTGCTGACAGATTGTGGTATCATGACTTGGTTTCTAAATAAAATCTCCCCCTGAAGTGTGTGCTTCTAACCTGTGATTTATTCATTCTGAATGCTCAACATTTTTCCCTTTCGGGGCTTCAAGCAGCGCTCGATTTGTTTATCAAAAGCTGATAGAAAAAGCGTAATTCATCCTGGAATGAAGCTGCTCATTGCAGTCAGTGAACATGAAAATTGGATTCAGGTAGATAAGTCAATCTGTGGGTCGGATCCTCTTACTGTTGACCCGAGAGAGCGAGAGTGAGGAGGTAGAGAGAATGCTGCTACAGCGTTTCCATATCATATCAGTCCATAAATGTTTATTTACTTCACTTCATTTTTAGCTAAAGAAAGATAATTCGTTTTATGGTCAGAGGCAGATGCTTTGCTTTTATTTTCTGGCTATACTATAATACTATACTAGAAGTATTTCCTGCAATTAAAGCCTTTAATTGCACTTTATGTTCTGAAAAGCATGCAACAATTACACATTTTATTTTATATTCACCCTTGAAAAACACAGTGATCTTTTTGGAGGGAAATGTAAAGCAATAAACTTTGCATTAGCTGGCTTTCAGAAGAGATGAGCATGATTTGGCACCTAATCCAGTTGGCCAAACATCAGATCTCTATGTTGGATATTTAGAAAATGCCTATGCGCACAGCCTTCTGCGCGTGGCTTTGTGTTTGTAATAAAAATGTGCTCCCAGGACGTGCAAATGTGTCGGAAAACACTGGATTTCACCACAGTATTGCAGTGCCAGGATACAGGAGTTCAGCAGTGTCAGCAGGGAGGGGTTCAATTCCTACCCATCCATATCTTCCGAAGACAGGTGTTCAGGTATATGAAATAATATTTATAAAAACCTGATGTATTGGAATGTAAACAAAGAATTTAGTGTATGTGTCTCATGGAAATAACATATTAAAACTAGGTTTAGTTTTGGGTGCATGTAAAGGATGTTACCTGGACAACGAACAGTCTGTCCATCTGCCAGACAGCTTCTGATAATCATTGTAATCGCTGTAATCAGCAAAAAGATGGAACAGCTCAATCATTCAAACCATATACTCTGTGCAAATGCCATATGGCCTGGTTTAAAAATTATAATAGTGGGATTTTGAGACAGTTGTTCAATTTCATGTTCATGTTTAACTGTATAGCACCAATCCATACAAATCTAGTTCAAAGTGCTTTACAGGGTGATAAAACATTAAAACAAACAGCAACAGAAAAGATGGAAAATGGAGAAGAAAAGGAGAGAAGAGCACAACCTCTGTAAAGAACAGGACATAAAACCTGACTACATAACAGAAGGTAAGATCGTAACAATGCGGCCATCTTTACAGCCTGTATCTCTGAGACATGCTGCAAGAGCAAGTCCCATTCCCACTGATGAAGACTGAGTCAGTTTGTCAATGTTTTTGTACCCACTGGAAGTTGCAAATAAAAATGTATGTTCATGTCAGACAATTCTATTAGACTGTTTTGCACAGATCCTATTGGTTTAGCCTTTCTACATATGTTAAGTGCATTTCCCAGTGGTGTTGGGGAGTGTAGCTATTTTTGAAATTGTAGCTATTTTTTTTCCCATAAGTAGTGGGGTAGCGCAGCAAAACACTACATTGTTATATTTTATTTGATTAAATTATGAGAGGACCAACAAATTTAATTAGCTTAGTTTTATTAGTTTAGCTAACAAGTGTAACTATAGTTTAACTATATTCTTTAGTAGCGTTGGGGTGATGTCGCTACTTTCAAAATCATGTAGTGTTTCCAGTAGCTAGTTTTTTTTCCCCACTAACCAAACACTACGTTATATATTTTTTTTAATTATGGGAGGACCAATGAGTGCGCTGAGAAACAGTATTTTCTTGGGTTGTCATTACTGCGTGTGACCGGCACTTGTAATATTAATATCACCTGACCTCTTCTAGAGAATAAATCCTGTCTGAATCTGGCTTGACTTGTTGCTCATGTATGTGTACGTATTTACACAGCAAGTGCTCAGTAATTATTGTTAAGTGATAATTACTGCTTTCTTTTGTGTAATAAATGACACCACAAAATACGTGCATGTTGCTCTAGCTAAATTACTTGTAATGAACAGTAGCTTCATGTGCTGGTAGCTACAAAGTAGCTTTCCCAACGCTTATCAAGTCATCGAACTATCAACCTACCCTGTTCTAGCAATCTGTGCTAGGAATGAACTGTGTACACTGACGCAAACAGAACAAAAATAGTCTAGTTTTTTATTAAGGTTCGACCAATATGGGTCAAAATAAAGCAACATGGGATACAACTTGTCAAGTAGTGTATCTGTATCTTTGGAGGTATACTTACAATAAAGCACTGTCTTCACAAAGAGGGATTATCACTCAACATTTGTCGTGTTTAGGAAAGGGTTGAGGACTGGTAGTGTTGCTCGTAGTGGTGGAATTACCATGGAAAACACTCCAGCCTGGGCTCCCAGAAAGACGGTTTGTCCCAGCAGGGAGTAAGAGCAGCTTGTTTATCAAAGGCTTGACGCTGCATATTTTATTATCAGCTCCATGCACTGACGCTTTCCTGTTGGTGGGAAGTTGTGGAAGAACTGGCAGCCCCTCCAATCCTCTCCACCAAAGGGCCGAGCTACACACCAGCCTACAGCAGTTTTTCTTCTCATTCCAACATGAGGCTTTACTGGGGGCTTCTCTTTGTCAATACTGAGAATGAACTCATTAATAAACGTAGTATAATGACACTAAATAGCATTTACTACAAAGAAACAAAAAACAATGCAGCAATGTTGCTTTTAAACAACATTGTTTCAAAGCCAAGTTAATTCCACTGTATGCTTTAATCCTGTTTGAATTCTTTATCATCCTATTTATTCCCTAACTGTATTTTTTAATGTATTACATTTTATGATTAGGTGTCAAAATGTAATTCTCTAGAGTTGTCCCTCGACTCGCCACATCTGACTTAATTTAGAGATTTCCTATATTTCCAAAACTGCTTTTAACAACCCCTGAAAAAAACAACCCGTTGATCGTAGTTGTCTCTTAAGCCTAATGCACACTACATGACTTTTGCTCAGATGTTTGAGATCCGAGAAAGAAAACGTAGAGTCAGCACAGAATCCTCGCTCATGCCCAGTACAATGGGTCCACTTAGACTGACTGGCCTGGCAAGATAGGATGAGGCGAGTCAGTCTCCAGTGGCCAACTGCAACAAAAAATCCCCTGCATCCCAAAAAGCATTTTCCCCATTGACCACCATTATAAAAGAGACATCTGTCAAATTGTTGACAAGAGACCTCCAACTGTAACCAAGGGCAATTTTTAAGCTTAGCATTATGCATTTTTTTAATTAGCAGAGCCTAGTAAAGCTATTTTAATGTGCATGATGTCATCCCAGTGTAAAGCCTATGGACCAAGAAGGGCCAAGAGAACCGAGCAGGCAGGACCTGGGAGAGAAACACTAGCATGAGCATGTGCAGTGGGCAGTATTGAGTTTTCCCAGATGGTATGAGAGTTACCAAAAATTAGTGTTTCAAACAAATTTCCACATTCAATGTTTTCAAAGCCTGTTCGGAAAGATGCTAGAGGTCAAAAAAGTATGTATTTTGTGATATCATTATGCAACGATTTGCATATCCATAAACAAGATGCAAGGAAGAAGAAGTCTGCATTGTAGCTGCACTGGCAATATTGCATTGTCACATTGTTTTTGTCCCCAATATTGACCAAGAGTCTGCAGCCATGCTAGCAGCTCTGTAAGGCTGTACTTAAGGCAGAGCAGTGCTTTCAACTAAATGCTAACATCAGCATGCTAACATGCTCATCATGCTAACATTTGTTAATTAGCACTAAACACAAAATACAGCTGAGGTTTGGACATGAAATGTTGACCTCATGGTGGCCCTAGAGGACCAACAAAGTCACTAATGCTGTGTCTCAATTTGCGTACTTCCGTACTTACACATGCTATTTTGAGTGGATAATTGCGTTCACACTGACAAGTATGGCAAAATGCAGTGCACTACAAGTACCTGGATGGTGTACTCATAATGCTCAGAAAGTTGAGTGTGGAATGCTGCAAACACGCTACAGATTCACCCTCAATGGTCCCCATCTTGGGTACATAGCGGAAGGGGTGGGACCACCAAATTATGAAAATGGCGGCCGCATGTGTGATTGTGAGTGTTTAAACGTAAAGGCATGTTCATTTTTATACATTTTTAATAAAACTGAATTGGAGTAAAGTGAGCAACAAGCCAGCAGATATTTTGGCAGGCAACAATCGCGTTCAAATGTTGGCGATAATGCTCCGCCTGGTTACAATTCACCATTAAAAAGAAGAAGAAGAAGAAGAAGAAGAAGTGATCAAATGTTGCGATCATCATTTCTGGTAAGTGCACAGCCGCTGGATTTGATACAACACTACCCTGTCAAAATTAATGCACTACACAAGTAAGTACATAGTGTACACAGTGTAGTACATGTAAGTGTACTAAGGGAAGTATCCAAATTGAGACACAGCATAGGATTCATCCTCAGGGGACCATGAATGTCTATAAAAAATGTAAGGCAATCCATCCAATATTAGTCCAGACAGACCAGAGTGGTGGACCAGCCAACATGGCTAATAATGCAAAACACAGATAGCCGTTGTTTATGGGAAGTTTGGTGAGTTATAATGCAACATCTTATGTTCATAAACGTTAAGGTTAAGGGGTCATTTTTGTTTTTGAAAAGTTACAATTCATTTGATTACCGGTTTTACCATTTATGGTCAAAAAGTTGTCATGTCCATGTAGAATTAAGGAGCAACTGGGAGCAAGAAAGCAGTGTATGCATATGTTTTTGTTCTTGCGTGCCAATACCCAGCACCTGCAAAGAGTTTATGAATGCGCTTTTACCTCCGATGATTGCTTCAAAGTAAAATTTCCTATTAATCTACAATAAATTCAAAGACCCAAAATGGGGTCTGGGACTGCATTTGGCAAGTTTCCACATCACAAAAATAGTCACAATGGGGCTAAATTACCCATTTGTATCCAGGTTATGCATTCAAAAACTCTTTGTTTTACTGTGGAGATTCCACAAAAAGCCAGAAAAAGAGGAAGAGCACATCAAACATATTGACAGATTTCTTTCAAATTATGACCTTCCAAAACCCCCGATACAAAATGTCAGCAGCAGAAAAATATAGGCTTTATTTGTAATGCCCTGATCCAACAGTAGACTACTTGGACATGGCGAGGAGCACATGTCAGCGGGAGAGTTTTGTTCCCTCCCTCTGCCGCCTAAATGTAGAGACGGCTACAAAATGACAGACATCCGCTGCATGGAAGCATCTGTGGCCTAGCCTGACATTAGTCCAGTCCTCTATTTGGCAGGTCCTAATTCCTGTTTCAATTGAAGGGTTTCTGCATTGCCAAGAGCTAATGGGTCATATGAAGTACCCTCAGGACACCTGCCTGCCTTCCCATGAATCCCCCCCCCCCTCTTGGCTTTGACATTTGATCATGCAGAGATCCTCTTATTTGTTTTGGATCATTTGTGTAATATGTCCTTTGGGGGAGAAATTGACAGCCAGTTTTAACTTTGCTATATTTACAGACAGTCCAATTGAATTTAAGCGCTGGCCTAAATTTCCATACTTAATAGTGTCATTATGACAGCAGCAATAGATGCACTCTAAGCTGATTGAACTAATTTACTGCCTTCCTCTTTTGTGCTTTTTTATTGTGCAGCTTAAGCTAGCCAAGGGGGGATTTCCTACAGCAGGTTTAGAATGCAGATATGTTTGGCATCCCTCTGCCAAACTGATCTCAGAGGCTTTGTCTTCAGCCTTGCTGAACCACTGGAATTGCAGGAGGAGGATTGAGGATGATGTGGTTGTCTGCTGTTGCAGTTCACCCTGTCACAAGCTTTTAAAAACCTGTTCACAATAAGCAGCTGGCTGGGGACGCTGTTCGTGGTTGGCATGCTCAGACGCTCCCAGGATGTGACTCCTGGCCATCCTCCCTATAAAACACTCCTCAGCGCATGTGTAAAAAGCCGCATTTAGCATAATGAAATGTAGGAAGCAATCAGTGACAACAGAATGCAGGCTGACACTCGGGATATTTCCTGCTTGGGAGAAGTCTAATGTGGTTTATACTCACATCTAGTCTCATAACGGCATAAATAGAGGCAGGACCGCTATGCAGATGCTACCCATCCGAGCCGCTTCGCTTCACCGTCCGCTCAGATGCACACACACACACACACACACACACACACACACCACAAAACAAATTAGCTTTATTTACATTTTTAAAGCTTGCTCAGTCATGCATCCTGTGCATTATTTTTCTTTGTTTCTTTGTGTCCTTCTTTTTTTCCCCTTTTAGTTTTGAAGGCTTTGGTTATTGATTTTGGATCTGGGTTTTAACATAAAAGGTGTTTTATGGAACCTAGATTTGCATGTGATAGCCATAAACATGTCTTAACATGGATTCAGTGTTGCACTCAGTGATCAAATCAAACCAAATGTTGGTGATCGTAAGAATCACAACCACCAATTTTAAGAGTCAAAAAAGCAGCACTTTTGCTTCCGCAACGATCAAATCTGTGTACACACATTAGTAACACAATGACGTAGTGTCATTTAGCCTCATGAAGATTTCTATCAGCAGACATCATGGCCGGATTAACCTGTTAGGGGGCCCTGGGGCAAAAAATGTGTTGTTGGGCCCCTGTTGACACCACCAACCTACAAGCTCACCTCCCTCCTTGTTGCAGTCATGTTTGCAATGTATACCCTGTCATCGTAAACATGCCTGCAAGCTTCAGGCTCACCAGAGACGAGAGAGAGACTGCCATCTTGTATACTAATATGTGAAAATGATGGCAGTAAAGGACAGTGTTCTCAATAATGTTGGGTGCTGACTACTAAAGTATGTAAAAATAGCTTATTATGTGCTCTGCCTTTGGTGATTGAAGTTTTAAATATGATAATTCTGTTTATATTTAATGTTACTCTCCAAAAAACAGTGTCTGCATCCTTCAGGCTTAACAAACGCGTGCATTGTATTTCCTTCCACGCGAAACATTTGCAAAGCCGATCTTTTAAAAACTTCTAAAACTTCCATGTTACATGATGATACATGAGTATCACCTGCATGCACATTCATGTTGGTCCTCGTGCGCATGCACTAGAACAAACAAATTGGGGCCCACTCATAAAAACTGTGTTTACAGCATGCATTTCTGCTGGTGGTACAGTACTCATCACAACACATATGTGGTGGTTAATAGTTGTGAGACCAAGGGTCTGAGGTGGCACATTACCATATTCTGCTTGGGGTTCATCATCAACATCCCTTTATTTAACAGGAGAAGTATTAATTGGAGCAGCTTTAAGGGGGAAGGCTGGTGTCTGTATCTGTACACTGGCCATTTTATACTCCCACTCCTCCTCTGTGTGTCAGTCAACAAAGGCGATACACTCTATTTCTGCACGTACAAAGGTGGCTCAACTGGCTTCTTTGCACGTTTACCTTCCACTACATCCCTGGCTGCTGTGGCTCCTCACAATGGTAACAATTTGCGACACGGCTGCTGACTTTGGGAGGTGAATGGTACATCTGTCCTGGGAAGTGCCAGGAAGTGCAGCACAAAGAGCTGGTTTTGTTGCAGATAGTCCTTCTCGCTGTAGCTGCCTCCGTACACCTAGAGCCAAAGCAGCCCCCACTGGCAGGGGAACGACACAATTGCAGCACCGGAGCTGTCAGTCAAAGCTCCAGGGAAGCAGAACCAAAGGGAGGTCTCATGTGGCCTGTAATTTTCTTGAGGCCATTAAACCCACCCTTTTTAATTCCCTTTCTAACACTCACTCTATTCTCACTGTAAAGTGGTCTTTCAGCGTTCGGCTTCCCATCCAAAGCTGAAAGAAGGGAATGTGAAAAGCACTTTGCAGAACAATGCTGAACACATCTGCTAATTTCTCAGGCTAAAAGGGGATGTAATGGTGAACATGTTCATTCAGTCAGGGCTGGATACTGTGGTGTAAGGATATAATCAAACCCTGATTTGATTTGATTTCCATTCTGTAAGCAAAGACTTTTTAACAACAGTCAGTATTGGCTTATTTTAACCATGACCACAAACCTTTCATAACAATACCCAAGCAGTTCTTTTAACCACAGCCAATGAAGGTTCCCTAACCTTAATGAAGTAGTTGTTTTTAACCAAGGTCACAATCTTTCCCTAATCCGACCAAGTAATTGGTTTCTTAAATTGTGACTAGGGCACAAAGATTTTGATTTATAGTTTAGTGTTGTTTTTCTCCTGTTGATATCACCACCACAACACTAGACAAATGTATCATACATGCTCAGGCCGTATCATGCTTTAATTTTATTCTCCACAGTAACTCTCATTTACTTTGTGATACAGAGCAATGGTGGACTACACATGCACTTATAGAACTAGGGTTACATACAGGTAACTTCTATTTTTTAAATGAGACACGGCAAAATAGAAGACTACTGCCGTGCAATCAATGTGTTTATGTTCTTTTATTTACTGTGATAG
Source organism: Macquaria ambigua (assembly GCA_008360985.2). Taxonomy (NCBI): domain Eukaryota; kingdom Metazoa; phylum Chordata; class Actinopteri; order Centrarchiformes; family Percichthyidae; genus Macquaria; species Macquaria ambigua. Next base: position 195,486 of record VMKM01000421.1, on the reverse strand, counting down.
AGAGCGGTGATTGGGGTGAGCAGAAGGTTTGCAGTGGAAAAGCCTTTCCTGGATGTGTGTTGAAAGGAGAAGACTATTTCTATCTATTTTTATAGTCTTTTTTCAAGTTTCTTTGTCTTTCATTGTCTTCACTGACACAGGGTTGCCAACTATTTTCAATGGAAAGTAGCTAAAGCCTGCTCGAAAGGCGCCAGATAATTAATTTGCATATGTGACCTCATTACGTAACTACTTATATGCATATGCATATGCATTTTACATACATTTAAAAAAATGAAAGTTAAGAAAAAAACTTAACTTGCTACCTCTTATTTCAAAAACGTTTTATGTCGGCTGTTGTATAGACCTGAAGTGTCATGGACTGTATAGTCAACTTAAATCATTTAGGATAAAAACAAAAGAAAAGAAGTTCCCTGGACAAACAATGGGGATCAATGATTGGTCATTAGGTATGCACATTCACAGCTCATTCACGTTTCTGTCTGACTGCTGATTGGTTGACTGAACGTGCTGCTGCTCTCCACTCGGTGAATACAGCCGGTCTAGAGACCCACGTGATAGCACATATTCACTGAAAAATATCTGAATAGTCTTTTACATTACAATAATTTTATGTATCTCTACAGATCAACAGCGAGTGCACAGTGACCATGGCAAGTAGTCTGTCTGTAAGTATGTCATGTTAGCATTATGCTATCACTAGCTTTATTTTGTAACTACTGATGTGCCACAACTAATCAAGCCTCTCTGTTGGGAGGCACCCATTGAGAAATGACTCTGGTATGTACATGTAACATTAGGTTGCATAATACAGGACCAACCTAGTTACTTGATAGCATATCATCCATATCAATAACTCTGCCATAGCTAAGATTGTTTTGATCAAGAATGAACTTTCAATCTCAATAATGTGATCCATTAAGGAAAACCAGTTGTGAGGAGTAGAAATCAAAATGAACCACTTGTCCGACTGAAATTAAAATGCACTGTGTTGTTTGAAATCAAACATACATTCTAATTACTAATTCAATTTAATTTAAATTACTGTAATAACAGATCTGCTCTATAAATTACGCCCATGCTCTTTTTTAAGAATAAATCTATACCCAAAAGGGAGAAATTTCTGTGTTTTTTGGTTTCATTACAGCGCCCCTCGTCTTGACATATAGCCTACTAGTCAGACTGCAGTTCATTTCCCTGACATTTTGTTACATATGGTCTCTCAATTCATTTCAGTTTGCAGACTGGATAGCTAACTAGCTGAGGGGCTGTTCGTTAGCACACTGAACAGCTTAAAAATGTACCTGGTCCTTATTCTTCAATACAACTGTTAACAAAACAGTCCTTCTTTGGTTTGTAAGGTACAGTTACCAGCACAATTTCTTCATTAAGCCCAAGCTTGTGCCTCTCATGTTTTAGCATACCATCGGGTCACAGAGGTAACCATGGGTTTCTCTACAAGATAGTAGCTGTCGGTCTGCCATCTTTTTTTATTTGGAAACAGTCAAACTTGCCAATTCAGAGCCTAGGCTAAATTTCTGATGTATTTTCAAAGAGCCTTTTTTCTTTTTTGAATATTAAAAAATATCAACAGTACACTTAAAAATTGCTTTGACTGAATTCTTGACTGCACAAAGGGATGACTTTTGTGATTTCAGTTGGATGAGTGACTCAGTCATCCAACACAGTTTTTTTACTTTGACTTACTTCTAAATATTCAGGGAGGAGTCAGGGGATGTATACCTTACCAGGTGCTCCAAAAAGAACACACACCTCTACTGCTCTGCCCATACCAACATACATGTAATGTAGATTGAATAAATAACTCCTGAAAAGCTGCTTACCTTTTATTCCCCTCCCTCCCTCTCCACATAAGTGTGCCATACTCAATTTCCAGCTTCAGTGAGAATGAAGAAAGATAGGAGAAGAAAATTGGAAGTTTGGTTTAAAATGCAGACAGCCCTGGCTTTCTGCTTGACAGCCTGTGACATCTCCCCGCACCACACTTTGCATGGCAGAATAGGAGCTTGTAATAGAATTTCCCCCATCGAGGAGGTTAATTACATCCCCCCCACACACACACACACCCTCGCTGCAAAATAAAATAAAATGCATCACATCGCCTGTAAGCTTCTGTGACAGCCACAAATCCCTGTCGCCATCTTACCTTTAAGATTTAATTCCAGGTTAATGTCTGCCATTGTGTCGCATTATAGTGAGACCCTCAGGGGAACTTGAGGGGCCTTCAGCCAAAATGACTGACATGACAGCTTATGGGAAAGAGGAGAGAACTGAAGGTAAAACAGGCTGTCTGTCACTGTTCCATGAAGAGAGGTCATCATGTAACTTGACTGAGAGGGTTTTGAAAATGCTGAGGCTTGAATTTATCACAAAGCACACACCAAAGGATAGCTGGCAGTGGACAGATCACAGCAGGGCAGACGAAACACCACAGGACAGTGGTTGTTTTACTGTGGTTCTGGTTAATATCTTTAAAATCCAGATCATTGCCCATCATCAGGTTCAAATAGCAAAGGTGAGACAAAGTCATCATTTTACAAGTCTCAAGTATTGGTTATGAAATCCCGAGTCAACACCAACAAGTCCCACTTTAAGACTAAGTTCTAAATGTTTGAGTCCTAAAGAGAAGTCATCAAATTGGAAAAAGCAGCAACTGTTGGTCACCCAACAATGACTGATAGCACCATGAATTGCGCGCCACTTGCAACCACTATCTTCCCTGTCTCAAGGTCCGATTCACAAAAGATATTGCGCTAAAGATATCACAGTGCAAACACTTCCATAAAGTTTTGCAGCTGAGTGCAATTTGCCCTTGTTTTGCGTCTGATTGCAATTATCCATGTGGCAAAGTATAAATGGTGGCTTTGCCAGGAGAAAACTGAAATTTTCAGAACACAAGCTATAATCAAATAGTGATATTCTCCTTCAAAATATGCCGATGCCTTCACCTGGCTGCAATCACTGCTGCCATGATCACTGGAAAGTCTGCGTGTGAAACCCCTTATAAATGCGCTTCAGTTACCACCTCTCTGATGATGCTAATAATTTTCACTCTAACTGCGTGTGGCTATTAGCGCCGCTGTTTGTGAATTGGACTTTTTTGCAATGAGGCTCATTTGCATAGAAAGATGCCAATTTTGCTCCAAATGTATGCATATTCTACCTAATTTAAATACATGCAAATAGCACCGCAGCACCGACAGTTAGGGGCGCATTTCACCCTTTTTGGGTGCTTTGAGAATTACGGTTTATTTTCTTTTATTTGTGCAGGTTTAGCGGCTGCAAAAGCTGCTCAATCCTTTTGTTAATTCGAATCTGACTTTGTTGAGAGTTAATTGACTTCATGTTTGTAAAGTTAAATACCAAACGCTGTCTTGTAGATAACGTTATGTTAAGCTATAGCTTGCCAACAAACATTAAGCCTCAACATACTGTTATTTGCAAATCCTAAAATTGGCAACAAAATTAGAAATGGATGCGTCTCCACCTGTGACTTCTGAGCCTCAGTCTGTTTTTTGTTAACTAATCATTTATATCTAAATGTGATAATCCAAGTTAATCTGCTGATGTGTTGTTATACCTTATAATGTAGATTTGATTCACTGCACACTTTTATGAAATAGTTTTAAAATCTTTGGGAAGTCATTAAAGGCTAAAGTCTAAGTGAAAAAATTGTGCACCTCACTGGCCTAGGGGTTAAGGCGGCGACCATGAACTGCAACGTCCAAAACCAAATTAAGTCACGAGTCACTGGCGTTAACGTCAAAGAGCGCAGTCTTTTTTGATTTTGTCAAGTCTAAAGTTACTAGATGTCAAATAGCATTAAAGCTATCAATACTATTTCTACTTGAGTTCATGCTCCAAGGCCTGTCACTCATCGAGCCTTAAAATAGAGTCCGTAAAAGCCACCACAAGCTTTATTGAAGCACATGGCAACACACTCAGTCTAAAAAAGGCTTGCAAGGAACTCATAGAGCCTGCAGGGTTCATTACACTCTACAATACTAAAGTATGGGATTAAGCAAACAACACATTTTAGGTATGCTTAGAGCCTTACTAGTAATGGGCCTAAAACCATCTAAAGTCATTCAAATCAAAAGGGTTCATCCACTTGGGAGCATGCATGTGCTATATCTTGTGTGTACAGTTAATCCAAGGGTGGTGATAGAGGCCAGGTTAGGGGGTCATAAAAACATCTGGCCAGTAGTTGTAGAGTTATATTGATCCAAAGTGTTGGGCAGACCAGCCCAGTAAAGGAATTGTAATAGTTGAAACTTTTGTTCAACTTCTCCAATCCAGTGTGGTTATTGCGGTTGCTCCCTTAAAGAATAATTCTGGTTTGTTACAACTTATTGTATTTTCTTAATTTTGGACATCATTTCAATTGGTTATTCCAATATTTTACTCACCAAAGTAATTGCTGAGATCTGAGGACACAGTGGCATTGCTATGATGATCTCAACAGATCTCAGCAATTTAGTACAATGTTATTATTACTGACAGGAATGACAGCCAAAACCTCAAAATTATAACAAGTTGTACTAAACCAGAATTAACTTATAAATTTACACATATAAAGCCAAGCCAATACATCAACCCTTCAACAAGTGGTTGACCATCATATGAATGGTTAGCTTATTTACAACATGCTTGGTCATCTGGCCACTTGTGTTTGTTCCCGTTGGACCTATTTTTAGCAATGTTGTCAAATTCTGATTCTCTGCAAGTACTTTAGTAGGTATAACGTTATCATAGAGCCAACGGTCAGGGCATCAAAAATAAAGCCCAAGTTGCAATGAACTGTAGTTGTTCAGTAATACTTTTCTGACAGTACCGCAAAGTATTTCATCTACAGCACTCAGTCTGCACTGCCCTCATCAGGTCCAATCTGACCAGTCTGGCAGTCTGACATCAGCTTTTGGCTGACACATAGTTTTCTGGAAACTTCCTAAACAATTGCTGCTGCTTACCACAGAGGAGAGGGTTTTATCATTTCGTCATAGATAATAAAATCCCAGGGTTTCCTGCCTTTGATCCTCCGCTCTTATTGCTATCTGAAGAAGCCGAGATGCCGCCTCCAAACATATTGGTTCATTCATCAGCAACGCATGGTCAAAATCACACCATGGGCCACTGTGCTGCAGGTTAGAGGAGTGCAATGAGTGGGAGGACCTCCTCCTCATCCCTTCAGGAGGTGCATCTTCACTTCTGATCCATCGGCCTGCAGGAGCTGTGGCAAAGGGGATTTCTACTACCTCAGGTAATATGGCCAACTGCCCATACATGGACTGCACATACATGGAACCTTACCGAGAACACTGGCCATGGACCTGTTGCTCCATTTACCGCTCTGTCTCCTTCATATTCACATCATTATCAGACCAGTGTTGACTTTTTCCCAAAAACTCTTCCCTCATCTCCGAGGAGAATCCACAACTAGTGAGTATATTGTATAGCAGATGTCTAACCAGATAAACCATTGTGGAGGGATTTATCTCAACTGTCTATAAAACCTGCACTGAAAGCTGCACCAGTCTGCTTTGAGGAGTCTCTAATCCACCTAAATTAATTGGTGTGGCCTTTAGTGGAGAGATTTTGTGTCCCATGATAGTTTGAGCCTTGTTCCAGAGTTTTTTTTTTACCCAAAGCACTGAAGAATAATAAAATATGAAGACAGAATATGGTCACAAAATGCTGTGTTTCAGCCACAGCTTTGTGTGATGTAATGTAAAGAACAGTACACTGGTGATTTTGCTATTCTTAGTCTTACAATAACTAGGCCTAAAAATGTTAAGTGTGTCCAGAGGGTGTTGCTAGAGAAAAAGTGTTTATCCCCAGGAGAGAATAGATAGAATGATAGATAGAGTACTTTATTAATCCCAGCGGGAAATTGAACAGTTACAGCAGCAAGATAATAAGCAAACACTAAACAATGCTTATCAACAATAACTTAACTTAAAATAAGTGGGAGTAATACTTACTGTACATACATGTGTAATGCTGTGCAGTGGTAGCCAAGTGCAACCTAGTGAGGTGGACATAGTGCAAATAGTGCAAAATTATCAAAATCCATAGGGCCATGGCACCAGCATAGCTAATTTTTAGCCAGTTACACCCTATACAACCCTGCAGAACACTAAATTCTAGCACTTTTTTAACACTGCAGTCAGTCAAGCTCAACCCAAGATTGTAAAGTTTGTTTATATATATACCTACATATATATATATATATATATATATATATATATATATAAGGCACTTCTCTGTCCGTGTACCATTCAGTTCCTCAGCTTTAATACTGTGCATGGCTTTGAGTAATCCACTGCAGACGATCATTGTTGGACTCAAATCCAGCGTCCCTGCTCTGACCACAGAGCAGCAAACAATGACAAGATTACATTTTATATTGAAATATTCAACGGTTGAGCTCAGACGTAATCCCACGATTAATCAACCCTCTCAGAGAGCTTACATTGATCTTGAAAGAATAAAAGACAAAGTACTTTTTTTTTTTTGAGGGAAGAAGAGAAGCAATGACAAAATAAGTTTGTGTTTTGTAGGTTGGGGGATGGAGGATGTTACATTTTATGCAAGTCCACAGAGCTATTTATTATTTTGTTGATATAGGTTCAATGTAGATAAAGCTTCGAGAGGAAAAAATTGCAGAGAGGAAAAGTCCTGGGTTTATTTTTGCTAAGCTTAATTATATTTCTAAATGCTTCAGTGAGGTTTTCAAGAGCAGCTATCTGCAATGTGTAGTATTTCACATTTATGAAGCATCTGCATAATAAAGATAAGGTATTCAATTAACCGCGCCATAAAAACTCCATGTTATTAAATATTAATCATTCCACATATTGCTTTGATTTCTAACTACTTAATTACAAACACACTGCTCTGCTCCGGCACTGTGAGTTGGGCATTTCATCGTCTTTTAGCAGACTATAAAGTGTTTAGCAAAGCACTTCACACACAGCAATAAAAGCATGTGTGAGCCCAGTGAGGGCCACCCAGTCTCACTCAACCCCCACTGCTTCACATGCATAGAATGTCGCCATTATTTTATTTCAAATATCAAAGTGACATGCAGCTAGTTATGAGGCACACCTCTCACGGCTGCAACACACAGAGGTACACTCATGCTTTTTTAATTTGGACCAGGTAATGCAGACTCATCTAGCAGGAAATTTACACCTATTTAAATATACACCTATTTTTACAAAAATCAACCTCATGTTTGATGTGTATGAAGAGAAGATAACCAAGTGGACTCACTAGGGCTGTTTCTAGTGCTGCAAATTAAACAACAAAATGTGTTGCTTGAAGTGTACGGTGCACGTACTTTATGAGTGTTTTCTAATCTGGCGCCCCTAGCAGCAGGACTGCATAATTTTTCATTTCCTTTGCTGCTACAAATCGCTTGTATAAAAATGACAGCATTTTGTGATCTGCCACCGCTATGGTTACATTTTGGTTAGAGTTAAAATGACTACTTAGTTATGGTTAGGGGAACATTGGCTTAAAAAAAAAACGTTGACTGTCGGTTGGAAACTGGAAACAAACTGTTAACCATTGCTCCAAATGGTGAGAGTCATAATTCCTACGGTCACTAGAGGGCTTTGTCACTTGAATGTAAACGAGACTGTCCTCCCCAAAAATACGGCTGTATACGACATCGGTGCAGCGGCTTATTACAACCCATATTTACGTTTATTTAGGTGGCGACCTCTAGTGGCCGTAGTAATTATGATGGGAGCAAAGGTGGAAGTCAGGTGAGACAAAATCTGCGTAGGGAGGACGTCGGGGTGAATCGATGGGTTCAAACACGCACAAGTTTCACCCAGGAAACCGCTGTTTGTGTCCTGTGTGAAACCAAATGTCAACGTTGACTTATTTTAACTTAAGTTACGTTAGTAAGTTACGTGACGCTGATGCTGCCATCTTGCGAGTATAGTCTGTTTTTACAGTAAACTAAGTTAACTAAAATGTACCCAAACACTAACAAAAATCCAATAATGTGCCTAAATTCCAAACATTCTTCCCATAAAAAATGAAAATAAAATTCAACCTGTGGAAACACAGGAAGAAGCTGTTGAGAGGCCTCATTGTAATGCCCCTAACTGGAGAGGTGACTGTTAGAGGGTTCATAGAAACAAGTGGAATAAATCATTTTGCTAATTCAAAACGCTTGCTATGTTGCTCAAATGTACAAATGCACATCAGAATGCACATTGGTAAGTGATTGCTTCTGACTGTCTTTAGTTCAGTCTCTTTCTGGTCAAACTGTTTTGTTCAATTCCGTACAAAACTAGCCTATACAAGCACTGTTTATAAGCTTAATAGCACATTAGCCAGGTATCTGCAACAGAGTCATTGGATCACGATTGTTTCTGTGGCTTTTTTTAGCCTGGGAACCAGACAAATCTACAAGCTCATGTTTTATTTGCTCTGGCAGATGCATCTGGTCCACATCCCATTCAGACAGATTTCCAGCTGACCAGGCCCAGGTCGGGCCAAACACAACCAGTTATCTAATATGGGTGGGTTTGATACGATGAATGTACAGAGGAGCGCCGCATTTTTGTAAACAACCAAGATGGCTGCAGCTGATGTGGAACGTTCTGAATCCGCTATACATGAGCAGGCATAAGTCAGTTCCCTGTCGTCAGATCGGTCACGCCCCCTTTTGGGTGAAAACAAGCACTCTAAAAGTGCCAGCGACAAATTGAAAAAAACAGTTGCATCATGCCTAAAAGCTGCTGCGTCACATTTTGCACGTCAAACAATAAAAAAAAAACTTTCTTTAATTTTCAATTTCAGTTTCAGTTTTATTTATATAGCACCAAATCATAACAAAGTTATCTCAGGGCTCTTTTCAAAGAAGGTCAAGACCGACTCTTTATTTTTACAGAGACCCAACAGTTCCCACCATGAGCAAGCACTAGGCAACAGTGGCAAGGAAAAACTCCCTTTTAACAGGCAGAAACCTCGAGCAGAACCAGAACCAGAACCAGGCACTGGGTGGCCGGTCATCTGCCTCTTACTCCCCCAAAGAGCAAAGGACAGTAAAAGAAGAGATCTGTGGCTTCAGATAGATTAAATGTGAATTCATCAAGATGGATCAATCAAAATGTCAGCAAAAACACTTTTTAAATAACCTTTCTTTTCTGACATTGTGACCTTGTTATCATTGTTGCCTGAGGGACATGGATTTGTGTCTCATCTGTTTCACTGGCTGCCTCATTGATAAATTCCATTGACAAATAAAAGGAGAGCCTTGGAAATTGCTGTTTTCCCCTCTGCTTAAGTGTCAATCACACACACACACACACACACACAATCAGTGAATTGAAGTGGCGCTCGGATGTGTGTGTTTGAAGCAACAATACACAAAAACAGGTCAGGCAGACTGGGGCAGGAATCAGCTCTTTAGCCTGCCAGCCATGGAGGTTGCAGACCAAGCTCCCCTCAGCTCTGCAGCATGAAATCCAGGGCTGTAGAGGGGGATTTGGCTTCTTGGTCTAAAGCCAAGCAGGGAATTGCATGACTGGCCATCACTGGCAGCTACACCCGAACCCAGCGACGCTTCCCCTCTTATCTGCCCCTCACCATCATGCTGCTGCAGCTCCTACCTCGTGGTGCATGAGCAATATTTCCACCAGCGTCCTCCTCAAACCCTCCCTAGAGATTTATCTGGCTGTTGAAGTAGAAAATGAATATTTTACAGTTCACTTGCCTGATCAATTACCTACAAGCTGTTGCTGTATTTTGTGGCTGGTCGGAGAGAGCGTTTGTAGGTAGTGATAGAAAGGTCCATAGGGAACCTTCTCCTCTTCCACAACAACAGCAAAATAAAAAAAAGAGCAAAGGAGTTGTGAATGAGAGGGTCTCTGGTGAGCCACTCCATTTTGTATGCATACAGCTCCGGAACTGTTGCAAAACAAATTAAAGCTTTTAAGCGATAATTAGTGCAGGCTAATTTCTAGAGGTTACAGACACACTGGGCTGATTAGAAGTTGCCAAGTGCTCCTTGATTCAAGGCCAATTTGAATATTTGCTAAATAAATATATAATGTCATCAGTGTTCACTGATTAACATCGATCTCCATGTAGTGTCTTCCAGGAATTTCTCTCTGATAATAACTGCGACTACCTGCTTGATGATGACTGTGCTGCTTGTGTGTTATGCCTGGCTCTGAGGACAACAAAACACTTTCATCAATCCAATCATCCTTTTTGGGCATAACAGTGTCTTAGGCTACGTTCGCCATAGTGCTCAATTCGGTTTTATTGCTCAGATCAGATTTTTTTGTTTGGCTGTTCAGATTATTTTTAAATGCGCAAAATATCAATAACAAAGACGACACACTCAACACGCTGTCGTACGGAAGTAAACACGGAGGCCACTGAAGTCAGCGTTTACGGTTTCATTTATAAGTTGATGTGTTTGTGTGTGTGTGTGTGTGTGTGTAAAAGTTGCATTCGGATATGACTGTTCAGACTGAGGTTGTGTTGCAAAAAATCCGACCTGTATCTGATTTAGGACCACATCTGAAAGTGGCCCAAATCAGAATTGAAAATATCTGATTCCATGTGATTTGTGCTGTTCACACTGTTATGAAATAAACAGTTCTGAGTCACATATGAACAAAATAAATTGGATTTGGGCCACTTTAGCCTGCAGTCTGAACATAGCCTTAGCATGGTTTAGCATGGTGTCCGTACAGCCAGGAGGTTGTGGGTTTGATTCCCACTCTCCTCTGAATGGAGTGTGCTCACGCTTTCCAGGCTCGGGCACGAGAAGTGACTGTTATTACATTTGTTTTTGCATCACAGGTTTCAAGGTTCAAGGTTCAAAGTACATGTATTAGTCATTCTACAACACAGGGTTGCACAATGAAGTTAAAGTTGTAGCCCCCTTCACGCTACACACACAGAGCACACATACAAAATATCCAAAATCAGAATAGAATAAAAATAAAAATAAATCCATTGATGGTTTCTTACAATATTTTGTATAGTTCACTGTATAGTATTTTGTAGGGATGTTGAGCATACGGGGTTATCAGCTAAAAATAAAGCTGATCGAAATCTGAATCTGTAGGCCGACTGTAATGCTGCTCTCCTTGATGACAGTCTTCACTCCATGTGCAAGTAAAAATTAGAGTGTGTGAATGTGAAAAATGATTTAGTCGCACCAGTGACAGATTCTGTTCTTACTCCCAGGTTGGAAACAGGCACTGATGTGCTCAGCTCCAACGGTGACAAAACTTTTATCTCTCCGCTCTTATTAGCAAAGAGCAGCATACAGAACATTCAGCTAGCAGCGTCTCCTTTTTAGCCGGGGTTTACCCTCACTTTCACCGGTTCAAATGACAAACGTAGCCTGTGGCAGATCATGTCAGCTGTCGCTAAATAATGTTAATTACTGTGTTAACTTAATGGCAGTCTAAAATGAAACTTGTCTGTTGTTGGGTTTGTGTGCTCTCTGCAGGCTGGTGTCTGTGATCAGCCAAAGATTGTTTATGAGGTAAAAGAAGCCCCACTCTGTCACACTGCTGTACAACTGTGTTTCTGTAGTTCCAACAACTCCAACAGAGTGAGACTTCTTCTTTAGTTAAACAAGCTGATTGCGCCACTTCAATTTCAGGAGTCACATTGTCCTAGTTTTCAATAATTTAACTTTATCAGCTTTTTAGTTTTGAATCAGGATCTTCAGTATTTGGAGCTTCTGAAAAATAAGGTGGGCCACATTTAGAAGGCTACAGCTGTTATTTCAATCTGTCTGATACATATTTAATCAACCCCTAGGTAAATACAAGTATCGCATCAGACTCTGTATCGGCAGATATCCAATATTAAAGGACTCAGATCAGGATCAGGGCCAAAAACACTTTATCAGGACATCCCTAGTATTTTGTATGTTTGTGTGTCAGCGTGGATCTGCTGTGGCAAGAATCGCTCCCCATCTGCAGCATGAACAAAATACTGAAATTCAGTTGTAGTTTTCAACCAAAAGCAGCACTTTACAGTTCTGGTTAACGAGCAAAATGTTACTGGAAAAAAACTGGATTGGTGACTAAATACTTGTTGGTATGAATAGAGTCCCTGAGTGAACAGAAATACACAAATTATTTTAAACCCTTTTTCTTTCAAAGCCACTTTTCCTTGACCTCAATGCAAACTACCATGAGGTCACAGAAGAATATAAAGAATGCATGTGGATCAGACCAGAGTGCTCAGAGTATCCCACAATAAATCCCACAATAATACAGACATTATCAATCTATCGGTCAAGCTTTAGCTGTTGCAGGGTGAGTGCAAGGCTCTGTGCAAACTCATTGTACGAGGACATGATCATTGACATGCATGCGCCTGAAGCACAGTACAACGTACACAACTAGTCAAGGTTGCAGTGCTCAGTTTTATGCAAATGCAGTTTGTGATTTACATATTTTATTGCATTTATGGGGTTATTTACATTTACAATGACACAGCAGAGGAAGTGAAAAAATCATCACACGCAAAATCAATATCATTATAAACCCTGTATAGTTAGGTGTGTGTGGTTCAGTTTAGCCAACAAAAACACTATGGTTAAGTTGGGGAAAGATTGTGGTTTTAGCTAAATGTTAACAAAGTAAACACATCATTTCCCTTATTATGTTGATAAGAACATAAGCCAGCGGGTATTGTTTCTAACAAAACACATCTTCTTTTGTAAATTAGTAACGTATAACTGTTACTTCCAGGAGACAGGGTTGATACAATATGTGACACGTGTGCACGAAGACAATTGGCACAGTCATAGAGAGGAAGAGAGAAATTTCTCTGTGAACTACATTTGAAAATAACCAAATCCACTCAACGCAACAAAACGGGCCGTCGCGTTTGTTTCAGGTAGCAGAACTCTAATGTCTACAGTGTTATTCTATTGACAGTCAGAAAGGTATTGTATGTTTCAGCAAAACTGTTCGTTCTGACTGTTTACAGACCAGATTATGTTCAATGACAATGTTTTTGAACATTCCGTGCTGACGTTTTTTAAATTATTTATTTCTATAATATACATGCATGGCTACCACAGCACTGTTCTGGCTTGGCCTGCCCAGCAATCTCAAAAGCCAGGTTAAGTAAATATCCTTTTCCTTATCCTATCCCTACATTTTTAAACTCTGAATGAAATGACTTCTGTTCACTTGGAAATGCTGTCAGTTGTTATAAATGTATGTGCTATAAACTAAACTTTGCGAGATCTAATGTGACAACAGTTCCTTATAAAACAGACTGCTTTGACCTCTTTAGAAGAAATACATCAATGCCCTGATTGCAGGAGAGAAAGAGAATGTGCTTGGTAGTTTTAATAATGGAGTACTGTTCATCAGGGGACATGCAGACGTAGAAGTTGGCAAACTCTGCAATCCTTCCATGCTGTAATCTCACGCTGATCACAACTACAACATATCACAGTGATTTTTTTTTTTTTCAGGAAATAAGCAATTTTAAGAGGTTTGCCAGTGAACCGTCTGATCCTGATTGAACAAAATCATTCAAATGCCAACGACCATCACGGAGCATTTCAGTTTTGTGACCAAATGTTAGCTTTTCTTTTTTCTCTTGTCCATAGCACACATCCTCCACACCACCCTATCTCATCTGGACAAGAAAGGGGGCTATGTGAGATTGCTGTTCATTGACTACAGTTCAGCGTTTAACACCATAGTTCCCTCCAGGCTCGTCACAAAGCTCAAGGACCTGGGTTTAAACACCTCATTGTGCATGTGGATCCTTGACTTCCTGACGGGCAGACCCCAGGTGGTGAGGGTGAGTGGACACACCTCTTCACCCTCATCCTTAACACTGGAGCACCCCAGGGCTGTGTTTTGAGCCCCCTGCTGTATTCCCCGTACACACAAAACTGTGTGGTCACTTTCAGCTCCAACACCATCATCAAGTTTGTTGACGACACGTCGGTGGTGGGCCTGATCACAGATAACAATGAGAAGGCCTCCCTGAAGGAAGTAGAGGACCTGAGCCACTGGTGTCAGGACAACAACCTTTTCCTGATTGTCAGCAAGACGAAGGAGCTGATGGTGCACTTTGGGAAGAAGCAGGGAAGGAACTACGCTCCCCTTAATATTAACGGGTCCTCGGTCAAGAGGGTGGACAGCTTCAAGTACCTTGGTGTCCACATCACCAAGGGCCTGAACTGGGCGCTGCATACTGACTCAGTGGTGAGACTGTTTCACCTCAAACGCTTGAGGAAATTCCAGGTTTCCCCTCAAATACTAATGAATTTGTACTCCTGCACCATCGAGAGCACCCTGACAGGGAAAATCACTGCCTGCTACAGAAACAGCACCGAACAGGACCGCAAGGCCCTGCAAAGAGTGATTCGTTCGGCTGAACATAAAGGATATTTACACCAGGCGCTGACCAGGGGATCATTAAGGATCCCAACCACCCGGATAGCGGCCTTTTATCCCTGCTCCGGAAATTTTCACAATAGAAGCATAAGGAAATAAATTAAAAAAACATATACAATACATGCATGCTAAGTTTTACCTTCATAAAAAACATTTAAACCACTGGGTGTGAAACTATCAAGTATCATATATAAAATCTAATCAAACTGACTAGTTTTCATAATACCAGTTCCAGTCATCTAAAAACAAACAAACCAATCTTAAAACAAATTAACCAATAGAAGAGATTTAGAAGGTGTTACTGACTCAGCCAGCCTTAATTCCTCGGGCAGGTCATTCCAGAGCCTCGTGGCCCTGACTGAAAACGCTGTGCACCCTATATCAATATCAATCCAAAAGGCCTCACTCTTAGGTAATAACCTATAACTAAACTAAGAGCTCTATTACCCCCACATCTGGGCATATTGAGCACCTCTATGCCTATGAACATGAATGGCTCATATCATGTTTTTGTACAAACAGGCTGTTGAATCACACCAGACCTATTTGAATCACTGAACAAACTGGAGTGGGGATGAATCATTGAAAAAGCTGTGAAGATTCAGAGGTCTGGAACCAAGCTATAACAATATCACACGGCCATCTTATGATGTAAACACAATAAGGTTTCTCCTGTATATGGTTATGCGAATGCTTTACCTTTAATTATCAAAAGGCAATTGATGCAATTATGACTTTGGAAAACTGATTCAATTTCTTGTGCACATATATTTGTATACATATGGCCTGATTTTGTACAAACTGTAGCCTGGTTGTGGCACTTTAGAAAATGTTGGGGAGTAAGCAAAACATTCATGAATATCTACAGCAAATTTCAAGGACATCCAACCATTAGTTTCAGAGATACCTTGCTATAAACCAAAGTGTTGATCAAGGGAAACATTTATCCTGAGTGGGGGGCTAAAGGAAAGGACAGAGGGTCAAAATAAATTGGATTCATGAACAAACTGACTGACATACCAATACTCTGGCCCTGCTGCGAATGTGGCAAAAAGTTTAGGGAAATGCATTTGGCAAAAACTAGGGCATGAACCCAGATTCATAAATGGGTTTGGGAGTGATTATTTCTGGCCTGGATAGTGTAAATGAAATCTGACTTTATTGTGTTTCTGTTTATCAGGAGGAGGTGATAAAATAATCCGGATTGTGAAAATTGCTGGATTACACAGAAAATAATCACAATGGGAGTGATTGAGACTTTGCAAAGCGCCTTTCTGTCTGGCAAGAAGTTGATGCAAGTACAGATCATCACGCCAGATATAGAAAAAAGTAATTTAGGCTTTGTGAATTTTAACAGTTATTACATGCTAAGAACTGTAACAAAGGTTTTGGTAATCCTCACCCTTCATTCAACATGCAAGGCATACATGATTGAAAAGATTACGGTGGAAGTTATTTGATGAAAACAGCTGACATATGTCTGCTGGAGAATAACCACACCAAGTTTGCTCATGCGACAGCGCAGGACGTGGATGCTCTTTCTCTAGAATCCTGTATGAAACCTTGAATTATGAACAGAAATCATCTCCATTATCAGCGCTCCTTTTATCTGTACAAACCAACAGAATCCATTCCATCTCCAGCTCATCAACTCATTTGTGAAATGTTGGAAATTAATTTCAGTCCAGTCTTGCTGACAGTGATAGAGCACATTCACTAATTATATTGTTACCATAGTGACACTGTGGGACAAAGCATGGCGCTGCAGGTTTAATTTCTAAAGAACTATTTTTCCTTTTCAGTAATATCTTTTATATCTGATTTATTCAGCATGTAAGTATTCAGTTCTAAGAGGTTCCATGTTTGCATAGCTCCTGCAAAGAAGCTGAAGCCTTAAACCTACAGACCCAGTCGAGGGGTGAACTACTCATTTCTGTCCAATGCTGAGCCTGTGTAGCTGTCACGTGAGAAAAAACAAAACTCGTGCATTATTATTGTTGCACAGGCATGGCCAAAATGAACGAATGACTCTGTGAGACGACTCGTTACTACTCATTCATATCAAAGAGTAGTTCAAAATGAATGATTCGTTCATGACCGACACATCACTAGTGTCCATTGTGTAGTAGTAGCCCTCAGCTAATGTCTGGACATCTGGACTGCCAAATAACACTCAGGGCCAGATTTACTAAGAAAATGGCGTTGTGCAAATGTGCACTGTGGTTTTCATTGAGGCTACATCCACACTAAAACATTTTTCATTTTATAACATAACTTTAGCTACATTGTCTATGCTGCAGCAGTTACAACGCTACTACTGCCTACATGCTCAGGAAAGAAGCTATTATTCAAGCGATTTGCAACAACCGTCCCTAAAATGAGGTGGAAAATCACCTAATATATGTTCACACTCAGATCACCACCAGATGAAAGCACAGAGATGTTTATCTTAACATGCATCCTAATTTAATATGCGCAAACTAATTAGGTGATTTAATAATTATTTTAAAAGTAACAGATACATTTGTTCTGTTGGTCAAATCACTTTAGATTTTTCAGGCAAATTTCAACAAATTTGTAGATATTGTGAAATGTGCTTCCAGAAGACCTGCATTAAAATACACTGACTACTATACTGACCTATACTGTTTCTGATATACAGAACACATGAGTATAAAATCGAAGATTTTCACCATTTTACAAGTTTCAACACGTTTTAATTCATATAATTAATATTGTCGCCCACTACTCAAGTCTTAGTTTCCTGTTACTAATTTTCCTGATGAAGACAGAAGCCATTTTACAGATGTTGAAAACACATACAATCTATATTTACTGCAAAACAATAATGTGCCTGATGAGATTTGATGCAGGCATAATGGATTTACAATTCAAGTAAGTTTAGGGTTGAAACGATTACTCGATTCATTGATTAGTCAATGAACAGAAAATGAATTGGTTATTTGGATCATCATTTTAAAGTTGTTTTTCAAGCAAAAAAGTCAAACATTCTCAACCAGCTTCTCAGTTGTGAAGATTTTCTGTTTTGTCTCTTATTTGATCTGTGAACTGAATATTTGGGGGTTTTGGACTGTTGGTCAGCCAAAACAAGCAATTTGAAGACATCACCTTGGGCTTTAGGAAATTGTGAAGGGCATTCTTTACTATTTTGTGACATTGTATAGACCAAACAATTAATCAAACAAATACTTAGAGATTTGATTAATAAACTGTAGAAATAAGCCATTTTTAAAAGTGGGCGTAACTGATTATCAAACTGTACAGACAAGAATGGAAAACAATGGCTACCTGGAACAGTAGGACAAATACAAATACATCCAAAAACAGTGCTTGTTCTATCTTACAAGGCACCCTCAGCCAAATCTGGAAAAATGTCTCTGGAAGAAAAACATATACTCCAGTACCCCAAATATTAATATACAGCACCACAAACTTTTAACATACTGCTACTGCACCAAAATATCACATCCAGTATCCCAAATAAGGCAGATGACTTTATTTTGATTTATATTTCAAGAGCCATTCTATTCTATCTAATTCTTTTTTCCCCCTAAGCATTTAAATAGGTTGCTTTCAGTTAGTCATGTCTGGGTACATTTACATGTGTACAATAATGCAGAAACTATAAATACTGTTCTAAATGTTCAAAATCAATAGTCTTTCCACTTACATTGTACATACCCTGTGAACTCCCCACAATAATCCTGCTGACTTGATAACATTTATTTTTATTATCCGGTAACAAAAAGGTGTTTGGTTTGCTTAAAAGGTAATCCCTGTATTTTTAAACCTGGGCCCTATTTTTCTTTTTCTTATGTAGTAATTTCTCAATGACTAATAGGTACAAAAAGTTTTGGAATTGGTCCAGTAGATCGCCTCAGCAAGCAGCCGCGAATGGGCTGCAATGGCTGCAACGTAATCCTTGCGGGCAGTTGCGACCGTGAAAAGTCTGTCCACTAAAAGTGCTTGTTATTGGCACTGACAGGCTTAGACTGTTATTCTAAGTGTCTGATAACATTATGGTAAGGATCCCTACAGAGACAGACCGTCTGTTAAAGAGTAAGATTTTGTTTAACCAGAAACAGAAAGTCTCACTCAAGGACAAGTCTTGCTCTGAAATCTCACGAGACGTTGTTGAGTTGATTTGACTAACACAGACTGCTGAAGTCTCAAATTAGCTTCAGATACTTTTTTTACATTTTTGCACAAAACGACAATTTTTTGTACCCCATCACTTACACTGAAAGTGAATTAGGACGGGATATCTTAATAGCCAGGAGGAACGATTAAAGCAAGAAAAACTGGTTTTAATGTTTATATGGGAAGCTGACTATTGTTTTTAGACAAACTTGGAAAATTACACTAGTACATTCTGCACTAGAACGTGTTACTAAGAACTCAATAACTTAAAGAGGAGAGGTTTGACTGTTATAGCTTGTTGACTGTCAACAAGTTATAACAATTGATCTGAGTGCTTGCTTTTTTGTTAAGAGTTGGAAGGCACTTGTACTTGCAAACTGCAAGTATACTTTTTGTTTGTTTGTTTGTTTTTATTTTTTACCTTATGTGCACCTCTACAGTATCCCAGGGCCCAGTGACGTGCGGTGAGGTTCATGACTGGTGAGGCACTGACTCCTCTGGAGTCGGATTTAAAAATATATGAACCCAAAACGCACGCAGCGACGTGTACCTATTCCCCATTGTGCCTATGGGGCTCAGCACTGCCCCCTATCAGTGCGGCACGGTACTTTCTGCCTCACCCTGTGCATTTTCACTGCGCATTTATGGCCGATCAGAAAGACTAAATCTGTCACACACATTCATTAAATATATTAGACAGACTGTGGAACGTCAGCATGTGTAGTACATGTGTAATCAAACATGTATATTGGCGATATAAAGAGAGACAGCAATGGGCATGCGCCAACTGCCTGCGTCAGTCAGTGTGTGTAGCACAGCGCCGTCAGAGGTGAGGCACAGTTCATTGCTGCCTCACCTCGCCCTTCTCCCATGTATTTGAACAGGAAATGCGTAAATTTAGCGATTTTGACCATAGAAATGTTGAAATCATACAGAAAACAAATTTATAGAACAGTCAAGTGGACAAATTGATTTTCTCTTATCATTGTTAGTATTTTACTTGTCATGATAACAGGTGAGGCACTGCCTCACCTGCCTCCCCTGACTGCACGTCGCTGCCAGTGCCTCTAGCATTAGCCTATATCCCAGCAGTCAGCTGTGTCCAAAAATCTAAAACACAAAGGTATAGTTTGCAGAATACTTAGTTGTAATGTAAAGTAAACATGATTTGGATTGAATGTGCTAAAACATGCAAAAATCACTGGTATGGTACTTTAAATATATTTCAGCTAGCCTGATTATTGGTTGACAGAAATGTGCATGAACACAACCTGGTGAATTCTTACAGTATTTCCTTGCTTGAATAGAGAGCCGAAGTGTATTTTATTGCTCAGAGCGTTTAAACAACACGTTGATAGCTGTTTCCAGGGACCCCCTTCTCTTTGGTTAGCTGAGAGTCCCAGACTTGTTGCTGCACCAGTACATTCCCTAAAACCACTAAAATATTGCTTTACCGGGATGATGCTAATAAATAACTTTAATTAATCTAGGTCACTCTATGTGGACAGCAACTAATGATTACAACCTAATACCATATTACATGTGATTACATGTGAGCAAAAAATTGATATGCAATACATGAATTAATAAAAAGTTTCTTACCATCAACCAAACATTTACTTTTGTCCGCCATGTTGCTGCATATATGACATCAACTTTCAGCAAGTCAGGCAAGTTGTGTACCAAAATTTTCATCTTGAGGGGGAGTTCATGTGAATTTTCCCTGTCGGGAACTCATTTTTCCGATTACTCCGACACCACATGAATGCAGGGTAAGACCAAGTTCCCATGCTGAAGTTTTTCTTATAGCAGCTGCTGTAGTGGAGCTGATTTGTTTCTTAGAATGTGGAAAGTAAACCACAGGAATGCGCTTCATTCAGATTGCATTGAGATACAGAAGCTAGTGGAACAAAGGCTAGCCCGAATGTGACTTCATGACTTCGGCTCTCTATATGTTGTTTTTTGGTTTTCACCTATTTCTCAGATTCCACATGCAGCAGCCATTCACATTACAGTATCCCTGGTGCACACCATTCTTCCTTTCTGAAAGATCCCACCACAAATTAGGCTAAAGTGTCCCTGCTCTATATTAGTTATTAGATATTTGTATTATTTGGTGTGCATGTGTGTGTCTGCAGCTGGTTCTCTGTAGGATAAATATGAGTCAAGTGGTTATGGCTGCCAGTTAAACATGCTGATGATAGAGGGGATGTAGTAGGAGTGGAAACAGAAATTGAAATGGTGGAGCTGGTTTTTGGGACTACTGCTACTTTTGAGGAAGACCTCCTTGGACAGCTTTTTTGGGGGGTGTGGGCAGATAAACAGAGCAGCCCGGGGCATGATGGGAAAGAAAAAAAAAGCTTTCTAATAGCAGAGCATATCCTCCTGTCCTCAAGTGCAGCTTACCATATTTGCATCTCAGCTGCATGTGCTTTGAAGATTCAAGGATTTCTGTGGGTCTGGACATGTATCAAGGATTTCTGTTCCTTAACAAAACTGTCAAACAGTCTAATATGTACATGTTTACTTGTACTGTGTATGCATGTACTGTACTGTATGTGTGCATACTGTGATATGTTAATAAGTGTTGCTTTGCATAATCATCTTTTTACCTTTTGTTATACAGTAAGTATATAGTCACACACTATGTACACTTGAGGATAATTGGAGTGCGGCGTTTGTTTATTTGCCGTATCTATGCAGAATATAATGACAGCAGAGATTTAGCCATTGAGTAATTAGAATGATTAAGTAGTGAAAGGCTCCTCTTGTGCCATTACAATGACAAATCTCTAAACTTTAGGAAAAGCAAAATTTAAAGTACCTTCATGAATAGGGCAAAAAAAAAATCAAAGCAGTAAAATGAGGAATGTTACCACCATGCAGAAAATGTGCACATTTTATGTGCGCAAGTTAATTATGCCACTTCAGAGGAGCTTGTGAAAGGATAAGGAAAGCTGCATAAATTTAGCTGTAATCCAGGCAGGCAGAACTCATTTGCAGGGATGGTCTTATCTGGGCACTGCAGCTTTCTCACAAAATTAACCTTGGATATTTGGGCCCAATTCAGCCAGCGTTTGATTCCCCCCCCCTTCACTCACTACATACAGCCCCTCCCCCTATATGCCACTACACCCCCCTCCCCTTCACTCTCCCTCTGTTTGTCTGTCTCTCTCAGTGTATTACAATGTGTGAGTCGAGAGTTTATCATTGCAGTGTGTGATGAAATAAATACACATGTGAAAAGCCACATAGATAGATAGCTGGATAGATAGTCATAGTAAACCATTTTTTTTATCATTTTCACCTTTTACATACAAAATGCAGCTAAAAATGCTTTGAGAGTAATGACTGAAAGCAACATAGAAGAAAGAGCAGAAAATGTACGGTTAAAACTTTAAAATGCATCCAAAAAGAACACAAAGAAAACATTATTACAAAAGTTCTAAAATTGAACATACATGTCCATAATTGCTTGACATTTAAAAACTGAGAATCAGACAAACTGTGGTTTAGCTGTGGTTATGGATATGGCCCCTAGTGGTAACATATAAAAACTGAACAGTATTGTAGTGGACCCAGGGCAGAGCCTTGCAGAACTCCATAGATATATATCAAATAAAGTCATATTGTCACATTGACATAGAGTATGATATACAGTATGACAAACTATGACAAGCTGATGTTGTAATATTTTTAGATAGATAGATAGATAGATAGATAGATAGATAGATAGATAGATAGATAGATAGATAGATAGATAGATAGATAGATAGATAGATAGGTTCTTTATTGATCCCCCAGAGGGGAAATTGTTGTGTTGCAGCAGGTACAGAATAAGATTTGAATAAAAATAAAAATAAAAATAAAAATTTACCTAACCTAAAATAGAATAAACCTAACTTAAACCTTAAATAACATTAAATAAGTTAAACCTAAATTGTAATTAAATTAACATGTTCCTAACCTAAATTAAACAAACTTAACTCAAAACAACAGTTAACACAATACACTACAGTATACACTGCAGTATACAGTACAATAAACACTACAATTTACACTGTACAATACAATACACTATATAATACAATACGCTATACAATACACTATACAATACAATACACTATACAATACAATACGCTATACAGTACAATACGCTATACAATACAATACACTATACAATACAATGTACAAATGCGCAACAATAAGACAAACACAGACACAGGAGTCCGGTGTAATGGCGGATGCAGTGTTGTCATGTGTATTTATTGTCCCCCAGGTTCAGTGAATATGAGTGCTGTTGCAACTCACAGTGAGGCATTGAACAGTCTGACTGCTGAAGGCAGGAAGGACCTCCTGTAGCGCTCCTTGTGGCATCTTACGGTGATCAAGCGAGCACTGAAGGTGCTCTGCAGGTCCAGCACCATGTTGTGGAGTGGATGTACAGCATTGTCCATCATAGCCCGCAGTTTAGCCAGTGTCCTTGCTGCTGCCACCTCCTCCACGGTGCTGAGGTTCGCACCCAGCATAGAGCCAGCCTTTCTGATCAGTTTGTTCAGTCTGTTGGCCTCCCCTGCTTTAATCCCAGCACCCCAGCACAGATTGACTTACATAATGACATAATGACTGCAAACATTCTGACATATAAAATAATAAAATATTCACCGAATTCACAAAATAATACTAAACCTAATTTCTGAGGCACTTTTCCAAAACAGTGCTGGACTCCATTAAATGTGGTTGAACAGATCCAGGCTAACGTTATGTTAGCCTGCTAAGTTGATCTAGTTAATTCTCATTCAGTTAAGATGGTTCTTCAGAAACAGGTTTGATTTGTTAACAATGGATGAAGTTGTCTTGAATGACAGTGCACTCTTAAATTGAAATAAAGGCAACACGAGTAGAGAATTCTGACGCTCATGACACTATTTTTCTATTGGTGCTCGTCAGGAAAGGAGTCATTTGTATCTGAAAATTGGTTTGTGAATGCCTCTGGTCACCATAATTGCAAAAATGTGTTGGTCACTTTGAATCTTTAGCAACAGTAACTAAAGGGGAGTCGCTGAGTGGAGGGTCAACTCTTATGTAGTTACCCACAGCTAACAAGCATATTGCCGTGAATGTCAGAGTAGTAAATGGTAATAGTATGGCAGCAAGCTACCATGCAAGTCACTAGCCTAACCATTAGGAGTGACTGGAGGAGTTTGGGATAGAACAGACAGTCTTGTGATTAGTAGACGACCCACTCTACCTGCTGAGCCACAGCTGCCCCGTTAGTAGCCCCAGCCCCCTGAGTAGTAAATGTGATTAGTAACTGTAACTGCATGTAACTATGTGTAATGCAACAGGTGTCACTATTAGTGACAAGCCTACAGATAACTGGCATCCAACTCTCCAGTTTCCCTCAGCTCTACAGAATGTTTCAGCCTCTTTCAGCTAGTTGTTTTGGTTTTACAGCTTTACTGTTTGGTTCAGTCTCTCATCAGTATCTTTCAAAGCAGCAGCAGGCAGCAGTTTTCAGTGGATAAAGCTCTGATAAACCCACTGTACACTACCTTCTCAGCACCAAACAGCAGACGGAGTTAGTAACTAGTAGCTGGTGAACATAGTGGTACATTTAGCAGCTAAAGAGCCAGATATTTTTTTCAGGAGTTGGTGGACACCAAAACAGAGCTAAAAGGAGCGTGAGTATTGGACTTACATTCACACAAACACGACTCCAAATGAATGCTCTGTGTCTGCTGGATGTGTAAAAACGCCACTGTTTGCTAACACCTTAACCATATCAACTTTATAAGGTGATAAAGTGTCAATGATGTGTTTACAGCTTGTTGCACTTCATCCAAGTGGCCAAAAATAAGATAATGCAGGTTTAAGTGCTGACCAACACTGTTTGGCATTATGGTTCTCCTCAGATCTCTTTATATCTTGGAACTACTTTGTTTGCTAAAGTCCACCGGTATATTAACACTTTCTTTGATTACTTAGTTTTGTTCCTGTATATGTTCATACAGTTAAGTGTTGAAACATTAAATGCAGAGACAGATAGAACTTGAACTCCTTTTTTTGTCCTTATGTAGTGATTTGTGAATCATTACTCATGTCCTCTCCCTGACAGGAATAGTTTCCTATTGGTACATCATCTGCCTTTATCTTTCAAACAGTCCTTTCATACAGTACTGTGCTGTATTGTGTCAAATGTATTTAGTGCCAAAGTGATAGCAATCATAAAGTATAATAGGCCATGAATAAGTCATAAGCTCACATGATGCAATAAATCTTGTCAGCAGCAGCATCTGGGCATGTACCCAGTGAACTTATATTAGTTGCCTTTATCACTGTAATTGAGTTCTGCAGGAGAGAGACATTTTCAAGGCATTCAAAATTATTGAATTGTCATTTGTCTTGCTGCAGAAGTGTTTTTCCTCTGATGCTGACAAGGTAATCTTCCACTAGGTGCTCTGAAAGCGAGTGGAGCAGCCGCAAAAGCTTTTTTTCCAACTCTGACGCTACCCATAATCCTCGCTGCCTGCTCCTCTCACATCATTTTGGCAGTGCGTCACCTGGAGACTGATGGTCCTGACAACGTCACCTGTCCCCATCTGTAACACTAATGTCCCTGTCAGGTGATGCCAACAGAAAACATAAATCAGCCCTTCTGCCGGTCTTCTAATGGGACAACTCCTAATGTATGTATATCCCCCCGCAGATTCATTCTGTATGCTGGAAACATATGCTAATCACGCCTCAGTGTCCGTGAGGCATGAGTCTTCAAAGTCAGCCACAAATCTAAAATTAAGATATTTTCGTTTTTGTATGTTTTTTTTGTATATTATTTTTAAAGAGGCTTGGGTGTGCCAAAGCTGCGCTCACACTCAAACTTACAGTATCTGTGAAGTTTCCTGTATCTTTGGAATGAGCAGAGAGAAGAGGGAGGTGAGCTCTGTTGTCCTCAGCCAAGATGGAGAGGAAAAAAATGTACTGTCTTACTTTTCTGTGAATGTCAAAATTAATGATAGTGCTATCACCTTTTGAAAAGACACTTGTGTGTCTTACACTTTTTACACAAAAATGTGCACTTTCATCTGCTTAACTTCCTGTCTCCTCCAAAAATATATATCACCAGAAAGCCTCTGTAACAGCATTTAGTGTATTTTCACCATGATGTGAAATTTAAACTCCCCTTTTGAATTGAAGTATAATAAAGCCACAGCAAAAAGTCGAAATTTCCATTATTACAGTGTTTCAGGAATATCCTAAATCCTCAAATAAAAACATGTTTCCAATAATGGCTGAGTTTCACATAATAGCTGGTGGCTAGCACAAAGTTGCTAATAAAGGCCAGGTAAAAACATTGTGAAAGGCTAGAACTACCTACACTGTAATAGCTTACATGGTAAATGAAGCATATTTCCGCAGCATGAGTCAAACATATCATATTCCCACTCTGCTGTTTCTCTTTTTAACACAAAAACTGTTTTCATTCTCTAAATAATGTCAATTGCATCTACCTTACCATTTTTTAGAGCATGATTAAATCAAATTAAAAGAGTGGGCTTTTTACGGGCAGGCTTTTAATGTGAAACAGGAAGTGTTGAAGTGTTTTACTGACAGTAACTCAACAGCAATTAAGAAAAAGCAAAAATGGAAGCGATTGCAATTAATCAGTAAATTAAAATACTATTTCTGTTAGAGAGGAGAAACTCAGAGTAGCAGAGTGATAATGTGATAATTATAATTTATGACATATCTTATCTCAAAACCAATCTAATCAAAGAGCCATTTTATTGATGCTTTCATACCCTCCCTGATTTTTTCTTATTCTTTAATAATGGTTGCTTGGCTTTGATTTAAATATTCATTCAAATGCTGTTTATCATCTATGTGTGATGCACTATGTAACCCTGGTTTTGAAGTGCAGTAAGTTTTACTTATATAGTGTAAAATATACATTCTAAAACACTTAAAATTAGAAATAAAGGCCTGTCTTTTAAATATGTTCAAATAAAGGCCTGATTCTTCCTGCAGTTGAGGTAAATAAGGGCTGTTACTTGAGAATTTACAATATGTGTGCTTTTCATGCAAGGAATTAATTACACATTTGGAAAATTACGTCACTTTTACACACAAGTGTAATCTTTGTTGTCTTAGCGTTCCTGATCTACTTCTGCTTCAGTCTGATGCTGTGTCCCAAATCCAGACACACTAATCATCAACTACCATTTTATACTAACAGAAAATGATACAACGTGCACACCGTCTGACGTCACACTGCAACTTTGGAATGTTACTGCCAATTAAACTTCACAAACAGAAAGCAAAATGTTTTTCCTAGATTTAATACTTTAAAATTATTTGTTCTGTCAGATCTTTCTGGAGCCGTCCCACCATCACTCGGAATTCATTTCACTCATGTTTTATTTATTTAAGTTTACTATCCATATTTCTAAGACGTATTATCTATTATAGCACTTGCCTGATAATAAGAGTGAATTGCCATTTATTTTCACTTCATTCATTCAGCCTGACATTGTGTTCTGATTTCGGAGATAGGGGGCAGGTGTCTTTTGTTTCACCCTAATCAGTCACTAAAGGCTGACAATGTCCTTTTCAGTTGACACGGAAGCTGCAGTTGTGGTTGCTAGGAGCTGATAACATTTCTCACATGAAACAAAGAAATATGTCATTTTAAGAGTTGTTTTTCTCTACAGTAAGCCGACAGACAACAATGTGTACAGCTGTGTCCATCTTATCCACACCATTTTTCATGGATGTAGCCAGGTAGCTAGCTAGCTATGAAGAAACATGACGCCCCCAGTCTTCATCCCACCTACAGAGCTCTGACTGGACAGAAAATAGGCATCAATGGGCAGAATACCAGACTTATTTGAAAAGTGGGTGCCAGTTCAGAGGTCTGGAACCAGGCTAGTACTTGTGATTTAAAAAAAATCAGTTTGTTAGCATACAAAACACTACCAACAGTGTAATACATTATCCTAACTGTTGGTTTCTTCCTATTATCAACATCCAACAGCATTAATTTCTACGGTCATCTTTCCATTTTTTTTTACATGTAATCTTTGCTGTCCAAATACATACTTTGGCCCTCCCTGTCCTGCTATATTGTTACATCCATGTCTGAAAGAGCTGCAACTACTTGACTGGCCACATCTGTCGAGATGTCGACATTTAACTCACAAATGTCTTAAGCTTGTGGGAAACAGTGTTTGTTAAAGCCCGCTGAAACAGAAATATTAAGTAAACACAATATTAGATCTTTTTCCATAGATGCACTAATTAATACTCTTATATAAACAACGGATTAAATGATTTCATTGTGAAAGGTGTTGCTCATAGTGAAAGAATTATCACCAGACTTTGTAGTTCCCCTCAGCTCTATGATGTGTTTTAGCATCTTGTAGCTCATTGCTTTGGTTTTATGGCCCATAACTTAACCTTGTTTCCAGCAGCAGCAGGCAGCAGTTTTCAGTGAAAAAGCTGTGATAAACCCACTGTACACTACCTGCCAAGACAGGTAGACAAAAACAAAGACAAAGAGACTACCTGGGTAACACAGTGGAGCATTTAGCAACTAAAGAATTAGAAAGAGTTGGTGGAGACCAAACAGAGCTAAAAGGAGTATAAATGATGGACTGGATGGATCAAACGGCCAGAAATATGACTCCAAATCAATGCTAATGTTGCTCTGTGTCAGTTCTGTGTTCAGCACATCAATTTTATAAGGTGTCAATGGTGTGTTCACAGCTTGTTCCGCTGCCCTTAAGTGGCCAAAAGAATCAGTTGATGCTGCTTAAAAAAAAATACCATTATTATATATACATATGGAGTGAGCTGTTGAGTAAGGTTATGTTCCAATGCTGGATTCTTTGTAATTTGCATTATTACAAATGTCGATGTGATTTTGAATGAGGTTTTTTTTTACTTCTGGAAGAGTTCCAATCTCACTTCAGCTCTCCATATTCAAACCATATTACAAATACAAAGATGGTGTGGTTTTGCTGGCATGCTTCCTCACACATGCCTCATATTGTTATTTAGCAATTTGCTTACAACTAATCCATGCAGAACATTCACTGCTGTGATCTTACAGGTCACTCACTCACCTTTAAGTGCTTTGACATTTCAATTTGCCTCTTACCTCAAAAAGGGGTCTTCAACCAAATGGACTGCTTTTGATCCTCTCAGACATACAGTAAAGTGTGATATACGAGCATTGTGGCTCCCACACTGCTGCCTCATTTATTCACAAGGAAGTCATTTGTCACCAGATGAGCTGAATTTCATTCGGCCAGACTTGGAAAATGCTGCTAACCATGCTTAGAAAATGTAAGAACACAGAAGAAGATTGTTTAGGACATAATGTTCATATTCTGAGACACTGGAACATCTTTGCTGAGCATGACTTCATGACAAAATGAAAGCTTGTCTACAGAAAGATCCACCCATTAAAGTTTTTTTTCTATGGAGGTACAGTACGTGCAAAGCAATGAAAGGAGGAAGACAGTTCCTCGCTATTTTTTTCTCTAATTGGACTGAAATTAAGTGGAAGAAATTGCAAGACAATTAACTGTGTTTTTTATCAGTGTTGCACAGTCTGAAGGAGGTTCAGTGGTGGCCCGCCTGTGCTGCCAGCCACAATCTTTCCCTCTGCTTTTCACAGCCTTTGTTTATCTCATTTTTCAATTAACCTCCACGATTTAACTCCCTTCATAAAGCCGGGCGCATGTTTGCTCCAAAGAACAAATAAAATGGTCTCTTTCTCTCTCCCCCTCTCTCTCACACACGCTATCTTTTCTTTTTCTGTTTCTCCGTCTATTCCTCTGACTCCCCTCTCTCTTGGCTGCGGTGTTCTTTCAGCCCAGGATGCTGAGCTTCACAGTGCCTTGCAGGGTTTTAGCAGGCATGAGGCTGTATGTGTCAGATTAAAGAGGGGAAATCTGTGGCGTGCAGGGAGAGCTTTGTAGATATGGCAATTTGGTGATAACTTCCTCTTCTCTGCACCCTCCCTCCCTCACCCCCGCCTCCTCCTCCCCACCCCCCTCCTACCCTGTGCCTTCCATTTGGAAGAGACCACTGGTGGGCGGGAGGGGAGGAGGGAGGGCTGCTGCCGCTGCTGCTGGAAAGCTTGGACAATCTTTTTTCCAGATCGGGTGCGCCCTGCCAGTTATCAGAGGGATTGGAATACATGTTTATTTTATTCTGACTGTTTCTGACTTTGCTTTCTAACTCAGCTGATCTTGTAGTTTGAATTTTAATTAAAACTCGCCTCAGACAATCTGCCCGCGGAAAATGATTCCGAGCTAAATTAGAAACGTGTTTCGCCTTCACACCTGAGAAATTTGTCAATGCCTTTAATCTAGCCTATTGATTTTAAACGCTGCAAAGGTGACACCTAACCCGAGAGAGTAGAGTTCACTCTATGCTGTTTCACATTGCTCTCACACCCCGGGTAAAAGTAAGAGACTGAATCCCAAGACACAGTAGGCTACTCTGTGATTAATCGATCAATCAATCCATCCATCATATAAGGTACAATCACCCTGAAATGTAATAGTAACAAATATATATGTGTATGATTGGAGGGGGGTTGCAGTCGTAGGCAGTGACCTCATTTAGCACCGCCTATTCAGCCGAATTAACCACTCTTTGCAGGGCCTTGTGGTCCTGTTCGGTGCCGTTTCCATACCAGCCGGTGATGTTCCCCGTCAGGGTGCTCTCGATCGTGCAGGAGTAAAAATTCCTCAGTATTTGAGGGGAAACCTGGAATTTCCAGGTGAAACAGTCTGACCACTGAGTCAGTATGCAGCACCCAGTTCAGGCCCTTGGTGATGTGGACACCAAGGTACTTGAAGCTGTCCACCCTCTCAACCGAGGACCCGTTAATATTAAGGGGAGCGTAGTTCCTTCCCTGCTTCTTCCCAAAGTGCACCATCAGCTCAGGTCCTCTACTTCCTTCAGGGAGGCCTTCTCATTGTTATCTGTGATCAGGCCCACCACAGCTGTGTCGTCAACAAACTTGATGATGGTGTTGGAGTTGAAAGTGACCACACAGTTTTGTGTGTACGGGGAATACAGCAGGGGGCTCAAAACACAGCCCTGGGGTGCTCCAGTGTTAAGGATGAGGGTGAAGAGGTGTGTCTACCCACCCTCACCACCTGGGGTCTGCCCGTCAGGAAGTCAAGGATCCACATGCACAGTGAGGTGTTTAATCCCAGGTCCTTGAGCTTTGTGACGAGCCTGGAGGGAACTATGGTGTTAAACGCTGAACTGTAGTCAATGAACAGCAATCTCAGGCTACATCCACACTAATACATTTTCATTTTAAAGCGACTTTTTAAAACGAAAACAATCTTCGTCCACACAAGCGTTTTATCACCATTTCAGATATAATCTCCATCCATACCAAACGCCTGAAAACCCATATCACATGACCATTCACGTACACTGGGCATGCACGTGCCGGTGTAAAAAGGAAGCAGATTGTCTCCTCTGCGGTTGGTTGCTTAGTTGCAGAAAATACTACAAATGAAGCAATGGCGAAAAGTAAGACCAGAGATTTCTATGCTTGGACCGACGACGAGGTGGAACTGTAAATGTTGTAATTAATAAACGGAGGTTGTCCAGTTTATTATCCAACGCGTGTACATTGGCTAGCAGGATGCTTGGCAGAGAAGATCCGGCCGGGATCACAGACGGTGTTTAATCGCTCCACGTTTACCACAGTGTTTCCTCCGATGTTGAGATGGATGCAGAGATGGACGCAGAGATCGTCTTGCCTGTCTATACGATCGGGATCATAGCTCGTGTTTATTTTCCTCGATGTTTACTCCGATGTTTACATTTAAAAGCCTCAACCGGCCAGGTAGCCGAGTCAGCAGGAAGAGAGTTTACAAAGTGGTGAGTTGACCATTTCCCTATCCTGATGAGTGACTCAAAGTAATATTTAATCATTGTCGATATAAAATATATTAAATTAAAATCATCAATTTGCATACATTTAGGTGAGGCAACTGGATAGGTTCATGCCTTCTAGAATCATTACTAATGATGAAGGAGGCCCAGGAAATACACAGCAAATCAACATGAATTAATTGCCTGAAGAACATAGAGTAGTAGAGTAATTGCATTACTTGTTTTCAGTGTCACAGGGGTGCCATTCCCTTTTGCAATCAAAGGCCAGTTTGAAAATCAAATACAATACCATCTTGGGCCTGCACCACTTCTGACAAGGCTGATTGAATGAATGTATTACCCATTGCCCAAAGAAACGCACATTGTTTGCCAAAGCCCCCCCCCTTCCTCCACTGTAGGGGGAATGTTTATCAGTGCTGCAGTTCCATGGTTATGGATGATCTAGGCACGATGCAGCGAAGGAGCCTGAGCGCTGCTTATTTCAGCAGAAAGCTTCAGTGGAGAGCAGTCGTTTCGCAAGCATAAGCACAGGACATGGTGGATGTGATGTCAACAGAGGGCCTCTAATAGATCAATCTGACCCTCCCAGATAAATCTGGGGTTTTATGATCTTGAACAGTGCACTGGTCCTGCTCCCACTCAGCAAGTCAGAGATTCTGGGCAAAATTGCTTCAAGAATTAAATGAGAAGTGACTGGTAAACCTTAGTGGGCTATGATATGAACCATCAATCACTCTCAACATGTTCATCATCCCGCTTGTTTAAATGAATATTTTGGAACATTTTTTCCTCAAATGTCTGTAATATCTATCATACTGATGTATCACAGTAGTGATTCAACCTATAGCAAGTTATAAAATCTTTCAGATTTATTGATTGTCTTTACCTTTTACATAGGTTTCTTGTTTTTTCCAAAATTCCCCAATATTGGCTACAGTTCATTTCTATCATATGAAAGTGAGGAGACATGGAAACATCATAATGACAAAGTTACCATTCTGTGTTCCTCACCAGTAGTAGAGCTGAAAATGTACAGTTTCTGAAATGATAGTGGCACTACAAGAAAGGTTATGGGGTTTAAATGGAGGGCTTGGTCCCTTTGGACCATAAATGAGCTCAGCAAAATTAATATTAACCTGCCCACTGGATTATGAGATATCACATGTGTAAAGTTGACATTTTGTCCTGATAGGGGTACTAGAGGGACACTTATGGATGGTCCAAAATGGATGGAATTAATCCTCTGAGGAGCATCAGTGTAAAGTAAATGTCCTAGCAATCTTTCAATTAAATTTTGATATTTCTTGTGTACAAGAGGACATTTGGACCTGATGGTGGTGCTATAAATAAGAGATCTGAATCAGCAAAAATATCTGGGATTAATCTTCTGGGGACCATTAAGAAAATTAAGCAAATTTTATAGACCAGCGCCATAACTACCATGACACTGAAGTTATGTCCTCTGTATTTTTTCAGGGAATTTGGGGTTTTTAGCAATCTTTGGGGAGTTAAGTACAGCAGTGCTAAATAGCAATCCATGCTAACTTGCTGATGTTTATCAGCTATAATGTTTACCATTTGAGTTTAGCATGCCAACATAATGCTAATTAGCACCAAACACAAAGTACAGCTGAAGCTGATGGGAATGTCATTAGTTTTGCAGGTATTTGGTCATTAACCAAAGTATTGGACAAATTAAAATTTTGACCTGATGGTGGCACTAGATGAAAAGTCAGAGAATCACAAGACAGACTGACCGACTGACAGACAATATAAAATAAAATGGTAAAATTTAATATATATATTTCCTAATAATTTCCTAGAACGTTTCTGTTCTGTTCAATTTATAAGCAGTTTTTTTCCAGAACTGCTACACTATATGCAACTTGCAGAAAATATAATTGAACAGTTACTTAAGAAAAAATAATGTCCTAAAATCCTCACTAAATCTTGTTCTGACCAAAGTGATGGATGGACAGACTGACCTCATGTGTTTTAGCCCCAGCTGCAAGCAGGGGAAAAAATTAGAAAGCAAGAGTTTTGTGAAATTACAAATGCTATGTGTAGAACACCAGTAAATAATTGCCACACTCATTTTGGGATTTTTAGTATCAGAACAGCTGCCTGCTGCTGCTGAAAACTTGATAAAACCAAAACAACAAGCATTTTATTTACATTGCCCAATATCACAAATCACAAATTTGCCTCAAGGGGCTATACAATCTGTAAAGCATATGACACCCTCGATTCAGATAAGGAACCCTCAGGAAGAGCAACATGATGACAAAATGATAGATATATTCTAGACATATGAAGAAAGGATCCAGAAGGATGTTGAGCAATTTCAGGTATCGCCAAACAGATAGGACCTGAGCCACACAGCTTCCTCTCCACCATGGAACCCGGAAAGATGACAGACTACACAGACTCACAAGAGCAAAGCTCAAGCACACCATTCACACAGGCAGGATAAAAGAACACACACACAAACACACAGAGGGAGAGAGAGAGACAAGACAACATGCACACACACTTTTTAACTCTGGGGACTGTCAGGAGCCCTGTATTCTGAGAACGGACAGCACAGGATGGAATATAAGGTTTAAGGAGATCAGACAGGTATGAAGGGGCGAGCCCATTTACAAAAGCACCTTAAAGTCTGTTCTGACATGGATAAGGAGTCAATGACAGGAAGCTAAAATGTGTGTAATATGGTCAAATTTTCTAGTTTTAGTTGAGATTCTAGCTGCAGCATTCAGAATCATTTGAAGACTTTTAGTACTAGCTTGCGGCAGGCCTGACAACAAGACATTACAATAATCACATCTGGATGAAACAAAGGTGTGAATTAGGGTCTCTGCATCAGCAATGGACAGAAAAGATCTAATTTTAGCTTTGTTGCATAGGTGGAAAAAGGCTGTCTTGGCGATTTCTTTAATGTGCAAAAGAGAGGGTAGTGTCAAAAGAGAGGGTAGGATCAAACGTAACACAGAGAGTCTTGGCTGTCAAACTTAGAGAAATCAAACAGTTGTTGAGAGTTACTGTTATTTGATCAAACTGGTGTATATGTCCAGCATCTCAGTTTTATCAGACTTTAGGAGCAGGAAATTTCCTGATATCCAGTTTTTCACAGCAGACAAGCAGGCCTCTAATTTAATAATTTGGGAATTTTAATCTGTCTTTACAGGCACATACAGCTGAATACCATCAGCGTAGCAATGGAAGTTTATTTCATGACTGTGTATAAGAGGTGAAATATAAAGAGAGAAAGGCAGAGGGCCAAGAACAGAGCCCTGAGGTACTCCATCTTTCACATCAGAAAATTTTGACTGAGTAGTATTTTTATATTAAACACACTGGTGTTCTTTCAGATCGGTAAGACTTAAACCACTTGAAAGCCAGGCCAGAGACGCCAAATTTATTTTCCAGTCAGTCTAGGAATATACAATGATCAGTGAAGCAGACTGAAAAGGTGGAAATGGTTAAGAGCTAAAAGAGGCTAAAAAGCAGCTTCAATCTGAGGAGAACTGCAGAGTCAGGTCCCTATTCTCTGTGGGTTTGTCACTAGTAGTGACACCTTTCACATTACACAAAGTTGTTTGATCAATGTTTAATATAAAAAATATTGAATAGTGCAGTTTAAAAAGAGAAAATAATACAGTAAATCTTCCTCTTGTTTTAAGTTTTTTAACCTTGTTTTCTGTCCTTTTGAGTAACTACAAATTACACGCTGTATTGTTAATAGCTAATATCACATTAAACTTGGTTGCTCGGTAAAGGTGTCTTGTTAAGTGTACTAGTGACCTCAGTGTTTAAAGCCATCACAGTCTTCCCCTCTGTTCACACTGATTCTGTTCACGCACAACCAATGAAGAAAAAAAAGTAAAAACTAGCAGCTGGAGACAAATTACCACTCGGGCATAATCCCTTTTCTCTGATCTCCCCCGATTTTAGTTTAATATATATATAACAGGAAGGAATTATTCAAATAAAACTGCTCAGTGGAAGTCTGTTCTGAACCTGCGGGCATTCGGAGGGAGGGAGGGGAGGAGAGACTGGGGAGATAAATTGGAGGAAAGTATTGAAATGGCCTCCAAGGTTTCTCTCCCTGATATTTTTTCCTCTCAGTCTCTTCTCTTACTTTCTCTCCTGCCTTCTCTCTCACCCTGAGCCTTCCTTTTTCCCGTTTGTTGGTGGAAATCTTAGTTACTTTAGCTGATATCCTAGCTAAGCCTGGTAATTGACTCTGGGCTGTTTGGGTTGATCTCCTAAATCAGACACTAGAGCAGAGACCTTCAGCCTGCTGAGCTCACACCCCGGCTTTGAAGTAATAACTGATAGGCTGCTGATAGTCAGTCAGTGCAGTTAGCATTCATTTGGAGGAGCATCAGACCAACATCAACATGGTTCAGGACTCAGGCATGTCAACAGAGATAAAGAGCTGCTGCTAAACCTGCAGGTATGTATAGGGAATCTGCTGTGGGAGGGATATGTGTTATTTTATTGTGTTCACCACTTACATATACACCATATAAGAAATATGTAACCTAACCTAATCTGTATGTATAAGGAAAAATATATAAATATAACAAATATTATGTGGGCCCCTCGTTTTTCCCACTCTCTGTGTATTTTGTAAGTAGTTTTTGGTAACTTGATTCAGCACACATTTATTTAGGAAAATGCAACATATCAGCACAATGCAAACTGAAATC
Organism: Macquaria ambigua; assembly: GCA_008360985.2. Taxonomy (NCBI): domain Eukaryota; kingdom Metazoa; phylum Chordata; class Actinopteri; order Centrarchiformes; family Percichthyidae; genus Macquaria; species Macquaria ambigua. Next base: position 159,230 of record VMKM01000421.1, on the reverse strand, counting down.
ATAAAAGTCTTAACAAAAGATTTTAATTCATGCAGATCTTACCTTAAAGGGGCACCTCATTGATTCTACACATGAAGTTTAGTTTACTCGTCATGTTGAGTACTACTCAGCATGTAAAAACAGCTCCATATGTCTTCTGTGGCCCTGATGACGTCATCGCTCCAACTTCATGGAAGTGCAATACTTAATTGCTGGCTTACCCCTCAAAGACCCCTATCCTTTCATTTTATATTGTGCATTAGTGGTGAATACAGTTATGCCAAACAATTTTGCATTACCACAATTATTACCATTAAAGTGTAACTCGAACCTCAAAGGGGGGGGTCCCTAGAGCAGTTGCCCACTTTCCCCAGTTGATAATATTAACCCTTGGGTAACCTCTGAGAGTCAGGTAAAATATTTTAGAGGGTAATGTATGCACCTATGTATTTATTTATCTTGTACTAGTTTCAGTTAGTGATATACATTCATTTATTTATTTATTTGTATGTTTACCCATTTACCATTCATTCAGTTATTCATTCTTTCATTATAGTCTTACATTTATTAATTCCATAAATTATATATTTAGTCATTTGGTCAGTCAGTGATTCACACATGAAGTCTTTCATCCATTTATGTGTTTTCTATCTTTTCACCATTCCTTTGGTTATTCATCTACCATATTTATACAGTACAGTTTATTGATCGATTCATTCATTAACTTATTTGTATATATTTATAATGTTATTTGGGTTTTATATAAAGGAGGTAGACACACTATCATGAACACCTATATACTAATATAATTCAACACAAATAAGGGAGACAAAATACCTCACAATATGATGCATTCCAGTGCACCACTACCACTAACTGCAGCCTCAGGTATGACCATAGAGTTGAACATCTCTCTGACACAATGCCAACAATTAAATTAGATCTATAACACGACTGTCACATTGGATTGCATTACTTTGTACAGGTGTTGGTGATATTTTGTGTACCTGTGTATACGATATACGTACATTTGTGTCATACTTTAACTTTACATAAATGACACTGTTTCAGTTCCCCAGTCAGAAAACAGAATAACACATACTGTGTACTGTGCTCTTCAGCTTGATAATACAGTATAGACTAACAGTAACATATGCACACACAGAGGTGCACACTGGTCAACACACAGGTAATGTGCTCAGTGGTTTTCTCTATAAAAGCTAACTGATCATTCAAAAACTGCAGTCTGTTGATGCAGCCGTGAGTTAACCTGGTGGAATGCTGCTGCTTCTGGGTGCATGTTGGTGGTGCTGACAGTCAGGTACAGTGATGGTACAGCTGGAGAATCCTGCATAATCCCTTAGTGTGAAAAGCCCTGCCACCAGCAGCTCATTTTCTCCCTCTGCAAATCACAAACTGTCCCTCCAAAGCTGTTTATATAGGTAAAGCAAGTGACAACACATCCAAACCTGACCAGGATTAATGCAATCTAGCTAACAGCATGTAGGCTACATGCTATGATCGTTTGATTATGTTTGGATTGCGTTTTATGTTGTTTAACCAAAAAGTAACAACAAAGTATCTTACAGGTAAGCTGGTCATTAGGCGGTGTCCACTATCAACCTTTGTTTTCTGTATTCTTACAGTAATATTAATATTAATATCAACCTGCAGAACTATTCAAATGCACTGCATGATAATGATGCCACATCAACAACAAATCTATCAAAAAATCTGTAGATTTAAATATCAAAATAAAAGTGAATCTGTACGTAAACAGTTGTAAAACGTTTTATTTTCATAGCTCTTGCCACCGATTCTATGATAACATTAGACACACCAAAACAGTTGCTGAAATCTCAGAACATAGCAAGATTACTAAAAAAAATAGGTCTAACAGCAAGAAATGCGATCAGTCAGGCGATCAGACAGGTTGCAAACAAGCTAACAGTTTAGCCAGATTATCTCCCAATGTTTTGGAGTTAAAACTTAAAGTGAGCACACCTGAAATCTCGCTAATAATCGTGCATTGCACAGGAAAACTGTGAGCGTGCACAACTGTAGCTATGGTAAGTCAAAGCTGAAGCAGGAAGTGGGACTGTAAACTGTTTACAACATAATTTTACCTCTCATCCAAATAAATTTGGCTAACATGGGGTTCTTAACGTGGGGTTAGCCAAACTTATTGGGCCACCTGTCTGATCACCTGACCACTTGTGTTTCTTCTCCCATCTGACCTTTTCTTTAGCAGTGTCGCCACATTCCAATATTGCAGCAATTACCTTGGTGAGTCCAATGTTATCATAACCAATAGAAATGATGGCCAAAGCTACAAAAAAGTTGAAATAAACCATAGCTTTCCTTTGACATATTATGCTTTTACAATGCTGTCTGCACGTTTGGTTCACAAGGGAGCCTTTTCACAGATGTGTTGTAACATGGAAAACACAGCTGCAGCTCCCAAAAGTAATAATGGATAGGTTTGATTTAGGGAAGCTAATGAGCAGGCATTAACAATAGTCAGTATTGTTTGGCTGTGCTTGTTAAACTGGCACAGCTTAATAAAATCTTTCCATTACTGATTTGATTAGCTGCAGCTTTGATCATGGACACTGTTTTTTTACCCCCACACCACCATCTCAACTGTATCTCAACCCCAGATAACTGTTCATTCAGTCTGCTAATTACACTGGTTATTAATAACACTGTCAGGCACTATCTATATCTAGAGCTGTCTTGCAAATGGCAGCCATGAGAATTATTCCCATCACTACCTTTCATCGCAAATGACATGAGCGTAGCACAATGTTACCCTCACATTTAATTTCACCTGGGTAGGGGGTCTATGTCTTGTGACTATTGTGGTATATGGATGGAAAAATGCAATTTACTAAAGTAATAGCTGAGATCTTGGAATAAATAAAAAGGTTTTAGGTACCCTTTCCTGTGCAGTCTACATGAAGCATGATTTTCTCCTTCAGTTTATAATGTACTTTTCATCAGTATTTATCATTTCTAAGTGAATCAAGAGGGAGGACGGTGGCTTCCCGGAATCAGCTACCTTTGGAAGAGCTGTCTAGCAGTCAACAGATAAAGAGAGAAAATAAAGCTGAGGCTGAACCTGCTGCCAGCACCCAGCTTTACTCAACCTGCCAATTAACTGATTGTGGGCAAGTGATCAGCAGTGGCTGGCACCACAACCATTTCCACCTCTTCCATGTCAGAGTCTGCCCGAATCTGTTGTTCTCTCTGCAAATACATGCAATTCAACTCCATTTTACACCTGCCTTTGCCTTTTTATTTTGGGGCATATACTGAAGCTGCTGTTCTTATCCTGATCAACTGATACGTCCAACAACAGAAGAATCTTCAGTCCATGAATCATCAACATACAAGCACCTAATGAGTGCATGTGCCAGAAAAGCAAATGTTTGTCCCTGCACTGTTGTGTTGCCAGGTGTATAAAGAAGGGCAATGCTGATCTTTTTCTTCAGGAAGCAGGATATTATTCAGACATGGCCAGCCCAAGCTGCTGACAAACTAAAGTCCTATTCTGACGGAACTAGTATAACCAGGGTTTTTTTTTAGTGCGGCGCATTTGCACGGGATAAGCGAAGTCTGTATTTTACTCAGATTTACTGACATTACTATCACATGACCTCTGTGTCTGGCAAAATGGTAGGTAATATGGTAGGTAATTTGCGGTGGAATTTTTACTTTACAAATTACGGACATGGCAGATTCGCACGGGATTAAGATCACAGACGACCACCATCATTTTTTTTCTGCGACACTAACAAAAAAATAATGCAGCTTGGCAGAGAGTGGTAGCTCTTATGGGAGTACCAGGTATGTAACGTACATTTCTAAACGCACAATGGCTACTTGTGGTACTATTTAGCTATGCTAGATTTCTGTGTATTGCGGTGCACACGTGGATGCAATGGGACGGCGACATAACTACATCCACGAGCGCTTGAGCAACACTTCAACGCGACTCGGCGACAATGTAGCTGGCCACGCTTGGCCGATTTGTAGCTTTGTAGCTCATGGTGTGAACATACAGTAAAGCCGTAATGTGCTGAACACTTCATTCAACATGCAAGTAGTGTTACCTTTAAATATCACTTCAGATGACCTTAAACAACATTAAACAGCAATTTTTAAAGCCCCTGAAAACTTGGTTTCAAATTCTAGTATTTATCTATAACATTAAATATTCATGACTAAATAAACAACAATCAATCTTTAAAAAAAAACATCTTTAGGTGTTAGGTTTAGTTTAACACAGAAAAACACAGAAAACCACCAACTGTCATCAGAGTTTGATTCAAATGTTGCTAAATCCTGATTGGTGCAGGGAAGTATACCTGACATCACCTTTTTCTAACTGAGCCTCACCTCCTTAAAACCAGTGAGAGGAGCACAGAGAAAAAAAAGAAATACAAAAAATACAAAATCTCCTGTTTGAAATAACCAAAACGGTTGTGATTTTAAATTAAAATGTGTTCTCAAGGCCTTTAAGGTGTGTGGGGGCCAAATCAGTTCTGCTTTGGGAACTAAAAAGACTTGATAGCAGACGTATGAACATTACCTAGTGTAAGTGAGAAGGCAATCTGGGCCACAGATCACAGGGAGAATGACACAATGTGGATACTATGTGATATTTCATGCTCTGCATGTTTTTGCATGTTAATGTGATAGGAGTTTGCTGTTTATTTGCTCTGGCTTACGTCAGCCTTTCTGTTTGCTGTTAGTTTTACTGCCCTCTGCAGGACATCAATACAGGGCACACCACACATAAACACACACACACACACACACATGTTCCCTTTTACCCTTTTGGCAGTGGTACAGTAGATGCACATCCTCTGCAGGGTATTTGCAGTTGGATGACAGATTAAGTACATTAAATCACCTGCATTAGTGTTTGATGACACACTGCCGATCCTCTTACTGGCGTAGATTAATAATCCAATCAACACATGCAGCACTCATGTACGCAGCTAACTTTAGCTAACGGAGACACACACACACACACATAAAGATTCAATACACTTTTCCCTCTCTTAGTTAGTCTCATTCAAAGTTCTGCACAGAGCCATGACAATTAATCACACAATGCCACATAACACACCCTGCATGGTGTGCCTCTAAATGGGGTAAATAACCCCAGCACTCACCATACAGGGAGACGTTTCGTCAAACAAATATGATCAAAACAAAACTAATGACGTGTAAATTGTTTATGATGTATTCTGAAATGAGCGGGCCCAGCGCGCTGTCTGAGAGTAATCACAGACATGAGAAAGACATAATCAGGAGGAAATGAATATGAACATAGCCGGAGCGCACTTTGACACCCGGCGCTGTGTGTTGGAGTGGTCTGAAGGAGTGTGATACAAATGTGCCGCATCTGGCAGCAGGAAAAACATGTGGTCTCTGCCATTTGTGCTCGGTGAGAAAAATGCTGTTTGAGGAGTGAATGAGTGACACAGATATGAAAAGTGTTCCTCCATTTCATAAAAGAGCAATCACAATTCTGAATGCATGGTTATTTGTAAGAGAGGGAAGCTCTATTGAATTTTCTGAACTGGCTGCTATTGAACAGTGATTCAATAAATGAACTCCAGGGGCATCATTACACTACATTTCAATTAGCCAACACATATAATGTGTTTATTAAACAATGTCATATTTTACAATTATAACAATATAAATAGCTATTATTATTATTATTATTATTATTATTATTATCAACCTCTTATCTTTTATATCAGAGGTAGCCAAGACTGATGTGTAATGTGAAAGGTGTCGCTCATACTGTTTTGAATTTCTGGGTTTCTCCACCACTCTCATCAGCCTTGTTTCCATCAATCCTCAGTCAGCTGTTTCCAATGAAAAAGTTCTGGTAAACTCACTGTACCTGACCAGCACCAAACAGCAGACAGACAAAGACAAACTAGCTGGTGAACATAGTGGAACATTTAGCAACTATTTATTCGAGTTTGAGATAGCCATCTCTCAAAAATGAAATTGAAAAAATTCCTCAGCAACTTCTTTTTCCAGAATCAGTGTCTCCATTACTCTGGATAATCCACAGCACAAACTGTCAACAGTTTTCACAGGGACTGTTTCTTCAGTAGAAAGTAGTTGCAATGAAAATTGTTCCCAGTGAGGTTTGTGGATCATTGAGGGTAACCAGGACATTGAAAGACATGTTGCTATTAAACTGTTTTAGTGTCATTTTAAAAAAAGCTATCTGCAAGGCTAGATTCCCCTACAGGTATATGTGTAAATGTATTTTTATATACAGTATTTATAATTTTGGTTATTATATATATTTGATATTGGCCATTATATATATATATATTGGCCATATGACTATGTTTTATGTTTTAGTTGTTCCTGTACCTGTTGATTTTTACCTCTTGAAATGGAATCCTATTTTCTGAGACAGAGTTATATTACATTACCCAGCACAGAACCAACACACACAGGAGGGGGGGAGTAAAGAAAGGAGGTGGAAAATACACCAAAAGGCATTAAGACACATCATGTCCTGAAAAGCTGCATATTAAAAACAAATGCACTGGCCCACTAAAGTATTTAAAATATTCACTACTTTACATTTAAAACCATTTTAACTAACTAAACTAATATACATAATTGAGTGTTTCGTAGTTCATCCCAAGCAGATGGATCTGCCCACATGAATGCTCTTTTACCAAAATCTGTGCATACTGTGCTGTAAATATTGAGCCGAATCCAACATAAGCAGTGAAGTGACAAAAATAGTATAGATCACCATAATCCAATATTCTATATGGCAGCTACATTGACCTATAATTGTGTGAAACAAAACTTAACAGTTTTATGTTTTTGCATTGCTTCTTTAAAACCATAAGTCATGATATTTAAAGCAGGAGACAGTTTGAATAGAGTCATCAAAACTGTAATGTGACTGTAATGGGTAAGTTGGTGGTGGTCTTGGTTAGTTTAAGTGGTAGTACTCAAGGCCGTAGCCAGGATTTTAGAAATATTGAGTCCACATTCCTCAAGTGAAACCCGACCCCCCTAAGAAATGTGTGACTAGTCACCTGAAAATAGTCTGTAAAATGTTCTTTTTCCAATGTTTTTAATATATGTTTTTTATATTTAAAAAAAAAAATTATTTAAAATATATTTTCTGTAAATTCCAAACCTTCCCCTCAATGCCAGAAATATAATTCTGTTGGAGAAATTTTAAAAAACATTTTTTGGCCTAAAGCAATTGAATTTAGGAATTTTACTCTAAAAAAAAGTATCAGATTTAGAATGAAAGTCACCATGTATATTTAGAATGCAGACTCCACCTCAGGTCATTAAAACCTCCAAAGTCCCTGAAATACTACTGAGGACATGTCCCCGATGTCCTCAGTTGTAGCCTAGTCACTGTTAGCAGTAGTACTAGCTTTATTGTTATTTGCCAGGAACCATGGCCAGCCTATACCTCCACTGTGGGCCCCCTCCTACAACCAAAGCAGTGTGGCACTGCAGCTGCTGTGCGACATGTGCAAACCAAAGCCGGCCCCTGCCAGGGCAGTGAATTACCAGGCTAATCCCACAGGCTGAAGCTGAGGATCTTACATCGGAGAACAAAAGCTCTATTTCCACAGTCTGACAGAGGCGTAGATACAGCAGAGGTTTAGCGGGGTCCTCAGGGTGCTGCCCAGGAGGGTTTAGGACTGGATGAAGGTACAGACACACAATGTTTTTGGGAGAGATGATAAGAAAACACTGTAGACAAAGAAAGTAAAACAAAAAGGTGATAAAGTATCAAGTCTAGTCAGGTTTAATGTTATAGCCCTTTTAAGGATTATCACACATTATGAAGGAATAAATGACAACAACCCTTCCCACATAGAGGATAAAATGGGAAAACTGGAAGAAACAGTCCAATATAGGGAAGATGTGTTTAGCCTAGCTTAGCCCAAAGACTGGAAGCAGGGAAAAACTGCTAGCGTTCATCAAAAAGTGAATAAATACACCTACCATCAATTCCAAAAGCTATTGACATGATGTATGTATGTTAGCTATCAAGTTAGTCACCTGGGTTTTGTTGATGGTAAAGTGGTTGTTGGTTAAACAAATAAAAATAAATAGCTCAAACACTGTTTCTAAAACCACAATTAATCCAGATGGTAAACAAGATACAATATGTAAATATGACAGCTTTTCAGTTCCTGGAAAACATTTTTTCCCCCTTTTTACAGAGCTAAGCTAGCATTTCCCCCTGCTCCCAGTCTTTTGCTAAGCTAGTCTAAGCACATCCTATTGCTGTAGTGGATGCAGAGAGATGAAAGTAGTATCAATCTTCTCATGCAAAGAAAGCAAATGAACATATTTTCCAACCATTTTAACTACTCCTGTAATAATGGTTACAGAGTGCCACAGTTTCTTCCATTCTTACAGTTTGAAACCTATTTTTACTGTGTTACATAGTGGAGCCCATTGATACTGTGTTTACCTGGGTGTCCTTTCACTGAACATTTCAATGCCCCAAACTCCAGCTCATGTTGTGCTTTTATTCTCTTCTTCTGCTCATTTCCTGCCTATCTTCACAAAGGTCTGAGAAGCCCATAACAGAACAGTACTGTGTTGCTAGGCAGTTCTCAGAAAACATTTACTGTAATCCAACACAACATCTTTTATTAAATCATATTTGTAGGACAAACTCAGTGTTTCCTTTTTTCAGCACTGTATAATAGCACATCGTCCTTATTTCACAGGAAATGTATCATGTGCAGCATTGCCAGAAGTTAATTTACCATGGCGCAGATATCCTGCTGCTCTACCTGCTCTACCTCTCTGTTTTGATGTCAGTGTAAATGGCTGTGTTTGAGGGCTTGAGGAAACATGATTTCTCCATACAATCTCTGGGCGCAACAGATGGATTTTCCCCTCCAGGAGCTGCATGAAGAAAAATAATATTCAATATGTAATTACCTTCCATAGACATCATCACGGTGTTGTCAAAAATTCAATATGCACCCGTGACACCGGCGCTGTAATGCGAAGGAAATAAATGTTTTGTTTGGCTTCGTGGAAGAGCGCGAGAACCACCTCAGCTGTTCATCATGAGAAGCAGGTCGAACCCCCGTCTGATACTGGGAGATGTCTCACCATGAGTTCCCCTGGAAGCACACCCACACGCACACACACACATACACTCCCCCCACCAGCTACGTCTCTATGTGGTATTTGTAATGGTTGTGTGAGACTCCTTCGCAATATATTTTTTATTCTTATTAACTGCATGGGTGCAATTTATTTTCCTCTCAGGCGATGGAGGTGGTTGGAAGTGATGGCAACTCTGTCCGGAGCTGATAAGCTGCTGCTCACACTCAGGCCTGCTGGAGGGACCAGATTTACCAGGAAGACAATGTCCACGAGGTCAGACGCTCACATGCAAAAACCGCACGCACAGACACATACACGCTCACTTGTAGAACTATTCTTATGAGGACATTAGCTGCATTTCTACTACAACCTCTAACCTTTCCGTTTGAAATACTCCAGTAACTCAGCAGCTGCAGTGCAGAGATTTTGGAGAAGGAGTCTTTGTTTATGTCTGTATGACTTTAAAGTAGCAGATTGTGACAAATGAGGAAAATGACTGAGAGAAATATGAATTATATGGGCATATAGGCCATACATTTGGCTAAACTGAACTTTCTTTTATGAAAATTTTTGATTCTATTAGTTAGAAAATTTGTAGAAAGTTATGTCCCTTAGTCAGACATGGCTGTTGTTGCTGATCAGTGTGGACATTCAGATTAAAAGAACATCAGTTCCTGGTTCATGCCAACCCTATCTCCAGGTAGGGATTTTGTTCAGTGACAGTTTTTTTTATGTCTATCGCCAACACACCATTAGATTTTAGAGTCCAAAACACACCGCCGCCGAATGGCCAAATGTACAAACCCACACTGGCGGCTAGGCATGCACCGGCGCTCGAAGACACACCGCCCCATGCCACTTCACGCCACTGACTTAAAAAAATCGCTTTTTTGTACTTCAATACAATGTTGGCCCAACTACAGACATCATTTACTAGTTTGTTGCTTGCTTTTCACTGTAGTTTTAACTATTTCACGTGTGTCTGTATTTACCAGGCAAAAATGTAATAAATAAATAAACTCCATTCACTCCCTACTTGTACATCCTGGCTCCCGTAGCAGTTCTTCTTCTCCTCTGCTCCCGTGGCAGATGGACTTCCTCTCCTCTCCTCTTGCTGTCAGTGTCCCTCGTGTGTGTAGAACAAAGGATGAGGAGAGACTAGACTGGTTGACACGCTGTTGTGCTAGGGGCGGCACTTGGCGCGCATAAAATGACGGGGCACTGTGGAGGCAGTGTGTTTTGCGCTTAACAGGGACTTTTGTTTTAAGCATGACCATGATCATTCACCTGAACTGTTTTTGTGCCTAACCCTAACCAAACCTCAACCATAGTGATGTGACATCATAACATACATTTATTTTTCAACAGTAATTTGTAACGGTTTAGGAGGGCACAGAAAGATGACATTGTCCTGCTGATACGGGCGTCAGATCAGAAAACACTTTAATGTTCTAGAGGGCATAGACAATCAACATGTTCTTTCGTTTCATCCATTGCCAACTTTTTTCTCGCATTCTACAATATCAGCACCTGGCAACTACGATATGATTAAGGTTACTGTAGGGAAAGATCATAGTAACAGTAAATAAGAAGGTGTACATTAAATGCAGGTCTGTGACGGTACGTGAACTTTGGCCGGATGCCAAATCTCCATCCCGACCTCCAAACCCACAGTCCACCTGTTTCTTACATTGGCATGGCACACTGCTTCCTACATTGGCACTGATCATTGGTACTGGATGTAAATTGTGAGGTGGGGAATCCAAAATGGAAGTTTCCCAGGGATAAAGATGAAGTAGTCGAATGGTGGTTACTGTTGTTGTGTTTGTTATAGTCGTCCTTGTTGTGATGTGACCAGCTCCTAAAAGTACCTGGAACTTGCATTTAGTATCACCTCCTGAGCAGTGATCAAATTTAGTTCCAGGAACTCTGAACAGTGGAGACAAAAGCAAAACCTGTGATAATGGCTATATGTTCTGTTTTTACATTAGTGCAGTGGAAAAGTTCAATAGGTTGGTGGAGTCTGGTTTATATGGTCAGGACATTAATGGGTGTGACATTGAAAAATGCCTCCTGATAGGACAGTCAAAGCTTTCTAGAATTTATTTTTTTATAGTATTGGGACAACTGTCAAGATGGAAGCACTTAAATCATTTTACCCCTGTCCCTATTTCAATCCTAATCTTATCCCTAAACCTAGATCCTGTTCCCAAACTGACCCCTTAAAGGCGTCTACACCAATTTGCACAGTCAGGAGCACAGAGACGTCTATAAAGTGAAAGAAGCACCGCACTGTCGGAATATGACAGCCAATCCATCAGAGAAATGGAGGCTGTGTCTAAAGCACCAAGGAGAGCGTGCCTGGAAGTTTTATAAATAGTGCACCTTTTAAAGGAAATTGGAAGTTGTCAGACACATGCCATCTGCATTTTTTTGAGAAAATCTCTAATAGTGGCACTCTTTGAACATGACTGAAACATCATAGCATACAAAGTGGCAGAGCTGGAAGCCTATCTGGAAACGATTGGATCTCCTGCTGCACTGAGAGGAGTCTATTCACAGCCAAGTAACACAGTGTCAAGGTGCCAGGGCTAATGCATTGAGTTTCCATGACATCTATTAACCTTGCTTATACTTGTGCTGTGTATGTGTTTGTGTGACTGTGTGTGTGTGTGTGTGTGTGTGTGTGTGTTACTGTGTTTTGTGAACATCTATCTTAATGAGCTGACGAAAATCCTCTAAAGGCTCTGATTCTTGTTCTGCAAAGGGGGCCAGTTTAAGACTGGGACCTTAGGGTTTAGGGTCAAAGAATTGCAAGCTTTCAGTTAATTGGCCAGTTGGTAAATTAACTTTGATCTTAGAATCACTTAGAATTTATGACAGGGTAAACTCTCAATAAAATGAGAGAAGGTTATACCTAAAGCTGGGCAGACACTACGTTTGTATTAATCTTGTATGTCATGTTAACTTACACTACACGTTTTAATAAGTTTAAAGTGTCCCCTCACTTTTATTGTTTTGGGTTTTCTTACTAAAGTCTCTTTAAACAGTGTCTTCTGACTGTCCAGCTGCCACAGACCAGATGAGACAAGAGAGGAGTTCATAAAAATGTTGATACACTCATCTGAAAGTATACATGCAGACACTTCTCAAGCCTGAAAAAAATTTCAGATCATTTAAAAAATAATTGAATCTATATTTTTATGTACAGTTAATATTAAATACAATAGAACTGAACATCAGTCAAAGACAAGACACCATGCTATAGTAAAGATGCAAATACATTATATATCAAAAAGTATCAGGTTAGTGTAGCATTTCTACTAGGGTACATCATATATATATCAAGTGATAAACATTGAAAGTGACATATACAGTCATATTGTGAAGTATTTGTTGGATGTTGGAAATTCCTAGTCCTGTGCAGAAACCTATTGTAATGGAGATTGACTTTTATCATCACCTCACAACTCAGAGTCTTCTGGAAAACCTGTTTTAATGTAGGTTAACATCTAAGAACTATTGTTTTATTTATATTTACATGTGTTAGCCTTCATATTGTGGTTTCATGGTTATTATCTGTCTTGTACAGCTTTATTTGTTGTCCAGCCTCCTGTGTATTTGTGTTCACTGAGCTATTTAATGCCAAAATGTTCATTGTAAGAGCCCTAATTGTGATTCAGTACATTCAAGACATGCTTGGTATCAATATAGTACCGGGGTGACCTGGAATCATCCTTTATCAAAGGTTTATTAATCTCATATCTATGACTGCTCGATTAAATGAGGCATTTGTATCGTGAAAAGCAATAAAAGTGTTGATCACAAAAAATATAAACAAGATACAAGACGTGAATACATAGCACATAATTAAGCCCTCTCAGTGCAACACAGCTTCATCGCTACCACTAAACTCAGATATCAATCACAATCGCTGTGAAATTAAAGAGCACAGAGTATTAATAAGATTCCACACACCACACTCACAGTCTTTTCATCTTGTTGTCTTCTTGAAAGTGATGCTGGTACATCCAGGCCATCAGCAGGCTCTCCAACAGCTACTTTCCTCAAGCTGCTACAATTATCAAGTCTATGCCCTTTAGAAAAGCTGATACATGACTTAATTGGTTAATTAGTTGCACTTTAGTATGATATTCTTTACTGTTGTTTGATGCCATATCTTTATGGTGTGTATGGGTAGGAGTGTGTGTGTATATGCATGTTTATGTCACACAAGCATTACACAACATATTCTTCCTCCTTACAAATGAAAAGGTGAACACATAAGTAACAAAGCACTCTTGCTCAGTTCAGTACACTCAGGGCTTTTGCTGCTACAAAATATCCACCTAAAGTTTGCTAATGCTAGCTATGTAACTGAGCCACTTGGCTGACTTTATTGACTCCACTCAATAAAGTGCTATTGTTACTCTATATTATCGCATTTACCATCATTCTTCAATCAGTTCCTACTTGTGGCTACATCAGCCACTGGTTAGCAAATAGGCTCACTTTAATGTAGCCTAATGTCTGTTTTTAGATCAGATTAGATTTTAGATTTATTATTAGATTCTTTTTTGGTCTGTTTCAGTTGCTATAGCTATACAGTTTATTTTACAGGGACAATGGCCATTTATCAACTGAAAACAAAAAGTGTAAATGAGCAAGAATGGAAAGTCTCGTTTTAAGCTAGGCTAAACACAACTTACACCTCTCTCTGCACTCAACGCACAGAGGAGAAAGTTATCAGTCTTCTCATTCTGGTTCTGGATAATCTGAGTCTGGACTAACTTTAAGTACATTTTAGAGTTAATGAAACTACATTTAATTGAAATAATGTTGTATCCATTGGAACCCTCTTCCACAAGGGTTCGTGGATCCCCTGATGTAAGGGCGTAACCATGGTATAGACATTGGGGGGGTCCAAATTTTTTTAAAAGTGCATTTCCCACAATTCGATGATATTTATATGTGAAAATGTGCACATTTAGAACATAGTTTTGAGGACTACATCGATCATTTGAATTCACATTTAAAGGAATAGTCTGATTTCTCTGAGATAGTGGCTGCCCCTCCACTTCATTTATGTTTTGGTCAGTTGCTTACTGTTTACTGTTCTACAAGCTATAACAAGCAACTTCTTCCAAACCAGGTTTTGTGTCAAGAAGACACGTTGCTCATTTTTGCTTGTTGTCAGCTGTTTAATATTTCATGGAAAATTGGTGTTGTCCACCCGTGTCTTAATATGACTAAGATGGGAGTATTGCTCTCCATGTAACCACAATCATTCACACACAAGATGCATTTACCTGTACTGCCTTACTAAGCTACCTATCCAGCTGCATTCTTACACTTACTATGTGCTCTACTAAATTGCTTCATAGTTCACGTTCCACTTTCTCACCTGATTGTGGTGTCTCGGCAGATTTGTTAATGTCATGTTAAGTGTTTCTATGGTAGCTTCATGTCAAGTTAAATTCACTCACGTCTAGTCTCGTCTTGCACTTCCTGTTTTATTGTGTAATTCCTTTCCTGTTCTCAGTACAGACTTCCTTCCTTTGTGTGGTTTCCCGCCGTTTGTGATTGTCTGCCCCACCCCTGATTGGATTCACCTGTGTTCCTTCTCCCTTGTGTATTTATAGTCCTTGTTTCCCTTTGTCCTGTGCCAGTTCGTCTTGTCCTGTCTGCATGTCTGTCGGCCCAAGTGATCCAGAGATTCAGGATATTTTCATGTTGCGTGGTTTTTTGAGTGTTCTATGAAATTCTTGCTATATCCTCTTACGAGCGCTTTTTGTTATATTTTTGTAATCCTCCTTGAGAGAGTTTTTTTTGTTTGCACCTTACCGTCAGTAAAGTCTTTTGTTGAATCAAACGTACTGTTGAAGAGTCGTGCTTTTGAGTCCACCTCCTTGAGTCCAAGTTCGTAACACTGATCATCTGTATCTCCAGAGCATGTCCCTGTCTGCTCCCAGCATGCCTCTCCCTCCCTGCAGTGTGACCACATATCATTATTTTACCTAAAGAACAATGACTGATGACCTTGATGATCATTTTAATTTGATACACTGAATATTCTGCTTGTATTACTAGTTTTATTTGCTTTAATGTAATCCTGCTGTTTAGCTAGCTATATAGTGCATAAAGAACAGTGTACACTGTACAGTGTACAGTAGTAACAGTTACCTGAAACGTTAGCTATTGTCTTATCTACTAAGCTAATGTTACCTACTTTGGTAGCTAATAACTAACTGTCTGAATAAAAACTTGTATTGCTTTCTAAGCTTTTTAGGTAACGTTACTTCCTCCATTTGCTCACCTCCACTGACTGACCAAACTAAAAACCCGTCAGATTAGTATCACAGCACAGAACACACACACTTATGTTTTCCTTAACAAACAAAAATAAATTGAAAATAAATAGGAAATACCAAGAAACAGATCTGTTGACAGGGTTCATAAAAGGAGGACATATTTAACACATTTTCTACTGTATATTGGGGGGGACAGATTGGTAGTTTCTCAGTACTGGTGTGTGGTTACGCCCTAGAATGCGTGGTTACACCCTAGCCCTGATGGACCCATGGGAGTCCCTGAGCCCCTGTTTGAGAACCACTGATAGTAAAATATTTTGTTCTATCTTCATCAAATTGCATTATCAAATTTATTTTAGTCAGAGCTGAAAATGACACTTTAAATATACTTTGTTCTGCATGACTCAGAAGTAATTGGTTACCAGTGAACATTTTATTGGAAGACATCATCAGGCACTGCCAGTGGGGTAGTAATACAATTCACTTTCTCCAGATGTAGAAAGAAATGTAAAGGCAGTCTCATGAAAGATAAATGCAGAACATGGTGTCATATGATTTACACCATATGAATGAACAAATATTCCAATTTAAATGCAAAATCTTGAGGTGGAGCGAGGCTGTAGATCAACACAGACATTTTGGTACATTTTACCTCAGGAAATTATGAATAACATCCAATGCAATTACTCCTCTTCAAATGAGGTTTTAAACCTTACTTGGTGCGTCCTTATAGTAATGTTTTTATTTCCTAAACCTTGTGTTATTCTTGCTATCGATGTAATTGCTTCTGTCCTCTGGCTCATCAAGCTGACTGATATCTCTGGTAGGACACTTTCTCAAGATCACAGCTCTCTGCACTGAGCCTGCACAGCCGTTCCTACTGCTCCTCTTAAATCAGACTTCACTAAAGTCATCACCATCTAGTTTTATCATCTGCCGCATTTCATTCTACCCCTCAGAGTAATGGGTTGAGGGTAATTTTCAATGTATACAGTATGTTTGTGCACCTCATTTGTCCCTTTTAAATGACTCAAGCCTTCTCTGTGCTTTTGAATCTCAATATACTAAATAAACAGTTGAATCCATGTGTTCAGGGTATGATTTTAAATTGAACATGTTAGTAATTCATACTCCTGAATACCTGATTAATACATTATCACTGTTTGCCATTACTGTCTGCACAGGCACATCTTCAACTCCAAATATTCTGTTATTTCTAAACCAGTGAGTGTACAACTTTATGGACACTGTTTCATTTTAATCTTTTTGGTTTTTGATATTTTATTGTCTCTACTGAAATATGAGATGCTCAAACTATCCTCCATTTGACAGGATGTCATTTATATACTACTAAATTGTTTTGCCAAATACGTTTTGAAGGAAACATAATTGCCGTCTGAATTATGTTCACTGGCTAATTTTTTTAAAGTCCAGTTGAGGCTTATGTAGTACTGGGAGGTGGGAGGGGACAAAGTGCAGGACTTAGATACCAGCGACTGCGATTCACATCCTTAGGTTTAGGCTACTAAACTGGTTTAAACATTGTGGTTTGGTTAAGGTCTGGAAAAAACTTTCGTTATGAATATTGAAAACGTGTCTCCACGTGTCACCATCAACATGCTCAAACAGTGCTTTCCCCCCATACTGCTGTGCTGGTTGTTAAGGAGCCTGCTTCATTCTTTTGTTTAGCCTTATTTATTTCTTTGGGAGGGAAAAAAGAAAACCTTTTTCTTTTCTTATTTTTTGAGCAGTTATTCTGTGACTGAGCCTAATAAAATGGTAGGATTTAAAAAGAAAATGATGATGCTGTTCACAAATGTTATCCTCAGGAGGCCCAGTGGAGGTCAAAAACACATTGTGTGGAATTAAATGTCTCCTCTCACCCAGTGTTTAGAAGTGTAGCCTTTACTTTACTGCTCTATATCCATTTGTAATGCTCAGGAATTGTATAAACTGGGATCTGCTTGGAAAGAAGTTGCAATTCAGTAAGTGTAATTCTGTTACATTTACACTTGGCTTCACTAACATTATCACATTGACCAATGCAATTTCAGACCCACTACTTGTCATATTCCCTCCAACACTATCTGGCTGCTCACAGGCTCTATGTTGATCAAAGGAAGGCAGGAGAGAAAACGATGAAAATGCTGATAGTGATGATAACAATGATGGCTACTGTGATACTGTGAAGTGTTTTGATACAAGCTGATAAAAAACTACCTCTTTCCAGCACAATACAGGGCCATTTGTCATCAAGCAAGGACAGTTGTAATCATCCCTTTTGCTTGCCTGCCCCATCAGTCTTCCCCTTACCATGTATCAGGATCAATCTAGGCTCATTTATTTTAATCGTCTTTTATTTGCTAAACTGGCAAAGTCAAAGGAGGACAATAGAAACAAAGCTAATTTTGAAAATCAGCCAACGTACGTTTTCATGCAACTGCACCCTTTTCAAGGAACTTTCCCATTTCTTCATAAATCCAAAAGAAAGTTTGAATACAGTAATTGCATAATTTTCAAAAAAATATAAAAATAAAAAATATAGAATATTAATGGAGAATTAAAAAAAAGACTGAAAGGGAAAAACAATTAGGGGTCATTTTCAGCACTCAAGAGAATCCAGTTTGAACCAATTTTGGCAATTTTGGTACCAAGTACCAAAGAAAAATCCATTACATTCTAATGAATTTTATATAATTGCATCATCTAAATGTTTGTTTGAACACACATAAACCTAGCCTCTATATGTTTTTTAACACTGGATGTTTAAAAGCAACGTTTCTGTTTTGTTTTGTGCTCTCATTACTGGTATTATATATTAATGTTTGTCTCTCTGCTGTTTGTAGTGCTTTAGGTCTTTACTCTTTTCCTCCATTTCTGTTGTTGTTTTTCTGTCACGTTAACGTTTTTATTAAAGGAATAGTTCAAGTAACTAGCCTGGCTCTGTCTGAACAAGGAGAGTCCCAAAAGCCTGTGTATGTTATGTATTTGATATCAGGGTATGGGATTTTGATGTACTGAGAGCAAATAGTGCTAAGATTTTATGTATGTAGTTGTAAGAATATTAGGCCCTTCTATTTACACAATTACTGAGTATGGTCACATATGCACTAGTATCCTGGCTATGATTGGGGTTTTAGAGTATCCCAGTTATCATATCCTTCTCAGCAATTTTGGAAGATTTTGGAGCCACATGTTAAGACAGTGCTCTCCATCACCATCATCAAAACACCAATTGAGGGAATATCTTTTGGAAGAATGCTGTTCATCCCTCCAGTAGAGTTTCACACACGTGGGGAAGCTATGACAAAGAGCACTGAAGCTGTTCTGGAGGCTCAATGGTTGTATTTTACTGTCCAGAATACCAATGCCAAACTGAAGTCCATTTGAGATGTTCTTACAAATAAGCTCCTCAGGGAGCCAAATATATTTTGTTACCCTTTTTCATTGCTTGTAATAGGTATCTTTGCAATGCTTAATAATTTGTCTTGATTTGAGATGATGCTTAGAAAGCAGCAATGGTATGAGGTGTAGTTGGTCTCAGCAGCAGCTAATGACAATGTTCTGTCTTAAGTGTTCAGTCTTATATAAATGTATACCTTATCAATGCAATATTTAATTTATAAAACAAAGTACGTAAACTCAATTAATAAATAATACATAAAATGAAAATGTTTAATATATAAATCATTTTTATTTATTTACCCTTCTTTCGTTTTTATTCATTTCTCTCTAATGTAACCATCCTGTATCTTCAAGCTTAAGTGTCCCCATGGCAACAACATCCAGTCGTCTTTACGTCACTGCTGTGTTTTCCATTGTCCACATAACATGCTGCTAAAAGGAGACCTGCCTTGTTTCTTGTAGTAAATACGAACTACAGAGTGAGTGCTGCTTTCCACGTTGTCATTTTCCTCTAAGATTCAGCGCGGTTGTGTTAAGTTGGATCTGCACCGACTTTACAGCGTTATTTGCTGGTTCGAGCTGCTAATTAGCAGCTAGCCGGCTAAGCTAGCCCAGCTATGCTTTGTGACTAGCACCAGGTGCTGCTAATAATACTAATGTTAATTTGTTTCAAGTGCAGTTTGACACTTTACTTTGTCTATTATTGTACGCGTAACCGGATTCTTACCCTTTAATGGTATTCTCATACTTATATGTCTGTGTGAAGCGGGTTTATGGATTTGCATAACAACACCGTAATTTGGTGTAAAAGACTACAGCTAATGCTAACCGCAATTAGCTACCTTGCTTGGTAGACAAGGATGTGAGGTGGCGACACAACTGTAGTAAATGTGAGGTTGCTTGACGGAATTACCATGTACACCTAACCTGTTAGGTTAGGTTTAAAAGAGTCTGTGTGGTTAACTATTGGCCGAAAGAGCAAGACTTTGCTACAGCATTGCGCAGCCTTTTAGCAGCTGCAGAGGCGCAGCGGTGCTCTTTGTTTGCTAACAGTTTGCTATTAGCAAACGCAATGTGCACGCGAGGAGCGTTCATGATTCTCATATTTGTCCCAATTTCAGCATCCGAAAGAAGTTTAAGACAGACACAACAGTCTTCTCCTTTTCAGTAACACACATTTAGCAAAGAAGCCTGTCTACTGCAAACCACCTGCTCACCACGGTCACTGCTTTCTATCACAGTGAATGAATAAATGTAAACACAATGATTGCATTGTAACTCTAGTTCTAAAAGTTCGTGCATATCCCACAGTCGCTCTGTATCACAAAGTAAAGTGAAACAGTGACTGTGGGGAATATACCTGCATACATATATACATATGCCTGCGCTAGGCTAGGCTGCTGCAACTGGATTTGCCTCTTGGCAAAGGTGAATTTGCCTTTATTTTGTCGCCTCATACCAATCCTAAACCACTGTGTTTAATTTGCCAAATGACAATTGCTGTATGCAAAGTTGCTAATATCAGGCGCCATCACGAGTCAAAACATGCTAGCTTCAGTGCAGCGTTCCCGTCTGGTAGCTCTGCAAGATATCTGATAAATATTATTAATGTTTGTTTATTAACTGGCCCCTGGCCTCCTGTCATTTCGCAAAAGTGGCCCCAGGGCAAAGCAAGTTGAGTATCCCTACCCTAGGCTACCATGTTGGCTAAGAGCGAAAAGTTCTTCTCAAACATTCTAGTGTTAATTAAGTTCCAACTTCTGTTCAGCTAATATGATCCATACACTGTTTCATAAAGGCATCAGCACTCATAATCCTGATAGTTTCAAAACTGATCTAAGAAAAGTTGCCATAATTATGAAATGATTTACATCTAAAGGAACCATCGCTAAACCCGATGGCCAACCAAAGTCCAAATCTAATACTTTTAGTCTAAATTTGGTCATAATTTTAGTTTTTGATAAGGCCCTTTATACATATATTTATAGAGGATGTGTTCTGTATTTTATATTATCATTAATCCGATGTGTTGGAGGCTAGATCTCCTTATAATGTTAATGAGTGGGAGTAGTCATCTTTAGGCAACACTTTAATTACAGGTTTTACATGGTACAGAGTAGCAAGATTTTTCTAATTACCGGCTTTGCATTGGTAGTTTTTTTAAGTTTTATACTACTTGTCACTGCACTCCTAAATCTAAATTTGTTATCCTGCTGCATGGACACCACAGCTTATTTAAACTTTGTTTTTATGTGTTTTGTTCTCTGCAACTCTCCTTTTTTAGTGGACCGCAGTTTGAAACGCCGGCAGGTGAAGCCGCTTGCTGCTTCTCTCTTAGATGCCTTGGATTATGATAGCTCAGATGACAGTGACTTTGAAGTGGGAGATGCCTCAGGTAAGCACAGTCTTTATAAGTCTTGTAACCTTTAACCTCTATAATTTTACATCCTAAGTAAACAATAAAAGAAAACATTCACAAAGGTAGGATTTGTTGCAGGCCTCCTGAAGCTTCCATTATTGTGTACGACCCCTCGTATCAAGAAAAAAAGCAAAATTGAAAGAAATGAAAAAAATAAACCAAATTTTGTGTAACAGAATATATATTTCTCATACTTTCAATCATCGATTATCAAAATAGTTGGTGATTATTTTTCTGTCAATTGACTAATCGACTAATTGACTAATCGTTTCAGTTCTACACTACTGTATAGTAAAGTCAGTTGTGATTTGGGCTGGAACAACGCGTCAACGTAATCAATTACATTGATTGCATAAATACGTGATACTTTCTCATCTCTTAATTTTAATACTTAATATATACAGTGTTGTTAAGAATAGTTAAATAAATAAATAATGCTACACAATAAATAGAAGGCATCAAATAGACCCTGTGATCGGTATTGGCCGATACTGCTTCCAGCGATTGGTGATCAGACCCAAAAATTCTGATCGGAGCACCCTTAGGAACCGAACGGTTGTGGACGAATACACGTACCATTACACCCCTACTGCTGAACAACCGAGAGTGGACTGCGTGTTTTTGTAGTTCCAACAAATCCAACAGAGTGGTATGTCTTCTCTCTAGCTGGTCACGTCACATCCGTTTCAGGAGTCACATCGTCCCAGTTAAACTTTCCTTAATATATCAATAGGCTAAATTAAGTTTATAAACATAATATTTTTGAATCAGGACCTCCAGTTTTTTGATCAAGTAGCTTGTGTAAAATAAGGTGTGTCAGATTAAGTAGGCTAAAGCTGTTATTTCAGTGTGGCAGATACATATTTAATCAACATTTAGGTAAATATAAGTATCGGATCGGATCGATATTGGCAGATACCCAATATTAAAGGACTCAGATCGCAATATGGGCGAATAAAAAGTGATTGGGACATCCCTACTGTCCTCCACTTCCCTAGCTTCTTTGCATATTGCATATTGCTCAATGATGGTAATGGCACAAAATAAATGTTGACTAATTTGGTCCAACAAAATCAAACAAGTTGATTGATTAATTAAGTTGGCCAGATTAACCTTAAGGGGACCCTGTGACTTTCATTCTGGAAAACTGCATACCCTGCGTTCCGTAAAAGCGGAAACATCAGTAGTTATGAGTAGTTTGAAAGGGAACTGGCTGTTGAAATTTAACACTATTTAACCACTATTTTCAGTGGCCACATATACTGATATTGCACCAATCAAATTACAGCACCAACATCAGTCTTTACCAAAAATTCACACCCACTGGGGAGCACCAATATACTGTATAGAGGGCACTATCACTACAGAAAAATAATTAAAATTAAAATTTTCTTCTTTGTGGTTATTACAATTTGAGCAAATTAGTACACAAGTCAAACACAATTTATTTGCAAAATTAATTTTAATTTCAGTTTGACTTTAAACACACCTGCCTAAACAAAGCCTTTCAGAATTACCTTATTGTTCACTCTTTTGATTCTGTTGTCATTGTTTTGTGTTCTGACAGGATCAGACGGCACAGGCAACGGCAGTGATGAGGAAGGGTCTAAAGCAAGCGCTGCAGGCTCAGAAAGTGATTCGGACAACGCTGGTTCTGCAGACGATGGTATAGATGAAGAAGAGGCGAAAGACCTGGCTGCTGAGGACAACTTAACGGAAGATGAAGAGAAGACCAAACAGCAGCCTTCCTCAGACAGCTCCACCAAAGACACCCCCACTGTCACCCAACCCAAAAGCCGACGCAAGAGCAAGAAGACTTCAGAGCCTGAGCCTGCTGCTGCTGCTGGCACTGAATCTACCTCAACGTCAGGGTCTGGCAGCGTAAACACAGAAGAGTCTCAGGCCGAGCCCAAGAAATGGAATTTCCGCAGGAACCGGCCCCTGCTGGACTTCACCACTATGGAGGAACTGAACGAGATGGACGACTACGACAGTGAGGATGATAATGACTGGAGACCCACAGCAGGGAAGAAGAAAGGGAAAGCAGCTGCTCAGAAAGGAGGGACTGAGGAAGAGGACGGTGGCAGCGCTAGTGACGATGACGATGATAACGATGATGATGATGATGATGACGATGACGATGAGGACGATGACAAGGAAGATGGTGATGACAACAACAACAACAGTAGCAGTGATAGTGACAAAGAGGTGAAGAAGCCCAAGAAGAAGGCTAAGAGCACCAGTGCTTTTGATGAAGAGCTGACTAATGACAGCATGTCCCAGGGAAAGGGCAATGAGGTGAGTTCAACTCCAGTCTCACAAGGCCTGACTTGTGCTACAGACTTAAGCTACAGTTACAAGCACAAGTTTGCATACATTGTGTCTGGGTCCCCCTGTCGGTTCAGCTGTCAATCAGGTACACAGGCACGCCCACTCAGAGGTTTAAAGGCTAAAGGAGAATTTCAGATGTAGCTTCAAAGGAAGAAAAAGACTTTCCTCCTTTCAATAATAAAAACATTAACAATACATTTGAAAATCTCTTGGATAATGAATATGAATGATCCTTGTGTTTTATTTGGACAAGCTTCTTGTGGACCTACTTTGTGCTAATTGTCAAAAGGCTCAGTGAAAGAAGTGCTACACTAATATGCTTCTGACACTAATATGCTTCTGAAAGTTGAAGCAAATGCAGTCTTCTTCCTTGTCCTAGTTATGTAAACCACTGCAGAAGAAGAATTCGGTATTTGGCCTGCACATTGGCTACTTTGTTTGGCACTCCATGATACTAAACAACAATATGAGTCACAAAGTCAGCATATAATCCAATGAGAGGTTTTGATGGTATCAGAGTGATTCCAGGCGAATTTCTGCCTTTGTTGTAATCTACTCAGCACAGTGTCCATGAGCATTGTATGTGGGATTTACTAACTGCCAGTTACTGGATCTGTGGTCAGATCAAAGGGAGGGGACATTGGATAAGGGGCTTTACTGTGGCTCTGTTTCCTGATTCCCCAGGATGCCTTGCTGGACCGTTCCCAGACCTGGAGCACTCAGCACATCCTCATCTGCTGCGTCTGTCTGGGAGACAACAGCGAGGATGCAGATGAGATCATCCAGTGTGACAACTGTGGGGTGACCGTGCACGAAGGTAAGCTGCAGAGTTAGTCCAATATATATATGCAGACTCGCAAAAGATTCATGTCTAAAATCAGCCATGCTACAGTCCAGGTATTTGTCACGACTACTTCATAAAATGATACTCTTTGACCTCAACCAACTAACTTCAACACTGTAATGCAAGTAGAAACTGAAGTGTTCCCAGATTTTTGACTTACGTGAAGACAGTGGCTTCACCACCTTCTTCACTGCCATGCTGTGACGCATACATATATCGATTATGCATCACGTCAATAAAGGTGATGATATATCGTGGTATCGATTATTTATCCCACCCCTAATGCACACGCACAAGGATGAACACGCACACACGTGAGCATGCAGGCTGCAAGATTCACTTTTTGTGGTTTCACACTGACAGTTGTTGGCAGCAACTTATAAGGAAGCGTAGCAATGCACAAAGAAGATGGAAGATACATCTTCAGATGCGCTGGGACGCATCATCAGTGATGGAACCTGGGGTCCTCGGGTATTTTGGGTCTTTTAACATCAGACATCCTCACCCAGGTGACCCAGCTGAGGTTGACCAAATCCCATCTTGCATCCCAGCAGCATTCGTCCACGGATCTGCCCTCTTGATCCATAGCCACCTAGTGGCTTTCTCTGCAGCTTCAGTAGCGCATCTGATGGCCTTCCTCTTTGCCTCCCCGATGATGCCAAGTAGTGTAAAAGCTTTGCAGAGTGAGCGCCCTGCGAATCCTTGATAGCCCACCTCTACGAGGTTCACAGCAAGTTCTCCAGCCTTGCCTTCTGCACTCATCCACAAACTCCTGGTACTTGGTACGCTTCCTCTCATTGGCTTCCTCCATACACTCTTCTCAGGGCACTGTGAGTTCCAGCATGATTAGTTGTTTGGTGTCGCCGTGTCGAAGTTATATGGGCTGGAAACTTCAGCACATTGACCAGGTCTACTTGCCAGTCTGTAGCAATGGTGAGGAGACCAGACTTTGCTCTAGTTTCTCTCCGGCTCTAAACGTGATGGTCTTTGCCTGGTGGTGGCACTTGCTGGTGTTGATGGTCGTGGCTACATTCTCAGCAACTGCCTTAAGCACCTGGTCATGGCTACATCTATAGCGCCTGTCTCCAAGGGCTTTTGGGCAGCTGCTGAGGAGGTGTTCTAAAGATCCTCTTCCCAAACAACGAGGGCAGGAAGGTGTCTCACTTTTGCCCCAGACGGGAAGGTTTGCTGGACTTGGTAGGGCATCGCAGACAGCTTGAACTAGGAACGTGATGCAATGGAAGTCTGCTTGCCAGATGTTGGACCAGGTGATCTTTCCTTGCAGTGCACTTTCCCATTTAGTCCATGTTTCTTGCTGTCCCATCCCTACCATCCTGTTGGCTCGTACCTCCTCCACGCCTGCCTGCACTTCCTCCTGAACCAGATGTTGCAGCTATTTGCCCTGGACGTTGTTGATCTTGGTCACGGGGAAGTAGCCTAGGCCTGCACGGCGTGTTGCTACAGTCCCAACCATTGCCTTTTGCCTCAGCCGTGACTCAGCCATCACCATTGATTTGTCTACACTCCATTTCCTCCCTGTTTGAACCTGGATGCCGGCAGATGCCACTTTTGGGTCCCTGGATTCTCTGTACTGAAGGGCTTCTCGTGTGCATGACACTATGGACTCTTCAGCCAGGCCACTGATTTGAAGCTGCAGGGTGTTATTGGTGCCATACACGGCAGGGCTGCACAGACTGCAGGGTAGACCTAAGAACAACAAAGGCGGGGAAGAAGAAGACTGCAAAGTAGCAAACATGGATGTAAACAATGCAAAATATTTAAAGAATTGGCTTTGCAAATATTCTATCAGGAAGTAAATGTGCATTTAACATATTTGTTAGACCTCAACAATATGATTTTTTTTGTTCACAAGAAAGACACAACTCCACAGGGCACCTTTAATACAACCCCCCTGGGATATATGACTATTTTAAGTACCCCCACCAAATACTACAGAATGCAGCCATTCTCTCCATATTGTAAGTAAGTAAGTAATATTGTACTCGAAAATATCTTTTTGGGCATGTTTGCCATGGTTCTTCCAGGGGCAGACAACTTTTTTAGAAAGACAGACTGGCAAATGTTGTTGTTGTAGTGCGGTGCAGAAACTTATCATTCAACCCACTTCACGCCCATCCCTTCATTAACAATTTCTGATTGGCTGAGGACCATTGCCCTACAGTTGCCCTTTGACTAGCCAATTGGCTATCAATATGTATCACAACAAGACAGGCTATTCAGACAGCATTTGTCCTTAGGTACTTACTAACTTATGATGATAGTTTGGTTGTTTTATTGGTGGGCACTCCCGGAAAACAAAATGTGACACGAAAGGTGTTGTACGCTTCACGTAAGATCCTACTGCTGCTCATGTGATGCATCCTATGTAGATACAGTGTTATTTGAATAACAGCATGGAGGAAATTTGTTAATGTAAACATTAACATGTAAAGATGAATTTATTTCCTTCTCATGCCTATCCTGTAGCATCCTTTAGGATCTTGTGTTGTTGTATTATGACATCAGGAACTGTGTAACAGAGGTTGAGGAGGGAATACATTTCCTGTTTCAACTTTATCAGCTGAGTGAGTCTGATTGCTTGGATACAAGATCAATGACTTTGTGAGTCATCTCTTTTGGATTGGAGCTCTCCCAGACATCCATAGTTAAGGCTGACCATGCGAGGTGGATCAATGTGACACCACTAATTTTCGATCACTTCCATTTATTCATTTATTTTCCCTCGTTGTAC
This sequence comes from Macquaria ambigua, assembly GCA_008360985.2. Lineage (NCBI taxonomy): Eukaryota > Metazoa > Chordata > Actinopteri > Centrarchiformes > Percichthyidae > Macquaria > Macquaria ambigua. Next base: position 132,027 of record VMKM01000421.1, on the reverse strand, counting down.
TAATTTAAAAGCACTAGACAAAGCAGGGCAGACTGAGAAGAGCTGCTTCTTTTAATATGGATGGAATATGTTTAGTGCAACAGTTAAGCTCGTCAGTGCAGCATGTGCCATGAAACAACAAGTTTATTGTATTTTAATTTTTACAGAAATATTAATTAGTACTGACATGACTAATCAATTAGTCACTTGACAGAAAATTATTTGATATAAATTTGATAATTAATTGGTTAATTGTATAAGCAATTTATTGTACGTTTTATGCATAGTTAAGCTAAAATTATTCAACATTAGTACTGATAACATTTCCATCAATACACCTTACCTAGAAATATAAGAAAAAACCTCTATTATTCTATATTCTTATAATTACACTACAGTGCACCTACAGAGCAACCATTTAAGACTTAACCGATATAACAGCTTACTGTACATGTCACAAGTCTCATGTTTTTACCTGTGAGAGTCATGTTTTAGTGCCTAACCCTTGCATCTAACATGATCATCATCTATGATGTGAAAACTTCGGATGTCCTAATCATAGTTCAGTAATAAAATCCTAACACATTGCAGAGCACTTCTCTTGCATTGGCGCATATTGTGCTGCTTTGCCCTCCTTTCCCATCACCCCTCAGTATTTCCAATAGAGTTCATTTTGAAAAGAAAAAAAAGGTCTGTAAAAGTTTGTTGCTTGCCTGCCTTTGTATCTATAGCAGAAAAAAACGTGATGCTTCATCACAACATTAAACATGAATGTTAAGCGGCTAGCCCTTTTTGATAGTGTTTAAAAACACTGCTGGAGTGTGTCCTGACAGAAAACAATATTCACGGGTGACGTGCATCTTACGCTGTTGGTGTGCGTTGCCCTTTAAACTGCACCTTATATCACTATGATCCATATGATCCAAGGCAAACGGTTGCACTTGTATTGAGTCACCATTAATTGTTATTCCTCCTAACATAGTTGAAATAACGTATGTTAACCCTCAGAAAACCGATACATTTCTGGGCATTTCAGGGTTTAGCCTTGAAGCAGCGAACACCTTTGAGGTGAGGACTTGTTAGATTATGTCAAACTCTCTTATGACACACACACACACACACAGAGAGTAGTGAACGATGGGAACCATCCTAATCACCAATTCTCCATAGGCAGACACAAGATATTAGGAGCTGGTCTTAAATTTATCTTGTTCGTTTGGTTGGTTGATATTTTGTTCCTCTGAGACATGTTTAATCTCCCTGAAAAGACACAGAAGGGAGACTAAGTGGTTTGCAGTGGAGGCTTGAGAGAGAAGAGGCAGTGGCAGCACTTGTGGCCAGTTCCTATCTTCCTCTCCAAGGACATGAATGGTGTTCCTTTTTTCCAGGGCAGTAAAATATGGAACTTAATTCTAGCAATAAGTTTGGAGTTCCTGTGTACTTGTGCTCAAAATGGATAGATCTATTGTGCTATGTAATTATCCTTGAGAATTACAGCACAACACTTCATCTACCCAGATTTCTATTCATATTCCATAGTTTAGACATGTCTAATAGTTAGATTTAAAAAAGAATCTATTCCATTTTCAATAGTCCTGCAAATTAACATTCATGTTAATTTGCAGGAGGGGTTTGTGTACCCGCATGACCTGGGAGCTGTGTTGTCAGGGGCAATACCTCCTAGTAGAGTCACCCAGGGAAAATTAGAGTTAAGGTTAAGGGTAAGGCTGAGAGCAATTCAGGAGGAACCGGTCGTAAGTGGTGGAAAAGAGAACAAGATTAAATATTTTAAATGAGGATTGTGTTTATTCACTATCAGGATGATTTCTTTTCATCAGGGGTTAAATTGGGCCGGAACCTGCCAGAGCTGAGCTCAGGTTCATCTCCTCTATCATATCCAGGGTTGCCAACACTCGCACCTTTTGCATTAGTCACCCCCTTGCAGGCTCTGTCTCACGCTCTTACACCACCCAAACAAATGTCATGCCAAATCAGACTAGGTCCACCTTGAGCCGTCTAAATTTTAAATGCCACTTTTGTGTGAAAACACTTTGTGTCCACATTAGCATTTCCAGGTCGTTTTTTGTAGAGACCTTTGTCCACATTGAAACACCTGAACAACATAAAAACAGCAAAATCTCTTCTTCTTCACCCTCTTGTCAGTTGCCAAACAACAAAACAAACACCTCTGCTGTGTATGCGGCTATATTGGCATTTAAAATGAACAATCACAGAGAAAGTTAAAGGAGACTAAATGTTGTCTCTTTAACTTTAGTGGCACGCAGCCCCTGACCCTCACTGGGCTGGCTTATGTCATTGTTTTTTGAAACCGTAAATTCTCCTCAAACAAACAAACAAAAAAGATATTATCTGCCACTGACTGCATATTTGGGGTAATGTATGTTAATATTTGGGTGTTAATTAAGTGTAATTGTATGTTAAGACTTCACATGCTTCACATAGAACTTTTCTCTCCTTCAGTATATCTGGCCATGTAGATAGTATGATTCTATTAATACATATATCTTATAATAATAAATATCTTATATAAGATCCCACTGCCCCCCCGGCCTCTCTCCAAGAACTCTGTGTGTTTTGCAAGTCTTCGTAGTCTTGGCACAATGAATCGTACAAATGGCGATAACAGTGCACACTTGTGCAATGCAATTAACATGTCATTTTCACTGCTGTGACTGAGCAGTAACATTGACATCTCAGCTAAAAATATACCATGGCAAGAATATTTCTGACTAAGAAGGTAACTTGTTTTAATAATAATTTCTGTAATCTTTACAAACTCTTTTAACGTGCTACTACAAAATATATTTCTTTTTATGTACAGTGAAGTGTGTTCCTTGCTCGTTTCATGAAGTGTATTAGCATACTGGATGAGGAGCCATATTCCTCCCAGTTCCTGAATTGTGTAGTGCTAATCCAGTCATTTTTAAGTACTGCACTGTGATCTATGGTGTTCTAGCATTAATGAATTCAGGCCTTTCCATGCATTTATTTTGAGGAGAGCTGAGCTGGAATCTTGCTACCTTGGGATCTAGCTATTTGATTATGAAGAACTGCTATGCTGAGGCAGGCTAGTTTGACCTGGCACTGAAAGTATGTCCTTTCCTCCCGTAAGCACAATTGTTGATAAGGCCATGTTTTATCAGAAATTAATTTTATTTTCTAAGTTTTAGAGCATGCATCTTAGTCCATGGAATGATAGAAAAATGCTTGGGTAGACAGTAACAAAACAGTGTGTGTGCTGACATACTGGGAGACTATAGCTTCTCCAATAAAAGTAAATTCTCTGTGTAAACTAATGATGTTGCACCATTTTTAAAACAAGTTGCTTTTAGTTATGCCAGTACTAATGTCCATTTATTGGACAGATAGCAGTTAAACAAATACCAGAAGTAGTGCTTATAGGTAGACTGTAGGACTGAGAGAAAATACAACCGGATAACAGAGAGAGAACAGCTAATGAAACAGCATTCATTCTGCATGGTTGCAGCCTTTCTAAACAATACTTCTTCTGCCTCTGTAGCCTGTTGCACCAGCTGAATGTGGGTTTGATTGTAAATTTGAGTGTATAGTCAATACATACAGACTGCTATGTAACAGCAACAGTTGGACCATCTAAGCTTACAGAGCAACTAAACTAAGTCGACTGTAAACAAAACATTGTCATACAGAGTGAGGTTTCATCATGTGCAGTATTTAGGTAATACGGGAGAAAAAGCACCTACTAACTACTCAATGAAAGTAAGAGACCTGCCATAGACTATTATTAAAAAAGAGAAAATTACGTGTCAGCTAGCTAACATTAGATACAACATCTCGTCATTTAGTAATGCAACGGCCATTTATCAATCATGTCGGTAGTGCTTTACTGTGTTTTAGGCGAAAATGGCTGTACCACAAAAATATGGTCATGAACAGTCACAGCAAAAGTCTCTGGAGAATTTGCATGTTAACGTAAAAGATTCCGCTGAAGTCAACATCAAAGCACTTAAAAGTTTCTGTTACAGGCAACCAAATGGAGCCAGCGGTAATTCCCATCTCAAGTGAACGCAGCATAAAGTCACTCTCTTGCTCTTGTCTATTGTTTAATTTAAGGTGATGCAGTGTGTCACAGCGCTCCCGGTGTAGTGTAAATATTACTTAATATTAAATTATTCTTGCCCCTTTTTCTAACTATTCTGTCCTTATAAAATTTAATAAGGAATGACTTGCAAGTTGCACCTGCCCTGGGGAGGTGTAAATTTTAAAGTGCAACTCCACCATCAAATTCTGCTAAAACCCTCCCTCTCAGTAAGTTTTAAAATGCAACGAGTGAGGGAACAACAACTGTAGGGGGCGTGGCCTCGTGGCTACGTAGTGTGTGGGTCAGGGGACACTGAGGAGACTGACACTGATTAGTGTCCTTTTTTATATAAATTTTATGACGTAGGCAGGTCCCAACTGGTTCACTCTGTCATCACGGTACAGTTATATCATTTAATTTACAACTCAAAAACCACATTCAAGTGTACCTCTTTAAGAAAAATCATAGGTTTATGGTGTGACCCACTTCTACTACATTATTGTGTTATGTTTGAACGTAAAAGCAGCTGGTGTAACAACCTGCTGAACTTTACAAATGCCAGTGTTTTCACAAGAGCGGAGATGGGAAAGGTTTACAGTGCACATACATATTATTCTTACGTAAAGGATTAGTCCATTAAGCGCTTAGTCGATTGTCTGAAAATAATTCAACAACATGTCAAATTTGAGGATTTGCTGCTTTTCTATGCTTCACATCACTGTAAACTAAACACTGCATTGTACTGATACTGCCCTCTTAAGGGTAACTAATAACTTACTCATGAATGCAGATGGTGGCATGGGTTTTACTAGAATTATGTGCAGCATTTGACATAATTGACCATTGTATTCTTATTGACAGACTGAGACACTGGGTTGGGATCCCTGAAATCCTACCTGGAAAATAGATAAGTCTGTGTTTTCAAAGAAAATCATCTCTCTTTATTGGCCAAAATTAGGTTGGGAGTGTCTCAGGGGTCAATTTTGGGCCCTATTTTGTTTTTGCTATATATTCTCGCACTGGACAATATTATTGTATTCACTGCAATGGCTTCTCATTTTATTTTTACGCTGATGACACACAGCTATACCTTACAATAAAGCCCACTGACTTAAGTATGCTGTGTACACTATGGGACTGTTTAGCTGATGTCAAAAAACAATATATTTGGGTTTTGGACTATTAGTTGGACAAAACAAGAAATTTGGAGTTATCATCTTGGGGAAATTGTAAAATAATCCTGCCCTACATTAAAGAAGTATGTTGGCAGCTGTATTTTCTTATGTGAGTACTTGCAATGATATGTGATCACAAAGTACCTTGTTCAAGGTTAAGACAAGGTCAAACAAGGAAGGACTTTGAGGCAAAGATGAGCTGTCAGTATCTGACATAGCAGTCAGCCTTGCTGCTCGACTTCACTGCTTCTCTTTGTTCTTGCGTTCTCACCACTGTCCGGACACCATCCCTCCCTCTCAGACGAGAAGAGAGGCTGACATGAAAGGTAGGCACACAAGATCCAAGTGAGAGATCAAAAGCTGGAATGGGCAGAAGTCCACAAAGCAAGCATCTACACAGAGCACAAAGAGGAGTCCTGTTCTTACCAGCCTGCCTTTTGATTATCAGACTCTCGCCAGTCATACAGGCAGACACCATTACCATAGCACAAGTTTTCCCTTTGCTTTTATTTGCCTTTGACTGTAAATGCCAAAGAAGGCCCTGTTTGTCACATATTCATGTGTCAAGCTCTGCTGATTTTCTTTTATTTGGTAGTCTGTACATCCAAGGAACCTTATTTTGACATTAAAGGGCAACAGTTTTCTCTTATCAATGATTACTAGGGATTGGTATCGTGAGGATTAGGATTTTTCCTGTTGCTGGTGTTACCCCCTTTACACGCAACTACCTTTTTACATATATTGCATTTAGCTGCATTTTCATTAAATTTAGTAAAGTGAGCCCATACTTTTGAACGTTTTACCCTGTCAGCCATGACTGGAAAGCACGGAATGTAAACACGCAGTTACGCAACATCAAACATAACCGCCTGATGCTGGCAGCTTTGTCATCATTAGGGGACGGGTAGGAACTGAAAATGCCAGGTATGTTAGAATGAATTAACATTACATAAATACTGATGGCAGCACCGTTTGTCCAGGAACTTATCAATATTTCAGTACTGACCAGTCAGGAACCGGTACCAATTTAGTACCGGTTCTTGGTACGCATCCCTAATGATTAATGTAGGTTATTGTAGAAAAGGTTGATGTTATTAATACATCACCATCAAGCTGTCATCCCTTTCTGATAAGTGATGTGAATGTGATGTTGAATTTTACGTTCAAATGTGAGTGCAATTCACTCAGATGTACTGTAAGTGTAATTATTTCCCCAAATGTGCTCAATTAATTTATACTGTCATCTTATTTGTTCAGTTTGATACTAAGAAAAGGATGTTAGTCTGATAAAGTCTGATTTTATTTTGTTATTGTTACAAATCCCCTTGAAAAGACAAAAACCAAGAATGTGTTTGTCTGTCTCTCAATACTTTCTGACTTCCCTAACTTGTCTGTGGCACTCAGCCCCAAGCCCTAAACATCTTTTAAGACCTGTCACAAATGTATAGTTACATTTAAAAAAAAATGCTGAGTATTTTTGTAATTTCCTAGAACAGCTGGCCACTGTAGTTTTTAACAAACATCTCTCCAACAGGAGGAAATAGTGCATTGGTTGGGGACTATTTTCAGCAGCGGATTAATCCATATTTGGTGCTTTAGTGAGTATTTCTGGCAGCAGGATGGTCTATGTAGGATTGAGTCCAAATAAACTACAGTGTGTGTGTTCATGGTAATGAAGGAACATGTTACCCAGTGCAACAGCGTAGCTCATTGATGTGTTTTTAATAGTTGTTGGACAACTATGGAGCTCTATGGCACAGAGGAATTATATCAGACTTTGATACACACGCATTACTAGTTAGTGGGATACATTCATTGTTGGTTCAGCTCTGCCCATAGGATTTGTTAACACAGTATCGAATATCAATTGCCTTATAGAGACACTATAAATAACACTAACTACATAAAATATTTTGAGCATACTTTTACAGGAGTGCATAATGTGGGAAGATAATGGGAGAAAGTCTCCTACTATCCTGCTTGTATGTTTGTTGTACATGTGTGTTGTCTCATTGGCGATGAGGGATAAAATACTCTTCGATCCACTTTATTTGTTACAGATTTCCTTAAAGGAAAGGTCTGAGCTGAATATGATTTTGAGCTAATGTGTTTTTATGAGGGTTTTTGGCTATTGGAAAAAACAAACATGTTTCCATTTATATGGAAATTGATTTATAAAAAATAATTTTTTTTAAGAACCATTTGTTTTACCTTACTCAGTTTAGGATTGGTGAAAACAAGACATTTTGACAAATAAATATATGTAGCTAAAATAATGTATCCATTATGAAAGTAGTTTATCTGATTTCTATATTGTGTTCATGAAATGTGTACATTGGATGTATTGATGCAACAAGTGCAATAACTTCAAATGCAATGATAATTATCTGGACAAAATGTGATGATGGTGATTGTGCTTCTTTACCTTACACTGGTGTAGACTAGGGTTGCAACTAATGATTATTTTCACTATTGATTGACACTATACATCTGCTGATCCTTTTCATTGATTAATTGTTTAGTCTATAAAATATCAGAATATACTGAAAAATGCCCATTTCCCAAAGCCCAAGTCTATACACAGTATTCAGATTGAGTTCAGTTTACTATCATAGAAGGCTTTAAATCATCTAGCAAATGTTTACATTTGAAAAGCTGGAACTAGTGAATTTTGAGCATTTTTGCTTAAAAATTACTTTAAAAATCAATTAACAAAATTGTTGTTGATTAATTGTCTGGCAATTGACTAATCGCTTCTGCTCTTGTGTAAATATAGACATGCAGATGGGTGAATGGAAAACCAACATAAAATGTCTTATTAAGGTGTTGTGCCTCCTGAACAGCTTCAGTGCTCATAGATTCTTCATGTGTCTGGAACTATAGTGGAGAGACGATGAAGATGAAAGATATTCCCTCATTTAGTGTTTTGATGATGGTGGTGGAGAGTGCTGTCTAACATGTTCCTCCAAAATCTCCCATAGGTGGTCAGTTGGGTTGAGATCTGGTGACTATGAAGGCCTTAACATATGATTTACATCATTTTCATACTCATCAAACCATTCAGTGACCATTGTGTCCTGAATCGAAGCATCTGAATTCATTATGTTTCTCCTCTCATTTATTCATATTTTTCTTTTAATTTATCACGTCTCATTTGTATTATTGGGTAGGTAGGAGAGTGCTGCCATGTTGAAAATGTAAGCCATCAATGTGCTGTCAGAATAACAGATGGCTGGTTTATTTATGTGAGGTGCTCATCACTTTTATTTTCATTCCATGGAAAACACAACCCATGGGAACCCCCATGCTTTACCTTTATTCTATGTCTTCGTACACATGTGATTTCATATTCTTACTACTGGATGCATCCACACCTAGTAAACAGTTCTTTCTATTAAATCTCAATACAGTTAAAAGTACTTCTCTTGGTTCAATCAACTCTACCTTGCCCCCCCTCTTTTTTTTCATGCCAAGCTCGTCATTTCTGACAAGGATAATCTTTCCTTCAGGGATTATGAAGTTGTCCTGTAGTCATCACTTTTTGTCAGCTTAGCTCATATTAGCCAGCAACCCGTGGCTTAATGGTCTGAGCTTTGTATCTCAGTTCAAAAGGAACACCGAAGATTTGTGCCACGGTTCAGCCATAAGTCGGTTAAACTAGAATGGTGGTCGTTCACAACCCCCAGTTCCACGGTTTAAAGCCCAATCTGTGAAGATGAAGCGCCCCACAGTTGACAGAGGTATTCCAGTAATACCTTTCTTTAAGAAAATAAACGTTGAGTGGAGCTATATTAGAGCTAGCAGGACTTAGCCTCCTGTCCTTGCCACATACTGTGGAGGAAAATGGAGGTAGAAATAGGAAGTAGTTATGTTCACATCTTGGGTAGTTAGATTCTAAGTAGTTCTTCCGTTTTGAAGGTCAGAACGAAGTCCAGCTGTGGCTTAATTGCCCCAGTGGAATAATCAGCAGTCTAATTGGTGTATACTGCCTTGGAGTTGATCTTAAGAAGAAACCAGTGGCCTTTAAAACCTGAAAATATATCCCACCAGCCTCTGAAGAGCAGAGTTCAAAATTTGTGATTCACCATGACACACAGCAAATGGTCTCTCAATCAGAAAAGGACATGCACCCACCAAACAAAGTGTAGAGCTGAATAAACAACTCCGTCTGCCCCAGTGTTTGCTTTTGATGGGCTGCCCGACTCCCCAGTGTGGCACACGGTGACAGGCATGCAGAACATTGAGCTTGTGATTTGTGAGTCTTTCCCATTGCTCAAAAAGCCCGAAGGCTGGTTGACTGAATTAGGAGTTAGAGTGTTATCTCCCCAACGGAGGCAGAGTACTGATTGCTGCCCTCATTGGTAGTGAAGAGCACGTCTGCCTGGTGTAATAGCTGCCATAGAAACCACATCAGCCAAGTAATTGTTTAGGCAACCTCAGAAAATGAAGAGGACAACATTAAAATTCTTTCGCTTGGCTTCTTCTTGCTTCAATTTGAGGTGCTGCAGTGTCACAGTAGATTGACAGCTTTGGACCCGAGCAGACAAGGTCTGTTTTTTACTTTTTGTCTTCTACTTGGTTCCCAGAGTGTTAAAACAGCAAACCACATGGTAACAATTACTATGCAGTACAGTCAACAATATTGACACTGTGTCCTCTGATTTGAGTCAATTGAATACAGGACATACAGTATAGCGATGCTAGTATGTCTCCGGATGCTGATTGGTTTCAGTTTTGGCCCTAAATTTTATGACAATGAAATGACAACGTCATTCCTTTTGTTCTGTTGGAAGGAGGAAGAAGTCAAGCCACAAATCAAGGATTGTCCAATGGAGACTGTTTTTACCTTCTTGTTGCTTGTGTTGTTCTGTTGGCAGTGAATGGCAAAACAAACCTATGGCAAAGTCCATGCAGTCATCTGTTCCCATTCAGTTTTGATGATTGATTGATTATGTCATCCAATTGAATAATGACATCACTCAAGATAGCAGAATGTTTCTTGAATGTTTGACTTCCAGTAAGAGGAAAGCCTGCTTTTGAATAGTTATAGTTTCTGACTGTGGTGAATATTGTACTTGCTACATGCATGTTGTAATAAAAAAAATGACACAGGTTTTATACTTTGAACTTTGACTTGAATTCTGGTTTATTGGAACCTAGTTGTTATTTTTGTAAATTTGGCCATCAATCAGTTGCTGGGAGCTTAGATCTGTAATGCGGCGAAAATAGCTAAAAAGAAGTCTGACGAGGCAAGAAAGGCGAGCAGTCAGACAGGTTGCAAACAAACTCCCAGGTTAGCCTTAAGGTTAACTTATTTGGAAGAGAGAATGAAGGTGAACAGTAAAATTTTTATCCAAATTGTTTGTGGAAAATATCTATCACAGTTTACCCACTGCCTTTGGACTTCTACTTTATCTTTGATCTACTGTACTTGCCGTAGTTGTGTGCACTTGATTGAACAATGAGGGGTTATTACCAACAATTCAGGTGCACTCATTGTCAGTTTTACTTCCAAATAAAGTTTTGATATTCTAGATAAACCGTTGGCTTGTTTACAACCTTCTTTCCCTGTCCAACTTCATTTTAGCCATATCATTATGTTCTTTGATCTTAGAAATTAACTAGTTGAGCACAATGATGTCATAACTGCTATAAAATGGCTAAATACTATGACAACCCAAGGGTCCTGTGCTGTGCACAGTTCTTTTAAAGTTCCTTTAATCATGATCTGCCAATCAATCCAAGTACTTACGAAATGACACTACACAATTGAGCATCCTATATTCCTTATAATAAATTTATCTGTAAACATTTTAAAACAAGCCTATGAGGACCTTTCTGGAAATTTTCTGCCAACTAAATTTGTCGTCGAGGCGCAGATGCATTCATTTTTTTATTCATCTATTTAGTGATTTAAGTTCAAACAGTTTTCATTTTGCATATGGCTTGCTTTACATTTATTTAAAAAAAAATGAAAATACTTTTGAGAAATGCAGAGGGAATCAGGGCCAAGGAGGTCAAACATGTAAAGTAGTCTACAGGCTATTTGTTTGGGGTTATGCATGTTAACAGACTACAACTACGTGACCAGCCTGTAAATTACACTCTCTACTTAAAGGGGGATCAAGATCCGTTTACTCATCACAAACAGTACTATTCAGCCTGTGAAAACAGTTGTATAATGTCTTCTGTGGCCCTGAAGGTGCTGAGAAAGTCTGAGAAAATAACCCTGATGATGTCATAGTGGTGTCATCAGTTATCTCTGATTAGGCATGAGACTATACCTTTATAGAGGAAAGCCTGCTTTACAAACTGAGTTTGAGGAGTTTGAAAGACATGGGCGTTTACGAGGCAGGTAGGGTGATGAATGAATGAAAGATGCCATCAGGTTGCATTGTGGGAAATGTAGAATCCAGTCTCTTGAAAATCCCCCTTTTTTGTGTTCCAGGATGTTACGGTGTGGACGGCGAGAGCGACTCGATCATGAGCTCTGCCTCAGAGAATTCAACAGAGCCTTGGTTCTGTGACGCCTGTAAGAACGGAGTGACACCCAGCTGTGAGCTGTGCCCCAACCAGGATGGCATCTTCAAAGAGACAGATGCCGGGAGGTGGGATACAGTAGCACATTGACCTGGTGGTCAGTTGCCATTTACCAGAGGCAGCAAGTGGAACGTGTTCAGAAACAAATAACGCCTAATGACCGTAGCTGGTTGAAATGCTGAAGGCAATATATGTAACTGTATCTAAATTGTACATATATTCAGTAGTGGAGAGAAAAGGAAGTTGGATTAAGGAGTAGAGAGAGAGAACTGGCAGAGGAGTGTGAGAAGGGGATGGAGGGAAGAGAAGAGATAGAGGAAGAAAAGGAGTGAGAGAAAAGAGTGTGTTATGTGAAGCGTGGAGACTTCAGCCACGTTATCGCTGATAGTGCTCCTCAGCCAGGCTGCAGCTGAATTTACTACTTCACTAGAGCATGAAAAACACAGCAAATTAAACTGTGAAGCTGTTGCTTGTGAGAGATGGATATCTTTATATTGGACTTCGGATTCTCTTCCCTAAAGTCCGCATTTGAAATTGTGTCACACCAAACTGTAGCTAGAGTCTGGGGCTACATAAATCTATGAATCCATTTCTTTTTGAAGTGTCTGAGTGACTCACTGCAGCCAATTTCATGATATTAAGTTTCTTATTGTCTGCAGTAATTCACTACACTAAATGCAAAAATAACCACAGCCATAGATTTTAATCAATTTGATGACGTTCCTTGAAATCAGTGACCAGAAATCAATCAATTTTAAATGTCACCTTTTTAATAGTAATTTTCATCTTGAAACATTTTCAGGTCATGATTTCCATACTGATGTGTAGTAGTTTGTTCTGTTTCTCTTCAACAAACCACTTTATCAGCCAATTTGATTTTTCTCCTCTTCGTTTTCAGATGGGTGCATGTGGTTTGTGCACTTTATGTTCCTGGAGTAGCATTTGGAGACATAGATAAACTACGACCAGTGACGCTCACAGAGATGAATTATTCAAAATACGGGGCCAAGGCAAGTGCTCTTTTTATTTATTGATGCGGGTTGGATTGTATGTTCATGTTGATTTAGGTGTTACTGACATGTTTAACATCCTGCAGGAGCCACTTTTTAGATGTTCTTTTTGATTAGTGTATCCTGAATGTATGTCCAAATATATTGGTTATGTTTCATCATCATTCCTGATTAGTTATTGTCCACTAGAACTAGAAAATGCTAAATGCTAAGGAAATGAAGGATGCTCACTTCCACGGAAAACACTTGAAACATTTTAAACTTTTCAAAGAATGTTTTAAAATGTTAATTCTTTCTTGCCAGGTGTTGTATGAGAGTTGAAGTTGAAACTGAAGCACTTAAGTAGTTAAACGCACTGAAAGGGTTTGAAGTGTCAGTTAAAGTGTAAGGATTAAAAGGAGTTGAAATGTCATCACTGAACACAGTTGAACTCTTGTTTGAAGAATGAGGTGAAGTCGAATTGTCAGGTGTAAAGTAAAAGATGAAAGCAGTTGAAATGTCAGTTTTAGAGCTGCAAGCAGTTGAATTGTCAGTTCAGGTGTAAGCAATGAAAACAGTTGAACTGCCATTTTAAGAAGTGATGAAAGCCCTTGAAATGTCAGTTGAAGTGCAAGCGCTGGAGATGGCTGTGATTGCACTTTGAGTGTTAGTCGAAGAGCACAAAGTTACTCTCACAGTTATTCCAGCTACACTATTTCAGTTTTTTTTCCAGTTCACTGAGCTGAAAGTCAGTATTGTCTTTGCAGGTAATGACTTCAAACTATCCATCCATCCATTAGCTATACCCGCTTATCCTTTAGAGGGTTGCGGGGGGCTGGAGCCTATCTCAGCTGACACTAAGTAAGAGGCCGAATAGTGGACTATTTGACGATTCGATATAAGGAGCCTGATTCGTCTGGATTGGTTTCTCCCAATAAATAATGATATATAGCAGAGGTCACTAATAGGCGGACCACAGTCTGGACCCAGACACCGTCCTATCCGGACACAGACCTATAACCAATAAATTACTACATTATTTTCTATTTTAACCGGCACAGCTTTTCTAGCCTTTATGACACTGGTTCAGCCAATCAAATCTGTGCATTCCAATAAGCATTGTGACCAGTGTGCGAAATACTCTATGACAATCGGGGGGTCTCGTGGCATGGCCGGTTAAAAAAAAAAAAAAAAAGAATATATGTGTATATATAATACACGCGTATAATGTGTATAAATAATTAAAAACAGGCAGATGCTCCACGTTTTCAGTAAATCATTTTCACTTGCGTTTTCCTGCTCAGACAAACTCAATGTCACAGACACACACTCACACCTCTCCAGAACTATGCGTAATATTACACACAGCTGGCACAGCATGGATACCTTCATTAACACACCGGGATTTAACTGTTAACTGACCTTGTGTGATTTTCTGACACCGATGAGCTGTTCTGACAGATTCACAGTTTATACAGCGACATCATGAATAGCAGCAAATCTCCAAACCCCATGTTTTATGACTTTGTTTCTAGATTTAAGGACTGTAAAAACTTCCTCCGTTGGATAAATAAGGACATAAGACATAAATCTGTTTTTTCAAATATGGAGAAGAGGAGCAGAACCACAGAGTCAGAATGTATTATTGCGCCGCAGAATTATAACTGGCACCGGTAACCATGTTAGCCGCCACATCAGCTGCCTGTTCACTGTCATCAGTTGCATTTCCTGTGTTGCTCCTCACCTTTCAATATTTAAACATGAAAATAAATTTTACAATACAGATAAATAGTAAGTAATTAGCTTAATTTTGAGACCCCCTCAAAATTTGATTTTGCCGTCTTCGGGGGGGTCCGAGACCCCCCGTATTTTTACGGCAATTTAGAGTCACCAATTAACCTAAGCTGCATGTTATTGGACTGTTGGAGGAAACTGGAGCACCCGGAGAAAGACAAAAAATGAAAAATGTAAGATTTCATAAAGACAAATCTTAGGTGGTCTCACTTCTGCTGTTGCCACATTACGAACAAGTTTTAGTTTAACTAATCAAATCATCACAGAAAACATAGCCTAGTAAAAACCCACACCATCTAGCCATAGGCCTAATGTTACATTCATGAATAATCTGACAGTTTGATCCGATATTTGCTACTGACAGTGAATTGATGTAATGTTATGGCAAACTCATCGCTTTTGGTGTGTGTGAGTTGACACAGTGTGGAATTTAATATTTTCGGATAATAGAATTTAGTGGTAGATATCTGATCCTTTTGATGTGATCTCTCTGGCTATGTAGTTAGCTGAATAACAGACTTTCCATAAAGACAAACAGGGGGTACCCCCTTTGATAAGGAGGAGTGGCCTACCTTTGAGCTGTTCCGCGTCGTCTCTACGTCTTCGCTGAACTTTGTAGCAAGACCGACAGCTGAGCCTTCGTAGCCGCCAACTGCGCTTTTGAACATCCAATAACCAATAACAGACTGCTAAACGGTGGCAATGTCTGGGGCGGTTCTATTTATAATCCTTGCTCGTCCCTGACTCTGGCTGCTTAAAGTACAGATAGCAAGTTTATTGCGTTTGGGGAGATTTTTATATAGCGGCAGCGCCAATCATTTAGCAGCGGCGTTGCACGGCTGTTGAATGCATATAGGGGAAACACTGTGTCAGTAAAAAAAAAAGTCTGGCTCTTAGGGAGAACAGAGCACACATTTTGATGCCTTCAGTGGCTCATAAGAGAAAATGCATTGTTTTGGAGTAGATACGTGTCTTCTGCAACCACACCATTGTAAAAACTCTATGGCACATGTGTGTAGCCACCCATGTGGAGATGTGCTAACAGAAACAAGTGTTCACTTTCTCTGTGTTGCAGCTCCAACTTGAAGTCTCCCTGTTGTATTCTATTGCATTTAGGAGTGCAGTTTCTGTGAGGACGCCCGCTTTGCCAGGACCGGCGTGTGCATCAGCTGTGATGCAGGGATGTGTCGCTCCTATTTCCATGTCACCTGTGCACAGAGGGAGGGACTCCTGTCTGAGGCTGCAGCAGAGGAGGTAAGGAAAAAAAACCTCCATATTCAAACCACATTTGCATATTATGAATTAATTACTTCACTTTTCAAAGGGGTGAAAAAAATCCCAATGTTAGGTGAAATGCTGCCAGTGAGCTGTTTCAGTGACAAACCGAAGCTATATTCAGATAGTTGAGGTTTTATGACATAGACTCAAAATACCAAACACAAGGAAAGATCGGCCTTGTGAGCTTTTTCCCAAAGCTTATCTGTGTTCTGCTCACATAGGACGTTCAAGGTGAAGTACTTCAAGTACCAATCAAACTGGGTTGTAAGGCTTTATAGCAAAACTTCTGTCACACCCAATTAAAAGTTTTGTCATTGGTAGAGATACATAGATATAAGATACAAAGATGTTTTATTCTTTGTATGACCAACTAAACAAAATTATTCTTTAGCTTACAGTGACAGTTAGCACATTTTGACTAAAGTGTGAGTTACTCATCGGTTGTGGTATTTATTGACAGAAACATTTTAAGTTCCAACAGCTCTGAACATCTAACAAGATAACGTGACACTGGTAATTTTGTCTGTCAGGTCACTGCTGATTTAGTCCCCAGCACTGACCTGTCCAGCAAAACAGCAGGAAGCAGCATTAGCTTTTAGCCTGTAAGCTAGGATGCAAACAGGCTCCACTGTGTCCTCTCCAACACCCTGCAGTGAGTTTTGAAGCAGAACAAAGCACTGCAAATACGTAAGATGTCTTTTTTTTCTGGATGATCAAACATAATCTTGAGGATTGAGGTTTGAATTCTAGCTAACCTCTAACAAGCTATCCAGCTGGGAACATGTTCTTACAAGTCAGTCACAATAGCTCACCAAGCTAGCTCGCTTGCTAACTATCAGCTCTGAAATGTTGCTGTTTTAAATGCTGGTGTGGCCTAGCCATTAGATGGATAAAACTACTTTTTATGTTGTGCTTTATAGTATTTCTTTTAGCTTCACCCTTTTTACTGCTATTTATTGTTATATGACTTGCTGGATATGTTTAATTAACAGAACACAATTCAGTTTATGTTTATGTCAGTGTCAACCTGTAAGTAACACATACCATCATATAAAATCCAAACTATCGCTGAAAAATGTAAATGTATTCCCCTTTAATATGTCATGGACCAACCACATAATCCAAAGTATAGAAGTTGTAATTGTATGATATGAATCAGTTATTAATATTAATCTGTACAATTAATAGACTATTATATAATAACTGTATACAAAATTTGGCCCTCAGCTTTATTATTTTCCAGAATGACTTATGAATGACTGAAAAGTTTTTTTGATAGGGTATTTTAACAAGAACTGGAGTATTAATCACTGTCCATTCTCCTGGGCAGTTTGTGTATGCACCATACATCCCTTACTTCTGCACAGTATAAGCATCCAGAAAAGTGCCTACCCACTGCAAACCACTTAATCCAGTCAATCGCATAAGAAGGCTTCTGTCAACAAGTCAAAATGCTGATGGCATCCACAGCAACAAGTTAGGCTTAAATGGTTCCAGAAGGCCAGCAACTGGAAAAACGGTCTCTTTTTGTATTTTTCTTCCTGCGACAGAGTGAGGAATGGAGGGGGCTGAGATGTAAAATGTCAGTGTAGTAAAAGATAATGTTCCCATTCTTTACTAATTATTACATCTGTTAATACATGCATGTGTTTTTGTTTCCTCAGGATATTGCTGATCCATTTTTTGCTTACTGCAAACAGCATGCTGACCGCTTTGACAGGAAGTGGAAAAGGAAGAATTATCTGGCCTTACAGTCTTACTGCAAGGTCTCTCTGCAGGAGAGAGAGAAACAGCTTACTCCTGAAGCTCAGGTAAGGATCATTCATTCATATCAGCTGCAGCAGCCAAACGTCAGAACAACTGTTAAACATGTGCATGTGTTTGTACCTCTATCCAAATGTGCCCTTAATGACTGTAACGTTAAAAACACAATGGACAAATGGCTCGCATTAGCCCATATACTGTCAATTTCATAATCATGTATCGTTACTAAATAAAAGTAGGTGCGGCACTGGTTACAGGTTTCCCAAACTTCGCAGTTAGCTAGCTAATGCCGGTGGTAATGAATTGCTGTCGAATTGACTTCAAACCTATAACCTATATACCCGCAATAACATTACAAAACAACATCAACGTCAAAAGTTATTCCTCACTGTTTGTCATCGTACCTCTTTGCCACTTGTCGTTATGAGCGCTATAGCATTGAACATAATGAGCCTGAAGCTCCGTGTGGAGCCGGGACGTGTTGTTTTGTACTATA
Source organism: Macquaria ambigua (assembly GCA_008360985.2). Lineage (NCBI taxonomy): Eukaryota > Metazoa > Chordata > Actinopteri > Centrarchiformes > Percichthyidae > Macquaria > Macquaria ambigua. The sequence continues at coordinate 113,931 of VMKM01000421.1, read as the reverse complement.
CTCCGCTGTAGGCAAAGGAGGTGTTGGAAATTTATCACAAGTTTCAGGATTTTTGGCAGGATTTTCCGCCATTCAATCAGGCTTTCACCGTCTGAAGGGACGAGTACGCACATCTTGCCCAATGACGCCAAAAGAAAACTGCCTACCCAACCTTTAAATGATATATTCATAAAAATGCCGCCAAGAAAAAGTATCCTAACTCTAATCAGCTAAGTAAGGATGGGCGCATTAGCATTAACATTAGCTAGTTAGCTGTTAAAGTTAGCATTACCTTAAACCATGTCCTAACTCAAAAATCCTCATAACTATAACTTTATTTAAACTCCAAATTTCACATGCTTCGATAACGTTGACATATTTTCATTAAGATAAACTAGTAATGGATACTTACTGAAGGGTCTGACAGCATACCAGACGTTGCAGCCTCCATCTTTGTCTCCTTTGTCTCTGTGGCACGAAGAAAGGGCGACACCTTCCCGCCGCTGATACGTCATGTTGCTGGGCAGGATTCATTTTCTGTGGATTTGTCATCATCTGTATTTTAATTGTTGTGTATTTTAATTTATTTCATTTTCTATTTTTACTTGAATTTTATTGCCTTATTTTACTTGTCACGGTCTAAATGACAGTGTTTTGTATGGTTATAGTACCAGTCAGGGCCCATAATTGGTAATGCCATATCCACAATTCAATTCATTACATTAGGATAAATCTCTTTTCAAATTTAGTAAACAATACACATTATGAAATATTTGATTTGGTGAAGATTATGATGAGGGTAAAATTGTGAAAAAGACCAATAACTGGACATTTCATTCAGTTTATATAGTTAATATACAATAGTTGATATATAATTTATTAAAAACAGGGCCAACACATAATTACTGAGCTACTTGTTTTAGGTCAGGCTGTTGTTAGATTCTGAAAATAACAATCAAATTGTGTTAAACTGTCCAACACATGAAGTGTGTTAAGCTTTTTATGCATTTTATACACGTTGAAATCCACACAAAATGTATTACAACACATTTTTTGTGTATTTTTTTAAACACATCCCTTCTAAGAGTGCAAGGAGAAGACAATAGAATATAGAATATTCCTTCTACTTCTTCAGTGCAGTGGTGAAGATTAGGTCTATGGTTAGGATTAGGTTTAGGGCATGAATACGGTTTTTCAGTACATATTCATATATATTCTATATATTCTATATACATATTTCAGAACAATTCATACTTTTAAAAAGTTAACTGTAGACATTGTTTAAATGACATAAATACATGAATAACAAATAGCATAAATAGCCAAATAGAATCGGTCATGTTCATATGAAGCAGTAGGATGCTGATTTACTTTTTATTTAGTTTTATTATTAGTTTTTATTTCTTTTTTCCATTACCAGTCTAATTACACTGTACTGTAGGGGAGTTGTTCACCAGGTTCACCAGAGGTTGCATGAAAATACATGTAACTAATTTTAGGCATTTAAACACCTGAGGGTGGAAACCAGCACTATTTAACAACTGATTCAGGGGAAAAAAACTGAATTTGCCACTGTTGTTTATGGACCCGATACCACTAGGTGCTAGATGGCAACATCACTTCATGACAGCAATACAATACACACAAACACATACACAAAGCCAGGCCCTGTCCTCCAACATCAGTGTTGGAACTCACTAATGCTCTTGTGGCTGAATCGGAGCAAATCCCCACAGCCAGGTTCCAACATCTGAAGAGTGGAGGCTGTTATAGCAGCACATTAATGCCCATGGTTTTGTTCAGCTATCACATATGGGGGTTCAGGTGCCCATATAGTGTATCAGAAAACACATGATTCTGTCTGCTGTTACATGTTCACCTTTTTATTCTTGATTTAATTTGGGGCACACAAATTATGGGAAAGTAATTTCATTAAAATGTGTGTGTCCCACCTGCAGGCCCGAATCACTACCCGCCTGCAGCAGTACAGGGCAAAAGCAGAGCTGTCCAGGAACACTCGGCCTCAGGCGTGGGTGCCCCGAGAGAAGCTGCCGCGACCTCTGACCTCTAGTGCCTCAGCCATCAGGAAGCTGATGAGGAAGGCAGAGCTGATGGGCATCAGCACCGACATTTTCCCCGTGGACACGTCTGATGCCAACGCCAGCATGGACGGACGCAGGAAACACAAGCAGCCTGCCCTCACGGCAGACTTTGTCAACTACTATCTGGGTGAGGAAACTTATATTTGTTACAGTATGACAGAAATAAACTCTCACCCCATGTTTTTCCAGATACTATTGATCTAATCTAAGTTTTAGAATCAGCTGAGAACCTTTAACCATTTTCCTGCCATTCTTTCTTTCCCAATTATTCTTTTGCAACGGTGGGTAGAGACACCTCCATGTGTGAAACAATAGGAAACGATTAGTCCAGAACATAGCAACACTTTGGAAGCTCCTTGCTTGCTTTGAGTGAAATTGATGCTTTAGATGTCCATTAATAAACAAGAATGCATTAAGAGGGTCATTGGTAGAAAGGCGTGGAAATCCATGTGCACAGACTGGCAAAAAGGTGAATAAACTATGCAAACGGCAGTGTTATAGGAGTGCAATGCTAAATCACTGAAGTACTTTTTTAACAGACCAAAAACAAGCAAGTCACCGCATGTTAGCCACTACTCCCTCCTTCATGTTATACTTTATTCTTACATGTAAATTATACATTAACAACCAAATACAACTTGCCAGTGTCTGATTCATACTCTGTTCTGCTTGGCTGATGGTCACTTTGTTATGTTATGTGCAGCATACAGGAGAGGACATGGGTTAGTTGTAGTATTCTTTTTTTTTTACACCAATTATTAATCTGTACTTTCAGTAGGTATATGTGGGTATAAAAAACACATTACAGGGTTTCCCACAGAGTTTTATAGTGGAGACACCCCGCCTTGCCTTAAATAAAGAGCGGGTCCACTAACATCAGAGGAAATTATTTAATTTTCATGAAATATAATACTAGGCTCATTAAACTTCAGGGAAAACGAGTGCTTACCACCTCCGCTAACCAATTTCTGCATTACCATAACACTATCTAACCCTCTACCCCTTTTATTCTTTCAAAACAAAGGCAGAGCTTTTCTTAAAGAATGAAGCAAATGCATAGCTTCAAATGCTATTCTCATGCAGTTTTAGCATACAATACACCTGAAATATTTCTTTCATGTAGTCAGCCTATATTCTAAAAGCAGCACTGACACTAGCACACAGTTTCCCTTTCCACCCTCCTCCATTCTCCTTCAGAGTTGCCTGAGGAAGAGCACTGAGCTTAAAACGTGATGCTTATCTGTGCGTTTGCTAATAGCTACTCTTATGGTTGTCTTCTGCTCCATGCACTTATATTTATAGATATGCAATTAAAGCTTCTAGTCTCTAGTTTTTAGATCCAAAGTGCTGGAATATAGTCTGGTATCATGATTGTAATTTTAACTAAGCTAAAAGGGTTTTAGCATTTATCTCCATTTTGTATATCTTTAACTGTTGTACAGGATGGTTAAGCTATTGTGTGCATGCTTTGTAAAGACATTTTCTCCCCAAATAAATGATGTGTGAGACGCCATGCCAGTAACCTTGAGAGCATACTCCATTAGCCTGCAGCAGAGGGCCTATCTGCCATCAGTGCACTCTCTCATGTTCTTTTTTCCTGTATATAGATTGTGATCATGCTATTGATTGTTGTCCCATTGATATTCAGAGCGGAACATGCGAATGATCCAGATCCAGGACAACATCTCTGAACAGAAGAACTTAAAAGACAAGCTAGAGAGCGAGCAAGAAAAACTGCATGTGGAGTACAACAAGGTGAGCAGGACAATCCGAACCCACAGAAAAATGGGTCATGTCTGGGGAAGGGCTGATTCATGAAATGTGCAAGTGGAGTGCTCTAACACATTTGTGCTGACATTATAATATTACATTATTATAAGTAAGATTATAAGGCAGTAATTCCAACACAAATAATACGACAAACAACAGACCACAGGAACAAAAAAATATCACCTCAGAGGAAAACACCTGGTGTAGCTGTGCTATTTGTGATTTGCAGTGTCATTTAGTACTCAAGCTGTGAGCGAAAATGTGTCTCTTGTCTTATTGGTAGATTATGTTTCAGGCTTATTATTTTCAGTCATTTATTTTTAAAATGGGTTTTGATGTTATTTATCAAAAATATTAAAATATAATTAATATCCGATTTTAAAAAGTTAGCCATGCTAGCTCTATGAGGCTGTATTTGGGCACAGAGATGCTTTGAGCTAAATGCTAACATCAGCATGCTAATGTGCTGACAATGACAATGCTAACATGCTGATGTTTAGCAGGTATAATGTTTAATTAGCAAATGTATAAACATTTGCTAATTAGCACTGAACACAAAGCACAGCTGAGGCTGATGGGAATGTCATTAGTTTTGCAGGTAATTGATCATAAACCACAATATTGGAGAAGTGTAAATTTTGACCTGATGAAGGCACTAAATTCAGGGGATCATCAAAATTATTATAGTTCATCCTGAGGGGAACATGTATGTCTGTACCTAATTGTGTTCCAATCCATCCTGTAGATGTTGTGAGATTTCACTGGATAAGTGACAACTTTGACTTGCTGGTGGTGCTACAGGACAAGTCAGAGGACAGCATAGTCATTAGGATTCATCCTGAGGGGAACAGGAATGTCTGAACCAAATTTCACGGCAATCCATCCAAAAGTTCCTGAGATATTTCAGTCTGACAAGATCCGAGTCTAGAGCCACGCTGCTAGCATAAGTAAAACACTATAGTTTCACCATGTATTGCTTTTGCTGACCTTGAGGGTCTCTGGAGTTTTCTCTCCATTTTTATTTTCACTTTTAATTATTAACATATTCAATAGCATATTCACAGCTGTCCTCACCCTCAGAGGGACCCTGTTGACACCCAGCTGTGCTAAAGAGTATCCTTTCACAGGCAGAAAACCACTTTTTGATGCATGGGAGCACTAGATCAGAATGGAAATCTGGTTGAATTGATTAACTTCTGTTAGAAAATCTGGATATTTTTTGCCACCTAGCTGTGTGACTCTATGGATAGTAGTGTGGGTCAGATGTACCACCACTTTGGTCCAGACTGAAATATCTCAATATTGGATGGATTGCCACAAAATTTCGTACAGGCATTCATGGTCCCCAGAGGATGAATTGTACTGACTTTAGTGATTCTATTACTTTTCCACTGGTGCCACCGTAAGGTTGACATTTTTGGTTCAGAGTGAGCTGTCCTGATGGATTGCAATTAACTTTGCTAGAGATATTCATGGTCATCATCAGGTCAATATTCACCTTGTCCAGTACTTTAGTTTGACTGTTCGATCCAAGATGGCGCCGCGGATGGCTGCCTTGGTGTGTTGGTGCGCATTGTTTATTCTTATTTTGTTTATTAAATCAGTGTTCTGCTACAGTACCCGGAGCTCTTTCACCAGAGAAGAGCTCATGAACATCAAGGATACAACTTCTGCAGACTTATTTCAAACTTTCCTCGCCCCATTCAAAGGTGCCCTCACCTTTGTCCACGCAGTGAAACGCCGGAGGAGAGGGAAACATGTCGGTGCGCTTGTGCGTCTTTGCCGGTGCAGACTTCGAACACCACTGCCAGCAATATTTCTCTCCAGTGTACGTTCACTGTGCAACTACTGTGAACTTCAGCTACTGGTGGGGAAAAACAGAGATATTTCTTCATCTTAGGTTTTGTGTTTCACGGAGACGTGGCTGTGTGGATCGTACTGCACTCTGCGCTGCAGCTGGCAGGATTCCAACTTTTCAGAGCGGATCGCGACACAGAACTCTCAGGCAAAACAAAAGGTGGAGGTATCTGTTTTTACACTAACAGTGACTAGTGTAACGATGTGATAGTGATTCAACAGTACTGTTCTCCTGATCTGGAATCATTCTTCATCAACTGTAAACCCTTCTACTCCCCCGTGAGTTCATTTCATTCATTCTGGGCGGTGTTTACATTCCACCGCAGGCCAACGTGCAGGAGGCACAGCGCATGCTCGCCGACAAGATACTACAAACCCGGACTCTTTAGTTATTGTCCTCTGTGACTTTAACAAAGGTAATCTTATCCACAAACTCCCAAAATACAGACAGTTTATTAAATGCCCGACCAGAGAGGAGAATGTTCTGGGTCACTGTTACACTACAGTCAGCAGTGCCTATCACACCGTCCCCCGCGCTGAACTGGGACACTCTGACCATGTCATGGTCCACCTGATTCCTACATACAGGCAGAAATTAAAGATCTCTAAACCTGTTGTGATGACATCAAAGCAGTGGACCAGTGAAGCCATGGAGGATCTTCGTACGTGCTTGGACTGTACTGACTGGGATGTTTTCAGGACTGCTGCCAAAAGTCTGGATGAGTTCACAGAGGCTGTGACATCATACATCAGCTTCTGTGAGGACTGCTGTGTACCATCATGCACCAGGGTGAGTTACATCAATGACAAAGCGTGGTTCACAGCTAAGCTCAGACAGATAAGGTTGGAAAAGGAAGAAGCGTTCAGGAGTGGGGACAGGGCCAGGTTTAAAGAGTCAAAGTACAGGTTTAGCAAGGTGGTGAGAGAAGCTAAACGACTGTACTCTGAGAAACTCCAACACCAGTTCTCAGCCAACGACTCTGCTTCTGTCTGGAGGGAGCTCTGGTAGATTACCAGCTACAAACCTAAAGCCCCCCCACTCCATTAACGACTTGCGCCTGGCCAATGACCTGAATGAGTTTTACTGTCGCTTTGAAGGTCAGTGGGACAGTCCTGACACCATCCCCTGTGACACTATCCACCAGCTCCATTCCACCTCCCCCACCACAGCAGGGTCCTGGGCTCCCCCACAGCTGCCTACCTTAGAGGCCCCCTCCTCCCCCACCACAGTGACAACTCTCTCCATCCTGGAGAGTGATGTTAACAGACTGTTCAAGAGGCAGAACCCCCGCAAAGCAGCCGGACCAGACTCTGTCTCTCCCTCCACTCTGAAGCACTGTGCTGATCAGCTGTCTCCGGTGTTCAAAGACATCTTCAACACCTCACTGGAGACGAGCCATGTGCCAGCTTGCTTCAAAACTTCCACCATCATCCCCGTCCCCAAAAAGCCAAGGACAACAGGACTTAATGACTACAGACCCGTCGCCTTGACCTCTGTGGTAATGAAGTCATTTGGGCGCCTTGTGCTTTCCCACCTGAAAGCCATCACTGGCCATCTCCTGGACCCACTGCAGTTTGCCTACAGGTCTGTGGACAATAGAGTAAACATGGCCCTCCACTTCATCCTCTGGCACCTAGACTCCTCAGGAACCTATGCCAGGATCCTGTTTGTGGATTTTAGCTCTGCCTTCAACACCATTATCCCGGCTCTGCTGCAGGACAAGCTCTCTCAGCTGAATGTGCCTGACTCCCCCTGCAGGTGGATCACATACTTCCTGATGGACAGGAAGCAGCATGTGAAGCTGGGGAAGCATGTCACTGACTCCTGGACAGTCAGCATCGGTTCCCCTCAAGGCTGTGTCCTTTCCCCCCTACTCCTCTCCCTGTACACCAACAGCTGCACCTCCAGATATCAATCTGTCAAGCTCCTGAAGTTTGCGGACGACACCACCCTCATTGGGCTCATCTCTGGTGGGGATGAGTCCGCCTACAGGTGGGAGATTGACCATCTGCTGACTTGGTGCAGACAGAACAATCTGGAGCTCAGCGCTCTAAAGACAGTGGAGTTTCAGGAAGAACGCAGCCCCACCCACCCCCATCACCCTGTGTGACTCCCCAGTCAGCACTGTGGAGTCTTTCCGCTTCCTGGGCACCATCATCAGCCAGGACCTCAAGTGGGAGCTGAACATCAGCTCATTCGCTCTGCAGACAAGGTGATTGGCTGCAATCTGCCTTCCCTCGAGGACCTGTACGCCGCCAGGACCCTGAGGCGTGCAGGAAAGATTGTGGCTGACCCCTCCCACCCCTGTCACAAACCCTTTGAAACACTCCCTTCCGGCAGGAGGCTGCAGTCCATCAGGACCAAAACCTCACGCCATAAGAACAGTTTCTTCACGTCTGCAACTGGCCTCATCAACAAGGCCCAGGACCCCCCTGTGACACGGACTCTAGTACCCCCATAAACCCGCACCCCCCAATGGTCACTACACGTTATATTAACGTACACTCCATACTGTGAACTTTTGCACATCCTTCAGTTAATATTTTGCACATTCTGCACAAAATGTACAGCTCTTCTTTTTCATATTATTCTACAGTTTTTATTCTAATTTTATCTTATTCTATTTTATTTTATATTTCTCCACATTTTTTATTGCTAATTTCTCTATTTTATATTTGTATTCTTGACTTGCTTTTTTACAGTACTTGCTTTTAGTGGTTTTATTTAAATATCTGTATATATTTATGCTTATTTATGCACCTATACACCAAAGCAAATTTCTTGTATGTGAAAACTTACAATAAATCTGATTCTGATTCTGACTAAATATCTGCAAAACTAATGACATTTCCAACAGCCTCTGCTGTACTTTGTGTTTAGTGCTAATCGGATTAGACTAAACTAAAGTTGGGTAATTATTACCTGCTAAACATCAGTGAGCATGTTAGCTGACATTAGCCTTTAGCTCAAAGCACCCTTGTGCCTAACAGCCTCACAGAGCTGCTAGCTTGATTGTAGACTTTTATGCTGTGTCTCAATTCGGATACCTCCGTTAGTACACTTACATGCAGTACACTGTGTACACTATGTACTGACTTGTGTAGTGCGTTAATTTTGACAGGGTAGTGTTGTCTCAAATCGAATATGGCTGTTGTGCGCTTTCCGGAAATGACGATCGCAACCTTTGACCGCGTCTTCTTCTTCTTCTTTTTAATGGCAGATTGCAACCAGGCAGAGCATTACCACCAACATTTTACCGCGATTGCCGCACGTCAAAATATCTGCCAGCTTGTTTGCTCACTTGACTTCAATTCAGTCATATTAAAAATGAATAAGAAATGAACGTTTTTACTTTTAGGTATTGGTATTTGTTAATGTTGTACTTTTTGTTTTTATTAAGTAGGTGGACATCCTATCCTCAGTTGTTTCCTCAGTTTTTTATGGACAGTGTCACCACATTAGATATGGCCTTCCTATGCTACGTGATAAAAAATGAATTATGTACTTGCCTTTCTCTCATCTCTCCTCAAACATGTGACCTCTGCGAAGAGGCTGCTGCTCCATCTGTTAACATGAGGAAGGGAATACAACAGCAGAGTAAAAGTCACAAGAGTTAATGTTGCGTTTAGTCGTCTGCCGTGCGTGTTAAGCGTTATTAATGGAGTGTGTGTTGTTAATTGCACTGCTTGAGTTGCTCTTACATGGCTTTGGCCTTGGAGAAAATGCCAGTGGAGGAATGTCATTACAAGTCTGGCTTTGACTGATATAGTATAGTAGAGCCCAGTACAAGGTTTACTCGTGCCACAAGGCTCAACTCTCCCAGATCATTTGAAGTGTTAACATTAAACAGGTGCACTGGCTGCAAAATTGCTTCAAAGGTTAACCTGCAACATTAGTGGTGCAACTGTGCATATTATAACGTTTATAAGGCTGTGAACTGTGAACCTTCTACTACTGTTCTACCCATGTGACTGTGAGCCAATTAAACCAAAGCTAGGGAATAGTTTTTTACCAGTGTTGTGTTTCTCCACTGCCAGGATGGTTAGCAAGTCTAATAAACTTATGTGAGCTATAAAGAGCCAAAGTGATACTAGACCTTCCAGTTTTTTTTCCAGATGTAAGAAAACCTAATTTAAAATCACACTGACATTTGTAATAATGCAGATGTTAAAAAAAATACCATTATTTATAGACCTGGAGTCAGGACGTTGTTAGCTTAACTTAGCATGGAGACTGGAAGCAGGGGGAACTAGCTAGCCTCACTCTTTCCAGTGTTCAAAAATACACCTACCAACACCTCTAAAGCTCTCTAATTAAAATGTTGCATCTCATTTGTTTAATCCATACACAAACAGAAATGTAAAAATAACAATTTTGTGTTGGAGCTATTTATTGACGATCAAGATTTTCGGCTACAGTGGAGTTGCCAGGTACTAAGGGTGAGCACTAATTTTGGTATAGATCTGTATGCAGACAAGATGGTACAGAACCTTGCAACCTCACTGTGATGACGAGACTTCAGGAAGCTGCACACAGTCACTGCACCTGACTGTTGTTCGCCAAGAAATAGTTCCAGTACGTACCACAAATTGTTATTTTTACATTTCCGTTTGTGTACCGATTGTGTATTTTTAAACTTTGAGCAGAACCAGGCTTGCCGTTTCCCTGCTTTCAGTCTTAATACTAACTCCAGCTCCAACACAGAAAATAAAATTGTAGGATTTAATAATAGACTTTTCGTAGCGCAAAATGAGTTTGACTAGGAGTTTATGTAATGTGTATGCTGTAAAATATCTGAGTGTGTGTGCTAACCAGAAACTGTTGCCTCATGTCTCCTCTCCCCTCCTGCAGCTATGTGAGTCTCTGGAGGAGCTCCTGAATGTGAATGGAGAGCTGCGAAGTGAAGGCCAGGCCATGTGGGCTCTGCTGGGCGGCATCCTGGGCCAGGTACCACCACCATCACTGCTTCTTCACACACCATCTCCCCCTTCTCCTGACCCCTCCTACCATCCTGCTCTCCACACACAGATTAGTTGTTGAGAAAGTTTGCGGAACACTCCTGTTTATAGATTTCCTTTTTTAGTGTAGCAATGATTTGTGATGGAGAGTTTTGCATATTGCGAGTAGCAACCCACATGGCCAACAGTGGGATGATACTGCAGGCTGTAATAACCCTGCTGTTTATAAAAATCCTTTCATTTTGCACTAACTGATTGACCTGTCATTTGCCATGAAGTCAGACCTGACTGTGGGGGGAAGTAAAATCTGTCTCCCACTTCTCGTTCCTATGGCAACCAATTGCCAAGAGGTGCCTCTGTGGCTGATGGGTTATTTAATGAATGTGAACTGCAATCTACAGAAATAGACTGAAATCTTTTTTTTTTGGTTGGGACAGACTAAAACTTGGATTTACACAAAAAGACATTTATATAGACTGTCCCTTAAAAAAAGCAGCATCAGTCCAACACTACTTTCTTAAAACTAATCTGTTTTTTACTATTTTTGACACACAAATATGGAGCCCTAAAGTGTTCACTGTAAAATAAGTAAAAGATACATCATGAAATAAATAATCATATGGATAAATAGAATAGAATATATAAACTAATGCTGTTAAATATGTATTAAATTATTAAAACTCTGTCTTATTTACATACTAAAAAGTTTTACTGTGAAGTTTTACTACAAATGCTACCTAGCAAGCCAACTAACTAGCTAGCCTGGGTTGTGAACTTGGAATTTCACTTAGCATCAAAGTTAGGAGCTAGTGTTAACAGCAGCACTTAACTGAAAGTACTTTTTAGAATATTGAAAAGAGATTGGACTCATACAGGAAAGTGGGTAACAGGGAAGATGATGTAACAGCAGTCCAACCTTTTTATTCACAACAGTGGGGGAGGTGCACATGAACAATCTGCAGATATTCAGAATTATGTACAATAAATCATTGGTATTTTACAATATTTAACTACACACTTTATAATAGTAATGTTATATATTATACTACACGTATCAACCCAAATAATAATAAACAACAAATTAAATCTAAATATATCCAATTACATACCTCCTCTTCTCAGTTCAACTTTGTGTAGTTCAATAAAGAGGATGACTGTGCTCAAGTCAGGGTGTCACTTGCTTCCACAGAAGTGCCACCATATGCACACAATGGAAGTGGACCTCAGAGAGAAAGTGACTAATAACAGAACCAAATCAAAATGAAATAGTTAAACTGAGGACAAACAGAACTAATTAACCCAGGTATTCAGCGTTTAGATCAGGGGTCTCAAATTACCGTCTATAGGGGCCAGATCCAGCCTATGAGGCAATTTTATAAGCCAGGATGCAAAATTGGAGTGTAAGAATTTGCAAATAAATTTGCTCTTTATTTCACATTTTAGCAAGCTGCATCTAAATGTGCAACTTGTCAACACCTGATGCCAAAATGTCTCTTTTTAAGTTGACCTGGAGCAACCTCCAAGAGACTTGGACAGTTTTCAGAGAAGTAGACAATTAATTTTCTTTTTGTTTAATGCGACTTTCTGTCTCGTCTACAAGTAAGAAGCTGCCATTCTTTAGAAATACATTCTCAAATGACATTACTTTACTAAACATGCACTGCAGAGGGAAACACTAGTTGCTCAGCTTTTGTGTATATAGTTGAAATTCAGAAAAAAAGTTTTTTCTTCCCAGCAAGTGTTTAAGGGCCCCCCCCTGGAAGAACAACCTGGCCAGTGGTCCCTGAGGTAATTGTAATAGAAGAGTTCGAGATCCCTGTTCGAGATGATATACTTATTTGCTTGGAACATGACTATGAAACACCAGGGCTAAGAGAAAAGTATCTGGCTGTCTATATATACTTTAAAAGTGGTCTTTCACCATATTATTGAGGAAGTGTCTCACAGCTTGCTCACAGTGGTCAGTTTATGATTGACTTATACACAATTGGTATATTGATTTTACCTGTGTAGTGCCACACAGTTTCCTCAGCCTTCATAAAGATCCAGTGGATTTACAGTAGAACATTTCCATACATTAATATAAACCAAGTGAAGTGAAAACTAGCTTGCAGCTGCTTATAAAACGAGTACTCCCCTGTCATTACTGCTTATGTTATGCCCATCTTGGATGTTAAAAGGGATTTAAATACATCCAGTACTGGTAATAATGTGCCACTTTTCTGCTCACAGTCATCTGTTTCCAACAATTCCAGCAGTCTTTGTAAAGCTTGCATTCTGAGACCATAGCACACCTCCTCCAATGCAATGACACCACTCAACTGTATTCTCCCAACCGGTAGTGGAGCTGGTAATTTACATACAGAAAGAGACAAAATATCAGGAACGCCTTACTCTGTAATGTATTTCAGTTTACCACCACCACCTACAGCACAAAAAATTACTGTAATTAACACCTTACTGAGGTTAACATCGTGGACAGTAACTTGTTTTTGATGCAATAATTGTTATACATGTTGGCAAAATAATCTATAAAAACAAGGAGTAGTACTTAGTTTGAACATACTTATCTCAAGGTCTACTTACTAGCGGTCTTGCTCAGTTGTCATGGAGATGGCTCATCACATGACCAACTAATCTTTTTCACCATGACAGCTGAGTAACCTCGATCCACTGATCGAGTCCACTGATGAGAGAGTGTTGAAAGCTCCAGAAAAGGCTAGTAAGTTAAACTTCAGTTAATTTCTTTGTAAAAATTTCTTTGTAAAACTACTGTGCCTAAGGTCAAGAACATTTGTGCTGAAGGAGTAGAATGATGATGATAATAATACATCAGAGCCATGTGGTATATACTATGCACAACTTCCAGAATATCAGAAAAGAGTATTATCCATAGCCATGGTAAAATGCAAGGATATTGTGTTAGATTTGTATATTGTACATGTACAGGTGTCTTTCGTTGTTCTTGATATTCTTAGTATTTTCTAGTCACTCATAACAGTTATCAGTGTCTTGACCTCAAAGATTAGAGGGAGCAGCTACATTTGACCCTTTACCTAAAATTATTCAAGAAAATTGATATTATATCCATCGTGGTGCCTGGGACAGTGTAGTCAGTGCAGTTTTAAGGCCTTTACACACCAGAGGCATTTTTTTTCGTGCAATTAATTCGCACGTCAGTATATTGTATATTGTAACCTGGCCTTTCGGTTCTTCAGTTTTATAAGTGGTTTGTATCTTGTGTTAACCCTCTGCAGTTATTCTGGTGAAGTCTTCTCCTTATCTGGGTTTTTCACACTCTTGGGAGAGTCTTCTTGATGTGGCTGTTGAAAAGGGTTTTTTCTTCTCGAGGAAAAGGATTCTTCTGTCATCACCACTGTAGTCTACCAGACCATTTTGTGTCGCTCAGATCACCAGTGCGTTCTTTTTTTAAAGAATGTACCAAACTTTTGAATTGGACAAACCTAACGTTTCTGCTATTTCTGTGATTGTTTCTGATTTCTCAGCCTCACGATGGCCTTCTTAGCTGACATTGTCACCTCTTTGGTCCTCATCATGACTAATACCAGCAGACAGACAGATTCCAAATGAAAAAGCCACGCTTATACCGTAGTGTGGCCATATTGAGACCAAATCAGGTGCTGCAGCGAAAACGCCAGCCCTCCCATTCATTTGAACATGGGTAGTGTGTTTAGGCTGCAGTGGTGGGGACAGCAGGGGGTACAGGAAAAAAAAGCACAGGCCCTGCAGCAAAAAGTTAAAACAGAATCAACTTTTGGATAGTTAGTCCAGTTACTTTTGGTCCCTAAAAAGCCTGGAGTACATTTATAAATGTCTGTAACTCCTACACAGTTTATCCAATTTGGATGTAAATACCCTCAAATTAAAACTGACTTAAAGCACATACTAATTGTTTCATTTGAAATCCATCATGGTGGTGTATAGAGCCAAAATAACAAAAATATTGTCACTGTCCAAACACTTATGGAGCTGACTGCATATAAGTACCAGCTCAATCCATAAAAAGCCTTATTAAAAGTGTGGTCGTTGAAAGCATGAGCCGTGAAGATAGATGGTCAAATGATGTTAATGTGGTGGCAAGGCAGCAGAATGGACAGGGACTAGAAGGAGACTGGCAGTGAATCTGCAATGACCACCATAAATCACCTAATTATGAACATGCACGGTTTAAGTAGCAACATCAGTCACAGCACCGCATGCTTTTGTGTCATCTATCTGCCACATTTTCATCTCCTATTTGTCATCCTGCCTGTGCATTTGCAGAAATTATTGATGTACCCAACTGGGACTCTCATCCCTCTTCCAGTACACAGTCAGTGCTTTTGTTCCTGATGCTCCTTGAAGTTTAGCACTCCTGGCAACTTCACAAGAAAACATTCAGAAGGCATTTTCCACTAGCCTCTATAAAACGACATGAGGCTCAAACTGCTACAAAGCGGCAGATATTATAACAGGGATAAGTGTTACAGTGTAGTCCAGTTTCTGTCGATCAACAAAAATATAATAGCCATCTAGACCTGCAGGCAGATATACCGGGGTCCAAGCATCTGACCCGATTCAGAACTGAAGGTGTTTTGAGGGCACTAAGGACGACCAAGAGGCTTAAACAGGTGATTTGTTTGTATGCCTGGGCAGGCTGAGATGCCCTCCTGTAATCCACAATGCCAGTATTTGCTCCAGCATTGAACATTGGAGTCCATATCTGCGCTACTCCTCAATAAATAATTTTGAACCTGAGTAACGAATGTTGAAGTGTCTGAGTCTAAGTACTGTTCTCTGCTATACACTTAAAACCAAAAAGACAAAAAAACAAATTTGAATAAGTTCATTTTCAGGTTCACTGTATTGTTATACACTGTAGAAAGAAACTACTGAATGGACTACAGCATCACGTACAAGTACAGTTATTATCTCCAAACTAGAATAATATATCATTATGTGCAGAATGAAATATGATTATGAAACAGTATGACCAGGAATTACATAAAAGTCACAAGTCGAATGTCTTGAATAAAACACAAAAGGAATAATAAAACTGAAAGGACTAGATACCAATTTCTGAATGAAGTTGAAGCTGTGTTGCAGCAATACCAGATTGTCATTTGAATCAACATAATCTACACTAACCTTTCTCTGCCAACAAAAAGAATAATGCACTACAGTTGACTTGTTGACTTCAGTATTGAATGTTTTGCCAAAAACAAACCAACAAAAAAACTCAAATAGGGCTGTAGGTAACAATTATTTTCAATGTTGATTATTCTGTCAGATATTTTACATCTTCACATTCCTTGTTTTGTCTGACCAGCAGTCCAAAACCCAAAGATATTCAATTTAGAATGATAGAAAACAGTGAAAAGCAGCTCATTCAATCAAATAACAAATGCTTTGCATTTTACCTTGATAAACGACTTCAAAATGACTGATCAAAATACTTGACATCTAATTCTTTGTGGATCGAGTAGTTGATTGTTACCTGGGCCCTTTGAGGTTTCAGTTGTTGAATCTGTTGCACAGAAGAGGCTGATGTTTGTTGGAGACTGAAAAGGTTGCAAATGTGCGCTTAATAACAAAACAGCAACACAACAGATGGGCTTCCTTCAGTGGTTGTAAAACTTCTCACAGGCAAAGGTGGAGGTTTAGCAAAAGTGGCTTACTAAACATAAGCATTATGAAAGCGCTTTGGTTGAAAAGTGAAGTGAAGACCATTTACCATGACTGAGAAATTGAGTTGAAAACAGCTGGCTGCTGTGCTGACTGGTGGGAGCAGCCAGCAACACTGAGAAGGAAAGGCAAAAAAAAAAAAAACTCCAACTGGACTTGGTCGTGTAGTAGGCTTGTCCTGTAGCCAAGACCAACACAAGTCAGAATCAAAACACCCCTGAGGCTGAGATAGTGTGAGATAATAGAAGAAAAACAGACTTGAGCCCTGATTGGTTGCGTGCACACTTTGTATCCATGTATCCTCAGGAGGTAATGGAGAGATTTTAGCATCCCAGAATCTGATATTAGATCAGAGAGCTTCAGATAGAAGGGGCTTTAGGGCCCAAAGATGCCAGCATTGGTGGATTAGTCTTACAGCTAAAGCACATAACTTGCACTTGCAGATGTAGTTACGAAGGAGCCTACTTGCCTTTACAGAGCTGTTTTCAAGTGACATTTTGTGCCACAGCTTGATATTCATTATTTTACTGTATTGAATATGATGGAAATGCTCTCAGCAATAGAAAGAGCCCAGTTTGCTCCTGCACCGTAATGTTTTGATGGGTTTTCCCTGAGGACAGAGCAGGGTGGCAGGAAGCCAGACAGCTTAGAGCTTGTCTGTGTACCTGACTGTTTCCACTCAGTGTTTATAATGTGTACCTTTAAACTTCTTCATCTGTCTGATAAAGCATGTTAATGTTGAAACTGCTCCATATCAGCAGTAGAGACACTTCCTCGTGGTCGGATGCAGGCAGACTGCAGTCCAGGTTAAGGAGATAGCCCCAGCAGCCCCTTGTGCTTTGGTCACCCTGTCCCTCCATCTATCAGGCCTCCCTGCGGGGACACTCCCTCAGCGCTGCAGGCAGAGCAAGCGTGCCCAGATTAGAACTTCCTCAGGGAAAACCTTGTCTGTTTAGTGACAGACTCAGTCCCTATGAGATAAGTTTTTCTAATTAACCCGCGTGGCAGCAATGCACCTGAGATGCAGGGGAGAATAAACTGGCTGTCTGCTGCTGCTTTTCACCTGCCACATACAGCAGGTTCCCTTTGCCTCTCCTCACAACTCTGCTGTGAGGGAACCTTTACAGTCTGCTTTGGCTAACACTTTATTTGGACAGGCTAAACTCTCAGCCAACACTAAGCAGATGTTTGATAAAGTGTCACTTGTCTGTAACCTTAACTCTGACCAAAGCAACATCAGCCTACAATTTAACTTTTCTCTCTGGGGTGTAGTGGGTGTGGTAAAACTGTGGATGAATTTGCTCAGAGACAGAATATTCAACAAGGCTGCACAATAGATGATTGCTCTTTTAGCAACAATATGAACTCTTCCTAAACCCAATTGGAAAAACAAACCACTTGCTGGGCTGTCAATCTTCCTTGTACTTTTCGTTTTCAAAGTGGAAAAAGATGGCAGCTGTCCCTGCAATGTTTTTCCTAAACTATCCACCTAAATGAGTTTCTCATTTTGAGGCAAACATTAGGCTATGCGATAGCAGAATCACGCTTCATTATATCTGTAACACCAAGTTTGAGAGGTTAGCTAACCCTAATTACAAAAGAACATTTTCTCACTTATCTCTAGTGGTATTTAGCCATGCTGATAGTTTTAGTTTTATTTGCCCAAATTTCTGCCTCCACCCCATTACAGTAGAGATGAACGGAAATACTGAAGATGACATTAAAACAATTCAACTACTTTGCATAATCCACAGACCTCACTGTGGACAGTTTAAAAAAATGTGCATCAGGATTTCAATTAGGGATGTCCCGATGAAGTTTTGGTCCTGATTCTCCTTTAATATTGAGTATCTGCCAAGTCTGATCAGATACTTATATTTACCTAAATGTTGATTAAAGATGTATCTGACACATTTAAATAACAGCTCTAGCCTTCTAAATTTGGCCCACATTATTTTTCAGCTACTTGTTCCAAATACTAAAGGTCCTGATTCTAAACTATAAAATAGAAATAAAAAACAAAAAACAGCCGAGTTTAATTTTTGACTGCCATCAAGTTACTGACAGAATTAACATTAATTAGAAGCTGACATGATCTCACACTGGCGACGTTTGTCATGTGAACCGGTGAAAGTGACCGTCAGTGCCGGGTAAAAAGGAGAAGCTGCTAGCTGAATGTTTTGTACGCTGCTCTTTGCTGATAAGAGAGGAGAGATAACAGTTTTGTTACCATTGGAGCTTAGCAAATCATTCTATTTAGCCAACTCGGATGTAAGAACAGAGTCAATCACTGGCGCAATGTGACCAAATAATGTTTCTATACATTATTATCAGATTTTTTGAGCTCTCAAATATCGATATCATTCCTCTAGTATTGGTTGGGCTCTTCTGTTAAATGACTTATCTGACAGTGAACTTCCTGCTTTCTACCCGTTCCCCCTCCCTGAAAACAGTGAACAGAGTTGGCATACCAGATATGTCCAGAGGTTAGGAGAGTTAGCTAACCGTGATGAATGTAAAAATGTTTTTTAGCCTTATATAAATCCCCTTTGAAATACATAATCTCTAACCTTGTGTCAAATGTCAAATACTCTTTATGATACTTGCTATTTTCTGATTTCAAAAGCTGCAAGATTCAGCAATAGTAAACACTAAGATTATTTGTGTTCCTTGTTATCAACTGTTTCTAACTTTATTCTGAAAGATCCACCAACTTCAGCATTGACAGTTTTGATTAGAACTATGTCCTACAAAAGGAACAATCCCTGTGATAAGTGGTCCACAGCGTGTTCTGTGGGTTACCCAGAGAAACAGGGTCACTGTTTCTGGGAAGAAATGTTGCTGTTCAGAGCTTTAACATGAAAACGTTTGCAATTTTCTTTTGGCAGAAACTAAACACCCCAGCTGTTCTGAAAGCCCCAAAGGAGAGGAAGCCCAGCAAGAAGGAGGGTGGAACCCCAGGGAAGTCATCCAGCCTGCCAGCTATTCTTTACAGGTGAACAAACAGTGTCCTGAGAGATGCTAAGGAAAGAATAGGAAGGATGAAAGATGATGGTTAAATGATAAAGTAAAGATAATGAAACCACGCTGCAGTTGTTTCAAATATCATCAAATGCCAGGGGCAGAAACAGTGTCCCTTACTGCATACGTCCATCATTGTTTTTAGACTATTTGGGGTTGAGAATGTGAGTTAACATTTGATATAAACCCTGTTTATATGGTAAGACAAAAACATAGAGAGTTCATCTTTCACAGTTTGTCAAACAATTTGTCTTTTTAGGCTGAATGATGTATCTCACAACTGTGTTCCAGTATTTTTACATTACAAAATCACTAACCATCAATAATCAGCCTTTTTTCACACACAATTTCACATATTTTCCTGCAGCTGTGGCATCTGTAAGAAGAACCAGGACCAACATCTGCTGGTGCTGTGTGACACCTGCAAGCTCTACTACCACCTGGGCTGCCTGGAGCCGCCACTAACACGTATGCCCAAGAAGACCAAGAACAGCTACTGGTGAGAGACATGGAGACATGAGGAGGGTGGGGAGGAGGTGGGAGCCATACATGGGAAAGATACTGTGCAAGGACACAGGAAGAAATATACAGAAAGTATGGGACCTTGAAAACCATGTAGAGTAAATGAATGTCAGTAGCTGAGAAGTTACAAGTACAACAAAGTGTATTATTTGGACTCATACAGGCCATGGAATTACTGTAAGCTTGAGGAAACAAACCAGGACTGCTGGAGAGCCATTAGTGAAGGTTACACAATTCAAGATTCCTCCGAATGATCACCCGCATATCAAATATGGTACTCCTGTCAGTCCTGACTGTCTGCTGGCTGCAGAGGCTCCACTGTACATGTCCGCGTCTGCTTTATAACATGATTTAACATGGTTTAACATGACAGTACAGAGAATATGAGAGGAACACGACAGGTAGAAGCAGGGCCACTATATGCATGCAGTTTTTTTCTTTCTTTAACAAAATAACACCAATAACAGAATGTATGCAGGTGCGCTAAAACACATTAAACTAAATAAGATAGAAAGGACGGGATGACTATACAAATAGATTTGTGTCTGGGAACACTGCAGAGTTATTCTTTAGCTGACTTCAACTGTATAGGTATTTGCCATGAACATCAGATGGATGTATTACCTGAAGGCATTACGAGTTCTCACTTTGGCCATATCATGCTAAAACATAGAGGTCTACACTCCTATCATAAATCATGAGGACTTTGTTTTTTCTTAAGCAAGTCTCTGCCTTCCCAATGTCTACATGATGTAGGCTGTGACTGATGGTGTGTTTTTGTCTTTGTAGATTCCTGTGTGCATTATTGTATGTTTGCTTTTAGAATTGAAGGTGACACATTAAAGAGTCCAACTACTATACCTTTTACTTTTTATCAGAGAACCAGATATTTTCTAACACAGTTTTTCATCTTTTGTGCTAATGATTTAACTGGGAGAGTTTCATGCTGATCCAAGACGTAGAAGTGCTCCATCTGTCTTCAACATTGACCACGTTTAAATGCAGAAAATATTCTGTTTTTTGCCATTATTCCAAAAAAGACAATGTCCTGCTAAACTGTTTACATGGCTAATGAAAATGAATATTCCACTAACATGCAGCCGTGCATACTCCGGCTGCGTTTGACAGGGGTCGATACCCTAACATGTCATATCAAAATATGGAAAAGTGGAACGGCTGGAAATGTGGGCTTTTCTTTTGTGCTTCTCTGACCCAGCCTTGCAAACTGTTGGCTAGTTGGTTTGTTTACAATGCACAGAGCTGATCGTAAACAGGCAAGAGGCCATGTGTCACAAATTGCGCTAAAAAACCCAACTGAGACACATTCTGAATGCGCTGTATACATGTCCAAAGAATGCTCCTAAAACCCCAATAAAATCGGCATATCCCTTAATCGAAAAATGCTATATTCGGAATAAGGCCTAATACGGAATATCCAAATGGAATATGCTGTTTACATGACCCGTATCAAATTCGGAATATTGTCATATTCAGAATAATAGTGGAAAATCATTGTCTGTGGGAAAAATGAATGGGACTTTTACTTTTGGAACCAGGGGCGCCCAAAATAGCCAACACGCTCCACCAATCACATGGTCCTGTTTGGGTTACAGTGAGAGATGGATAAGGTTTAGGACATGTAGGGCCATCTTGGTATGAAATGTATGACATACTGGTTATCCATTCTTCTACAAATAGAGAATTGATACTTAAAGAATCAATACCTTTGACAATCCTAGCTGATACTAACATCATAAAGCACCTTTATTATGTGAGGCTGAACAGGGATTGCTTTTCATATTCATTCTTTGTCTTCTAGGAGCGGTAACACATTAGGATCCAGAGTTTGTTTATTCATATTAGTCCTGACATTTGAGGCCAGTCGGTGGCAGCAGGATTATCAGATGACGGATGCTGAGATGGTGGAAATGTCACAGTCGCTTCTCTACTGCAGTTCCTTATCTAGAGAAGAGATTTAGTGCATCTGTTTTTCCACATATGATAGTTCTAAGATATTCTGTTGCTTAGTGAACTACTTCTTCCACTGTTTGATGAAAAAGAGAGTAAATGAAAGAAATGAAGAGATGCAGCTGGTCTTACAATACAGGATGTGTTTGTGTAACACAATCTTTCTGTGATGAGTAATTCATTTAGAATTCATTTTAAGCATGAAGCTCTTTTGCTTTATTGGGTGAATTTAAATCATAAAAGTGTGTGGATGCAGAGTTAAAGCTAATTACAGAGATGTGCACACACAAAACGCCACAGAGACTGCTACAACAAACAGAGGAGGCAGAAAGAAGCTGCTTGTATTTGGAAACTGCCTTACTGGTTGTAAGGCGGTATCCATTCCCAGGTCTAACTTACTCTAACTCTAACTGCAGTAAATATCAGTATTATCTAATAGGGTTGTGTATTGGCAGGAACCTCCGATAAGGTTTGGATATAGACTTTTTCAAATGCGGAACTGAGGATGTTTACCTCCGTTTCTCTTCACTTGGTCGTTGAAATACTGAGTGCGGTACTCCTGTCCATAAATGGGGATGTCATCATCAGCACCAAAACACAGTGATGACCATCATCTCCACTCAGTATACAACTGTTTCCTAAAAGGTTTTAGGGTTTGAACTTTAAATGATACACACTCACGGGCAAATTCACAAGGAATGGTTTGCGGCCGCTGATAGCACCATGAATTGCGTGTCACTTGCAACCGCTATCTGCCCTGTCTCAAGGTCCGATTCACAAAAGATATTACGCTAATGATATCACAGTGCAAACACTCTCATAAAGGACTTTGGCAGAGTGAAGGAGAAAACTGACATTTTCAGACAATCTAAAAGTGATATTCTCCTTCCAAATATCTGCTCACAAGCACGCCTGGCATGCCGATGCCTTCGCTGGGCTACAATCACTGCTGCCGTGATCACTGGAAAGTCTGGGTGTGACCCCCCTTATAAATGCGCTTCAGTTACCACCAACTCTATGAAGACACTAATAATTTTCATTACTAATAATTTAACTGCGTGTGGCTATTAGCGCTGGTGTTTGTGAAGTGGATTTCTTTTGCAATGAGCCTCATCTGCATAAAAAGGGGCCAATTTTGTGCCAAATGTATGCATATTCTACCTAATTTAAATACCTGCAAATAGCACTGGAGCACCGAGACGCTGTTTGCTTGGCAGCGCAGTTAGGGGTGCATTTCACCCTTTGTGGGTGCTTTGAGAAATACACAGGTTTTTTGTCTTATTTGTGCAAGTTTAGCGGCAGCAAAAGCTGCGCAATCCTTTTGTGACTTCGCCTGTCAGTGTCTGAGACATGGAATGTCATTAGTTTTGCAGGTTTTAATGTACCGGACAAATAAAAATTCTGACCTGATGATGGCATTTCTCACAGAATTTCACATATCAGCTAGAGCTAGCTAACATGATAATTTTGCTTTATTTTTGCTGTTGCTGTTGTTGTTGCATTGGATCGCATTCGATTTTACAATTATTGCTTTTACTGTGTGTACCTGCTGTAGATTATACATCTGTTCATGATACATAATCCATTGATGAGGATTGATGGAGGAATTGAGTACAATTTTGGATTCCCATACCTCTAGGCAGAGCAATCTACACAGAGGTTAAATACAAACCTCCATGAGTTTGTATTTAACCTCGACTTATTGACTTATTTGCTTTCTTCCTGAAATTGAGATGAGAAGATCAATATCAATCTCATGTCTGTCTATTAAGTACAGAGCTGGAGTCAGGATGTGGTTAGTTTAGCTTAGCATAAAGACTGTAAACAGGGGGAAACGGCTAGCCTGGCTCTGTCCAACATTAAGAAATAGGGGAAAAAAAGGCAAAAATTCAAGGCTTTTGCAATTGCTGCTAATCACCAATAGGAGTCATAGATTACTTGATGCCCTTTTAAGGACAAACAGTTTAAAATAACAGTGTTAAGTATTGGCTGACATTTAGCAACATTAGAATTTGCAAAAACAGTTCTTTATCAGAAAGAAATCAAACATATTGGTATATTGATTTTCTTTTTTTCACTCAGCCATATTGTGTTGCTTGTGTTTTTCACATTTGGATCAGGAAAAGCTGTGAAAACCTGTTTTTTTTCTTTTTTTTTTACAGTTAAGACTAAAGATTTCGGCCTGCGATAATAAAATCAATACAGTTCATTGAGAGGAGCTCTCTTCCTTCTCCTCAGGCAATGCTCTGAGTGTGACCAGGCCAGCAGCGATGAGGCCGATATCGCCATGGAGACGCTACCCGACGGCACCAAGAGGTCCAGGAGGCAGATCAAGGGACCTATCAAATTCATCCCACAGGAGATGTCGCCAGAGCCCAAGAAACATCAAGTGAGAGGCACGGTGTGTATAGACACACTGGAAATATCATCAGTAGAAATAGTAGAAAAATTTGTATGCTCAACTCGTCCTCCACTCTAATTAGAGTGTAACTGATGTCTAATTAATTGATTTGTATTGATTACAAATAATTAATTTGGGTTCTCATTAGTCTTATGCTCTCCTTAAGGCTATCAGAAAGTTGCACAAGGTGATAGTGTGTTCCCATGAGCACCAAATGATGAATTTGTAACCAAATGACTTTTGTTAGAATGAATACAAAAGTCAGTGGAAAAAACACAACAGCAACAACAAAACAGATGCAGATTTGCTCTTGGTGGAAAAAGATATTTAAACTTGAACGTCAAAATTGTTATCCTTTGCTGTATTACTTCATTTGATTAGAGACAAGAGCAGGCAGGAAAGAGTCTGCAGGGAAATAATTCAAACAATTAGGCTTCCTAGAGGGAAGTTTTAAAATCACTCTGTCTGTGCTGTTACACACTCCAAAAACCCTTACAAATTCTTGAGAATTTGGTTTGCTTTGTCTCTGCAGGGCAGTCTGGTACTTATAAAGGTATTTTAAAAAATAGGGGAGGAAGCAGAAACAGCTTAAACTCTAAAGGCAAGAATCCCAGCCTGCAGCTCAGTCAGGTAACGAAGCATCAGGCCTCCACAGAATTAAAGCACTGATGTCTGCATCCACTGCACAAAGTGATGTGGAGTTTCCAAGTTAGAGTGGTTTTATAAAACAAATAACCAATATAACCAACCATGATTTTTATGCACTTGACAGTCATTAAGATAAAATTTTAAAAAGATTGAGAAAGAGGATTTAACCCAAATGCAGTTAAATGTCAGTCCAAACTTATTAAGAAGCTAAAGTACAGGTTCATGTTTTTTCAAGTCTGTCTGTGTTCATTGAAACAGGTTATGCTTGATGTAATCATCCCTCCTGTTCTACTGGCCATTAAGAGGTCCCTTCATAATATACTTTTAATGTAAGTGATGGTGGACAAGGTTCACAATCCTTGATCTGATCTCCCAGAATGTCTTAAAGATATTCATGCAGTTAGACAGTTTTGAAAGCCGTCTAGGCTGGAACAGTGTCATTTTTGTGTCAATGTTGCCATAAATGTTCAGTTTCCATGCGACTTTTTTCTTTGGCCATAAAAGAGCAACAGTATGTGGACTGCGTCAGCTTGTAGTGTAACATCTTGTCTCAGCTGTGAGAGGGAACAGAACACTCTCTCCATCCCTCACTTACTGTATCTGTACCGACCATGCTCGGATCCTGCGATACAGAGCACCCTCCCCGCTCCCTCAAGAAACACTCCAGATTGATATCTGACAGCTAGGTGGTGAGGAGGGGGGCTGGAGTTGTCTTTCACTTCTCTTTGTTTTTCCACTGTCAGTATGTGACCCAGTGTCACTCACCTGGGACTTGAGGGAACTTTTTTCTGGTGACTGTGAATGCTCACAGCAGAGTCAATTCCACTGAAACTGCTCCTGACTACAGTCTCTGTTACAAATAGAGAAACGAACAAAGAAAAGGAGTGTCTCAGTCACTTCTCGGCTCTCTGCTCTCTATCTGTCTTAGAGGGGAAATAGCGGAGTGTTGGAGCACAGTGGCAGTCTGGGTTAATGTGTTTTTCTGTTCAGGTTTGGAAACCCTGGGCCCAGACATGTGTCGAGGACCCTGCTGGAGCTCTCAGGGATTAAGCAGCTTTCTGATTTTTCTCGCAGCCACAGCCACTCGGGCGAGGCACTTCAGTGCAGCATTTATCTTCAAATGCAAGGCGCGCAATGGCAGATGCTAAAAGGGCCCTGCTTTGCATTTTTAATGCTTTTACCAGGGCACCCAAGCACTGGCACTTCTCTAAAGCCATGTTTTAATTTATCAGGACTGGCTAATCGACCTCCTGCTGGCCTCCAAGGCTCCAATGTGTGTGTGTGTGTGTGTGTGTGTTGGGGAGTTCGTATATGACAGGAAGGAACGTGTGTATGCTCATACACAGAGTTACATTTGGCCAAAAGGGCTGACATGGCCCAGTGCCACCTTGATGAAGCTGAGAGCCTTGTGGCTGTTATTCATGGTCTGTAGTGGGTAGTGCCTACTGGAGGAAAACCTTTAAAGTCAACCTGTGAGCTGAATTTTATTTAGCATGTACGTAATGTCGCAGCTGTAAAATTAATGCTCCATACCACACTGTCTGATTTTACACAGCCCTGCTAAAGATAGAGACCATCTCAAACACCCTTCTATCCAGACTGAGCTTCATGCAAGGACAACTCATTAACACACATTTGTTCTTCAGTGTGTGGTATTTAAAAGAAATGCAACCAGCATTTTAATGCTAACCATTTCTCACTGTCAGCAGGTTTCATTTCTCTCTCCCTGATGCTCCCCATGATTTAATTCATCAATGCACCAATTAAGTGAAGTGTTTTTGGGAAATAGTAAGTTAAAACACAAGTAGGTCATTCTGGAAATTAAATAAGTAAACAGCAAAACAATTTCTTAATGATGATGTAATGGTGTCTCTAAGGTTTAAATAATACACAGTAAAGTCAAGTCAATTTTATTTATACAGCCCAATATCACAAATAACAAATTTCCCTCAAGGGGCTTTACAATGTGTACAGCATACCACAACCCTCTATCCTTAGACTGTCCATTCGGATGAGGAAAAACTCCCCCCCAAAAAAAACTTTTAACAGGAGTAGGGATCCCTCTCCCAGGACAGACAGACATGCAATAGATGTTGTGTGTACAGAATAGATCAACATAATAAATTTACAGTATGGACAATCATGATGACAAAATGAAAAATAGATTGTAACATATATGAAGAATAAATCCAGGAGGACCTCGAGCAACTTCAGGGGTTGCCAAACACATAGGACTTGAGCCACAGGACCTCCTCTCTACCATGGAGACCTGGAAGAGGACGGACTACACAAACACACAAGACCCAAAACTCAAGCACACCATTCACATGTCACACAGATAGGAGAAAAGGGACAACATGCACACAAGGGAGAGAGAGATCGCAGACAGCAGATATGGCTATCCGCTACCCCATGGCCATTGGCCTTAACAAAGGCCACCCAGTCACCAAAAATGTAACTGCTCCCAAACACAGCCGCCGGTGTGGGCAACTGTCCAAACACAGCAAGTCTGTTCGAGGCATGATGCGTGATGTGTGTGGTTTTGCTCCATATGAGAGGCGAGCCATGGAGCTGCTGAAGGTGTCAAAGGACAAGAGAGCCCTGAAGTTTATCAAGAAGCACTCACATTTGGGCCAAGAGAAAGAGAGAGGAGCTGAGCAATGTACTGGCTGCCATGAGGAAAGACACTGCCAAGAAGGACTAATCTGTCACTCAATAAAAGTTGGCTAAACAATAAAAAAAAAAGAGAGACTCTCAGCTGTGCTTGTCGGACACAAACAGGTACAAGGTAATCAAAATAAGCAGCTGAAGGTTAAGGCGAAAAGATGATTTGGATTTAAAAGCCCCAACAGAGTCACACTGTGTAATGTCAACAGGGAGGTTATTCCAGTGGATGGGGGCACAATAGGAGAAGGCCCTGCAGCTAGCTGACTTCTTTTTAACAGTGGGGACAGACAGGAGCCCTGTGTTCTGAGAGCAGAGACCACGAGATGGAATATAAGTTTAAGGAGATCAGACAGGTATGAAGGGGCGAGCCCATTTACACTTTTGTAAGTCATTAGAAGCACCTTAAAGTCTGATCTGACATGGATAGGGAGCCAAAGAAGGGAAGCTAAAATGAATGTGATATGATAAAATGTTCTAGTTTTAGCAAAGATTCTAGCTGCAGCCTTTTAGTACTAGCACTTGGTAGACCTGACGACAAGACGTTACAATAATCAAGTCTGGACGTAACAAAGGCTTGAATTAGGGTCTCTGCATCAGCAATGGAAAGAAAAGATCTCATTTTAGCTTTGTTGCGTAGGTGGAAAAAAGGCATCTTGGTGATTTCTTTAATGTGCTGATCAAAAGAGAGGGTAGGATCAAACGTAACACAGAGAGTCTTGGCTGTCAAACAGTTCAAACAGTTGTTGAGAGTTACTGTTATTTGATCAAATTGGTGTATATGTCCAGCATCTCCGTTTTTTCAGACTTTAGGAGCAGGAAATGTCATGACATCCAGTTTTTCACAGCAGACAAGCAGGCCTCTAATTTAATAATTTGGGAATTTTCATGTATAATTTGGTCAAGAGGTGAAATATAAAGAGAGAAAGGCAGAGGTCCAATAACAGAGCCCTGAGGTACTCCATGCTTTGATGTAGTATTAGTATAGGACACACTGTGTTCTTTTAGATATATAAGACCACATGACATGATAGCCAGGCCAGAGAGGCCAAATTGATTTTCCAGTCGGTCTAGGAGTATACAGTGATCTATGGTAACAAAAGCTGCACTGAGATTGAGTATTACAGGTACTATGGGTTGAATCAGAATCCATGGTAAGCAGAAGTTCATTTACCACTTTAGTAAGTGCCGTTTCAGTGGAGTGACAGGCCCTGGAAGCAGACTGAAAAAGTTCAAAAAGATTACTCTTTAGTATGTGGTCCGAAAGTTGCTGAGACGCAACTTTTGCTAGTATTTTTGAAGAATGAAGGTTAGAGACTGGTCAATAATTATTTAGAGACTCTGGATCAAGAAGATGTTTCTTAAGAAGAAACCACAGCAGTCTTAAAGTTAGTGGGGACAATGCCAGTTTTAAGTGACAAGTTAACATTCAGCATTGTAGGTGCCAGAAATGGCCCCAGATCTTTAAAAAGTTTAGCTGGTAGGGGGTCAAGGAGGATGTCATCTATTTTTCTCTATTCTTTTTGCAGAAAAAATCTAAATAATCATGAGCTGTAAAGGGTGAACTAACAGACAGCTGTTTTTTCAGTACGTTTGGCTACAGTGTCAAAGAGAAATCTAGGATTGAGTTTATTGTTACTGATTTAGCAAGAGAAACAGGCTGCTTTTGCAGGGGACAGAGCATGCTTGTAATTTAATACACACTCTTACCATGAGAGACAAAACTTCCAGTTTTGATTCACACCATTTATGTTCCATTTTTCTGCAGGCCTGCTTAAGAGCACTTGTTTCTTCGGTAAACCAGGGTGTAGACCTCTTTGACTGTCTAGTTATGGAAGAAAGACGTGCAACTGAATCCAGGAGACTAGAAGGACTGTGTTTAAGTCACTGGTACAGTTTTCAACAGGTCCTGTCGCTGCAGTGAAAGGAGTGAGGACCACAGGCAATTGCCCACCAAGTGCAGCTAGAGTTGACAGACTGATGTGGCGAGTGGTGAATACATCAGCGCCAACATTACAAGGACAGGCTAGTGTCGCTTCATTTCAATTAGAAAGTGGTCAGACATCACGGATGTGACAGGAGAGACAGTCAGGGCAGAATCAAGTCAAGTAGTGAGTTGGGTTCATGTACAAACTGAGTGAAACTAAAAGTATCAAGAAGTGCCAGAAAGGCTTTACTTAGACGATTGGAGTCCTTATTCAGGTGAATATTGAAATCAGCAGTAATTAACATCTCATCAGAATGAGTAACAAGGTCTGAGACAAATTCTCTAAATTCTTCTAAAAATTGGGAATAAGGATTAGGTGGTCTATAGAGTACTACAGGGTGAATGATCTGATATTTATAAACCAAATAAACCAAATTTGATGGTATTGTTGGGGCTGCAGTTTTCATTAGTAAGCCAATCTGTGGAGCTAGAGCTAAAGACATGTATGCACACCTGAAGGTTGTGTTTGACATTGACCTTGGGTGCAGATGGGGTCTTACCATTGAGGATACATGTGGTATAACTGAATTGTGTCAGAATTGAGACTATTGGTGACTACTTCCAACATTATTGAAATATTATTATTTATTTTGATGTTTTTTGCCATCAGTTGTACTAGAAAACAATGGTAACTTGTCCAGCATGTACTTTGCCTCTCGCCTAATGCATGCTGGGCCAGGCTCCAGCCCAGCGTGGCCTTGAACAGGACAAGCAGTTTCAAGAATTGTTAGTTGCAACATAAGTTTTTATAGAGAATGATTTCGTAGTGCTTTAGATATATTGATGATTAACAAATTGCAAAGCAAATTTTTTTACTTACTGATTTTCATCCATTTCATATAATAATTTATTTATTCCACTTACAAATTATCAGCTTCTTTTACCACTTTTACTGTATTGGACACCTTGCAACCAGTTTTCCTTACTGTTCTTTCAGTTTGTTCAACTCTTTGAGCCTGATTGAAGCACTTTGTATCTAAAATTGCAATTTCTTTTCAGAGCCACTCAAACGCCCTACACATACTGCTGGAATCAGTGCAACTTACGCTTCCTTGTGATAGCGGTATCTCTGGTCATGGAGCGCATGTCCATGGTTGATAAACTTCCACTTAGAAATCATATAAAAGGGACACTCTATGGAATTTCAGATCTTGCCTCATTATCATCAAATTGGGTCTTATATTTGGGCCAATACTGGGCCCAACGGGGGTGCTTTAACCTTGCCATTTAGGATTCTTTAATTCTGTCAAGAAAAATTCTTATTACTTCCATTGTAGTTAAATATAGCCAAAAAGTACAAGGAAGTGAATATTATATATATTATGTATTCATTTGATTCGATTATATTGCCATTTTCAAATTTAGGGTTCGAGGGGCTAACTGAAGGTGGTGATAAAATGCTCCTCCTAATGGGACATGATGTAGCCTACTGCTGCCTGCTACCACCGCAGTGCTAACATTGAAACCTCCTATATGAACATATGCCATTAATCAGTTGGAAATTATGACAATTATGTTAATATATGTAGTTACTACTACTTCCTATGCTCTGTTAATTTCTCTAATCCCGTGTGAAATGATTCATGCTTGTTAAAGATGCACTGATGTACTTAATTAAAAGATTGATTTTGCCTGGGACTTATAAACTGCCTGCAGTTTTAATTTCCTCACCTGAGCAGAGCCTGAGATTAGCTGTGCTGTGTGGCTGAGCGTTTTTAGCTGAACCAGCTACTGAACTGCACTCTGCTCTCCCTGGCCTTATAGATTACTTAAACAGACACTACTTTAATGCAGAAATAACTAAATAATGTCAGGCCTTTTGTTTGTTGATGCGGTCACAGGAGAAATAGTGAAGGTCTGTAAGAGCCAATTGGCAGCATTCTTGCAGTTAGCATTCTTAATGATAAGTGCTCCATCTGGTGAGTGGTAGTGAGCCAAAGGCGACAGATGGAATTGTTTTCACAATCTGTTCAAATATGTTGTCGATTTTTCTTCCCCTTTTAAACCCTCCCCAGCAGCTCTGCCGCTCACTTACTAGCAACAAGAAAGAGATGTTTTGATTTTTATTTCCTTTCATGCTCTGTTCAGTCTCCTTCAAGGAGAAAGCACACTTCAGACCTGTGTAGTAGTTGGTAGTGTTGCTAGACATCCATCTAGCATTGTTTAGCTTCCATAGAAAGAATGTGATTGGTGTCCTGGCATGTTCAGCAGTCATATTTAGTGCCACAGCATGACGAGCTATGGAAGTCACATTTAGTTCTATTGGTCGATAATCTTGTATTTGCATCTATACTAAAAATGGCCCTGTGCTCTACTGCCTTATCTGTGATTGATGTTTAACTCACACCTTTTTTTAGCAGAATATTAAAGCCCCTGAAAACCGGGTTTCAAATCTTAACTATGTCTGTATACATTAAATACACATCACTAAAAGCAGCAATCAAATTTCAAGTTTTATGGAAAACAACATCCTTAGTTATTATTAAGAGTTTAATAATCCAAAACTCTCTAAACAACACACTGTCATCAGATTCTGATTCAAATGTTGCTAAATTCCGATTAGTGCAGGGAAGTACATGACATCACCTTTTTCCAACGGACCCAGCCCCACTTCAAACCAGTGAGAAAAGCAAGGACAAAAACAAAAATGCAGAAATCTCTCATGTAAAATAACCAAAACTGTTCAAACTTTGGTAGAAAATTGAATTGTGTGTTCATGTAGGATCCCATCACTCATAGAAAGAAGCTGATTTAGAAGATAGGTTTTCAGTTCCTTTAAAGGTGCCCTGTGCCCTGTTGTAAACAAACAAAAGCTCTGTTTACATTCAGTTTTTCCCACCAAAAATTTTAATTAAATTTTCACATTAAAGACCGCGGATGTCAGTCTGGGGAGTGGGGACTCCCCTGCCCCACTCACACGCGATATCGGCAATCGCCGGTTGTTGGGCTGACGGTGGCCGGTTGGAAGATTTTAACATATCGCCACTCATAAAAACATTGCTCCATAGGGCTATTAAAAACTGAGCAAAAACAGCCAGGCATTCAAAGGGTTAAAGGTGAACTTAATGACAACAAAGATGATGGGGCCCATTCCATTTACAACAGCCACCTGCTGCAGGGTGTAATTGATAGTCACCGAATATGGAACTTTAAATCGCAATTAAAGATTCAAGATGGAAAAAATGTATGAACTAATCGTACATGACTACCAAACCAGTGAATAGCAAAAAGAGGAGGATATTAAATGCCAACCAAAATATAGATTATTAATGTACTTAATTTTAGTGAGTAAATGAAACAGAACCTGTAAAGGCAGGAAATGACACCCTTGCTCTGATCTCAAGAAGGTGTTGACCTATTCAGAAGAAAAATGAAAATTTCACTTTAGAGTTTTAGTGCATTGTGTTTTTGACCACTGCTTAAAAGTGAAATGCTTGTGTTATGCAGAGAACCAGAGGGCAGAAGAGGAAAAGAGTTCCCATCTGTGAAGACAGAGAAGATAAGATCGAGGTTTGTCACTTAATTCTGCTACACAAAACTACTGCTGTTGTTCTAGCTTACATGCTACTGACATATTCAAGATCTTTATGAACCAGTTCAGCTGCGTTCTTTACCTTCACTGATATTTGCTTTTTTGACTTACTTGAGTAATTCAGGTTTATTTGTCTTAGACCAACTAACCATCTTGTTTATATTTACCAATATTGTCCCTTTTATTCAAAATAAGATATCAGTTAATGAATTTCATCTACCCCTGACATCTTAGTAAATTTGTTTTTATTACTACAGGGTTTTTATATATAAAATGAGAGTGTTATATGGGAGAAATGTACTCATTAGACTATAAAATAAAATAAAAACCTGCCTCAACCTGCCCTACAGAGCTGCTAAACCTCCTCACATTATGGATTTCAAAACAGAATTTATATATGTAGAAGGAGGCTTGTCCATGCTGGCAAGAATAAACTCTTAAGAGAAAAAAACTGTCAAGTGATTAATTTATTTCACACCTTTGGGCATGGTGATAAATGGATTTAAGAGTATTTAAGTCAGTCAGCAGAAGGGCAATTAGCACTTACTTTCTTTGATTCATTCATTAATGCTTTATCAATTTTGATTCATTTATTAATCATGTAGTGTAACAAATCGGGGGAAGACATCACTTTGAATTCTGGAAACTTCTGATGGGCGTTTCCTATTATTTGTGATGTCTTTGCGTTGTTCACTCCTTCCAACCAGCAGCTAAGATACCCAGAAGTGTTACATTTATGAAAAAAAGCAAGCAACTTCTTGCATTCATTATGATGCTATATGAAGCAAATGTTTTGGTATTTTTACTCAATAAATAATTAAAACACTTGGTTAATTAATGTGAATAGATTCACTGATTCACTAGTCATTTCACTGCTGATCGGCTGTAGTGGAAAGAAATAGCTCAACAAACTGTGGAAATAACTTGTTTGCTTTCTTTACAAAAATGAAAGAAATGGTGTTGCGTTAACTACGGAGTTAGAGCCAGGAGGTGTTTAGCCTAGCTTAGACTAGACTTCGACTGACAATTTGTGGTTTTAGGTGAAGTGCTGGAACTATTTCTTGACAAGCAATAACCATTTGGTACCATCTTGTCTGTACAGATAATTTAATTTTGGACAGAGCCAGGCTAGCTGTTTGCCCCTGCTTCCAGTCTTTATGCTAAGCTAGGATAACCACATCCTGACTCCAGCTCTGTACTTAACACACAGAAATGAGATTCATATCACTCTTCTCACCTCACTCTCAAAGGAAAACCAAAGTGTTGAACTATTCCTTTAAAGCCACTTACTTGAAGGATTTGAAAATTCTGACTCCACAGCTCTGACCCGGGTAAACTAAGATGAATTTGCTGAAGGCAACACATAGACTGCATTAATTCTCATTGGGATTCTCTCTTTTTTTTCTATAAACAAAAACGTAGGCAATTGTACACATAGTTGCTCTTAAGTCCAGAAATGTCGACTGTTAAGAATCTGCATCAGTCTGATTCCTGACAGTCACTTTCATGAATTGTATTGAGGAAATGTTGCTCTAGTGTACTCCCCATCTCTCCTCAGTTTAACATTTCATTCCTTTTTACATCCCGACCACCAACAAGTGCCCATACAGCTCTTGATTCTAATCAGCAGTGTTTCCATAGGAACCACTGCCACGGGAACGCAGACAACGCCAGTCTGCAATGCAGAAAAAACCCAAAGCCGACGACACAAGGACTGAGTGTACAACCTGCAAAGGACCAGGCGACAACGAAAACCTTGTGAGGTGAGGGAACGTGTGTGTGTGTGGCTCAGAGAGGGAGCACGGGGCTGGGGTTATTAGACATGCTCTGTGTGTGTGTGTGTGTGTGTGTGTGTGTGTGTGTGTGTGTGTGTGTGTGTGTGTGTGTGGAGGGGGGTGGGGGGGGTGGGGTCTCGTGAGGCAGCCATATCCTCCTGATGATTAAAGTTCAGTCTTCATTAGGCTCTGGCCGCCTGGGCTCTGCAGAATGAGGGGGCTGAGGATATCTTCTCCATAGGCCCCCTATATTGACCTGCCACATACATTTGCACAGTTCATTAGGGTGTAATGAATAGCACAATTTATTCTGTTCCTTTCTTGGGATTTCAGGTGTCAGGCATCTAATAACCAGGATTCTTCTTTGACATTGGAATTCTGTGAGAAAATAAAAAACTAGATCGCAGCAGGCACCATGTCAGCACATTGTCATGTGATGAATCCCTTGCATAAAAATGTTCTCCATTCTCATCAGACCAGAATTCCCTTCATGAATTTCATATTGTCTTTACCAAACTGTCATTGCCTCATTGTAACTTGAACCATATTATGACTTTTTGAAATGTTACGTTGAAACATAACTCTAACCATTTTGAGGTGACTCTCTTCTCCGTCTTTTTACATTCTACCAATTGCTTAACAATAAATTTTCAAATACTGGCAGGAAGCCTTTATTTGAAACAGGCTTGTATTAAAGGCATTTATTCCAATTTTGTCTTGTTTTTAAGCATGTTATATTATTTTAATAGGACATCTTTCCCATTTCTGATCTGCTCCTGCTTTAATTTGCTGTTGATTCAGACTCCACATTTCCTCCATCTTTACCTGTTGTCT
This sequence comes from Macquaria ambigua, assembly GCA_008360985.2. Taxonomy (NCBI): domain Eukaryota; kingdom Metazoa; phylum Chordata; class Actinopteri; order Centrarchiformes; family Percichthyidae; genus Macquaria; species Macquaria ambigua. Next base: position 78,227 of record VMKM01000421.1, on the reverse strand, counting down.
TGACAAATTCAGAGTAATGTACATTCTACAGCGCTAATTCCATTACTACAACAACAGAGTCAGGCCACATCCATCACTCTGCTGTTACTTTTTATTTTTAAAATAAATACTATGGTTACTTGCTACTTAATTTCAGTCGATTCTACTTTGCTGTTTTTTTATTCGACTTTCAACATTTTCACTGTGAAAAAACTACACAGCTGTTTCACATTCCTGCAATTTGAAGAACATAATCCCTCTAGAGCTTAAACAATTAGTCAATCTGCAAAAAATGTCAAGTATTTTGATAATTCTATAATCATTAAATCATTTTTCAATCAAAAATTCCGTTTTGTGAAGACGGTACTCTGGGCTCTATGAACAATTTCACTATTTTCTGACATATTATAAGCCAAACAATTAATCAGTTAATCAGGAAAATAATAAATTATCAAAATAATAATTGCAAGTCCCTCCCTTTTTTGGTAGGCTTTTAATCTAATACACGTGCAGAAAGTGTGTTCCATTTGCTGGGGTTTTTTTCATCCCTCAACAGTGATGGAAAAAACGGCAAAGTAGAATCACTTAGAATTATTTTGTGAATGTATTATTGTTAAAAAGACTCAGAGCAGCAGTGAGGTGAGTATGTCATGACTATATTGTTGTACTGATGAAACTAGTGCTGTCAAAATGTACAGTATGCTCAATTTAAGATTTAAGGTAGGTCATTTCACCACCCACCATACCCTCAATATTTTTACCCGCTCTTTGTTAGCAACTCGCCTTTATTTGTCCATGCAGGCTTATTATTTGAGACTGGTTTTTATTCAAGAATTTACCTTCTTTAAATGTATTTCTTTTGCACTACTATACAGAGCAGTATGTGTAGACAGGAAGCATCAAGAAAATGTATACTTTTTCATTTACGTCTCTGCAGTCAAATCTTATATAGGTTTCTGAAATTTATACTATGTCCATGGCCAGAGCAGTATCATGGAAAGAGATGAAAGAAAAAGCGCAACACTTGAAGTGTTTGTGTTTATTTGTCGTACTCTTGAGGCAGTGTTAAAGTTGTAAGGGTTGCTGGTCGGGGTGTGAGGTGTGCTGCCCTGACTCTTTCTATCTTTGCATTGCACAGGTTGTGAGAGCCGGGGCAGCCACCTCACCTCCCATAAAAACTCGGGACAGATGACCGTTGGCTTAGAGACAGAGAGAGGCAAATTGAGGCGTTTGAAGAATGGTGCTCGAGTCAGGCTGGAGAACGAGACTGTCACGCCACCCCACAACCGCCTCTGATCCAAACTGGACCAACAACTGTCCAACGAAAATTGAGCGGAACTGTCTGAATCTAAGACATGGAATCTAAATGCTGAAGTGTTGTTGGAGCCAATACTTTTTGGTTAATGTTGGACTCTGCTTTTACACACTACGAGTAACTTGGTGGATTCTTAATGACCAATTGTGGCTCCAGTTGCATCTATGTAATTGTCTGCATCACAACTTTGTAGATGCAGACAATTGAAATTAGAAACAGTAACGTATTTATACAATTCATGTATTAAACTATTTCGGCAAATAACAGACACCTCTCTTGCGCTACTTAGGTAGCATTAAACAAAAATAAGTAGAGAATGAATGAAGAGCTTACCATCAAGCCAACTGATGGATACACCTGTTCCAAATTTAGTTTATAAGACATTGAGCCCTGGTATCTTGAAAGATCCCATGAAATGGTGTCATTACTTTCTTAATGTGATGTATTTCCTTTAGAAACAGGATGTTGACAGTGAGGGGTCTATCAGTGGAAATCACAGCGGAAATCAGTTTGATTTGATAGGACAGGCAGAAAGGCGGAATTCTTAAAAGTTTTTGGATGATAACAGTATACCCACTAATGAAACATGAAGACCACTGAAGAGGCATTGTTTTTTTCATGAAGCAGCAGCTTTCTAGATAGCTCAAGTGCCCATTTCATGGGATCTTCATGATCTGGCTGTTAAGTATAATACGTTTGTCATGGCAGCTGAGCTTCCCTCTGTAGGCAATGAGTGAAAGACTCTTGGCTTGTTGATCATGTTGCTTGCAGTGTGGAAGCACAGAAAAGACAAAGTGCTGTAGAAGGGATTAAACTACTGCCTCCATTGATTTTTGCATCTTCTGACTTAGGATGCTATTCCGAATGATTCCTCTCTATGCCTCTAGGTTCTAACCTGCATCCAACATGTATGTGAATTCTTCTAGATCAACAACTTTTTTTTCATTGGTACTAGGCTGGTGCTCTGTACTTTTGACCTCCCCATACGACTTCTCATCAGTACCAATCACTGTTATTGATTGAAGTCTTCTGCCACCCAATCACCCTGAGCATTTCAGTGTGAATTTGGTTAATTGCAGATTCATTGAACCTAGGCTTTCCCAGACTTGAGTGTTGTGGTATATTTTATTTTTTAAGTAAATGGAGGACCAGAAGTATTAAGAAAGTCAGTGTTGTGTATAGAAAAGCCAACTGTTTCTGGTGTATCAAGTGTAGCAGTAAATTAATTCTACCATAAAACATCCATAGTATAAACAAACTAGTGTAGTTAGCGGTATTAGCACTTAATTATTAGTCTAAATGTCTTATTTAGAAGTCTTCCTCTGTCTCCATATCTTGAAGTGACAGTTAAACTGACACTTCCTCAGAAAGAAGCCCAGCTTTGTCTCCATGTCCCTGGTGGCCCATAGTCAGTCCTGTCAAAACAACAGCTGCTTGCTGCTCTGTCAGGGCTCGTGACAAGTGTCACATTCTGCCCTCATATGTCACTATGTTGCTTATCCAGGGCCCTATATGCATGCTTTTGGGAGCAGTCAAACCCATGCAGTTTACTGCTTTTTGCTTCTCTGGAGTGTGTCCAGAAACAACACCACACTGGGTTTGTCTTTAGAGAAGAGATCTTAGTGCAGAATGACTTGCTGACTCCCGACCAGTCCTTTCCCGTCACTCATACTCAGTCAGTCTCAAAGACTGCGTGTCAGTTCTTCAGTGCATGGCTATAATCTATTTACTCAGATCTGTACAGTAATTTAAAACTGAAAATAAGTGATGTGGTCTTGTAGAATTTGAATGCCAGGTAGCTATGTAGTGTGACAATGTGTACAGTATTTATGAAGAAGCCAAACATACATGTCTTTTCTTTTTGTGCCTACATACTTGATTATATATCAAAAGCTTGTGTTGTGAACAGAGTGGAACTCTGATTTGTGATTTAGTCTTAAGCGACTACCATATTTTAGTTTAATTGCCAAACATTTGTTTACAGACATGCTTTGAAGGGAATATTCCTGATTAATTGTGTACTGTGTAACTGTGATCCTGTATGAAGTAAGAATGTGAATGTTGCTGCTGTTGTGTATGTGAAGTGTCTCAGCCTCTGGCCTATAGCTCTTGAAAATTAAGCGGAGCTTTAATAAACTCTTGACTTTTTCACCTTATTGCCGCAGTGATAAATGAGTGTCAGCCAGCTAATGAATTGTTCTAAAGGTGCGGCAGCGGCGGTCCGTTTGTGCGTGTAATGCCCTCTGTCATCTGTGATTTATCACCTGGGAAGTGGCCTTCTTGTCCGGGGGAGGAGGGGCTCAGACGAAATGTTGCCTCTCAGCCCACATACAGTACAGTCTAGAACTGATCTGTTGGATTCTCCTGCTGCAGTCACTGACAGGGTTTGAAACAGTGAAAACTGTTAGTACACAGTATTGTAGCTGCTGATTTCTAATAACCTGACCTTTACTTTTGGCCATTTTCATCCCTAAGTGTTCTCACATCTGAGACCCAAGACCTCTTAAAAAATAATGTAGAGCATGGGACTCTATAGCTGACAACCCATAGGCAACCAATAAAGCATCAGTTGTATAATAATTATTTAATCATTACATTGTTTCATGTACATCATATCAGAGTTGAACCAAACTGATGATTTTAATAAAAGAATAAAAGTCAAAAATGGGGACCACTGAAGAGAACACAAATCACCTCAGGAGCATGAATATGCACAGCAAATTTCATGGCAGTTTGTCACTTAGTTAATGAGATATCTGTCTAAAGTAAACATGAGTGTCATGCGGTGTCCAAAATGTAAATGGTTCATCCTCTGGAGAGCATGACAGTGCACAGTACATATCATTTAAGCCTGGCACTTGTTGATGTAGATTAAAGCCCAACCCATACTGGAGTTTTGAGGCCAGTGCTGAAATTAATATTTGAGAGTTAAAAAATATGACACTATATCTACATACAAAATTAGTTTTTCACATAACATAAACACGTTTTTGATAAGAATCCTTTAAATTTGGTTCTTAAAAGAATTGTGACCAAAATATGTACTGAGTGGGACATTTTACAGTGTAAAAATAAACAGTACACTGTTCTCTGGTGGACAAAAGATGTAATGGAGACACTGTTTTTAAAGACTCAAACATATCTTTGGCATTTCTGTACAGCAATATTTGGCAACTTATCGCCCGACATATGTGCCAATACATCTATTATTAGCTTATATTACATGGTCTTGGTCTTTCTTGTGGGACAAGACAGAAAGAGAGAGTTTTATTTTCAACATGGTGGCATCTCCGTGAGATGGAACCAACTCACCGTGGCGAACTGTAGCTGCCCCAATCCCTCATCCTCGACCCCGAGGTCCTTCGGGACCGAACAGCAGCCGGCAAACCAGAGATCAGCTCGCCTACAGCTGGTTTCTGGTTAGAGGATGAGACTGAGGCCAGGAGGCGCAGAAAGGGGAGGGGCAGAGGGATAAAGAGAGAGAAAAGCTAGCAGGGAGGTTCTGGAAAGCAGTAACCTTTCCGATGATGAGTGCGTTTCCCATTACTGCTCTGACACGGGATCCGGGGAGATGATTTAATGGCGGCATTTTGTTTTTGCTGACTTCACCCTTTTCCCCCCCTATTAAAACAGAAAACACAGAGCTGGGACTGGGGCTGTGTGGGAAGTGTGGCCAAGCAGCTAAAATCTATTACTCCTCAACTTCTTCCCCCATCTCTTTATCCCACTGATTCCGCCACAGTGTGGGTGCGCTCGAATGCTTCCTGAGGTACACGCTCTTCCCTCCCATCCTCCTTAACTGGTTTCTGTCTTATCGTCTTTTAACTGCACTGTGTTGCCTCCTAACCCATTTAATCATTACACACTGAACATGAACCACAAAGCCCTATGGGTGCCTTATATCTTAATTGATTACTTCATCATAGACTTGTTTTAATTGAGTTGCAGTCTGCTACAAGCTGTTTGTATCTCTAGTGGAATTTCCGTAGCGAGGTACTGGTAGAGTAGACTGAGTTTCTGGCCGGGTCAGATGCTACAAGGTTCCAGTTTGTCCCGCAGAGGTGAGGGCAGAGACCTGCTGCTGAAATGGACTCTTCTCCAGGGTTGTACCCAGTTCACTGGGGCCCCCTGCTGGAAAATATGAGAAACCTCAGACACATACAAAGCACCAGGTTAGAGCTGTAGAGATCACTCTCCTTCCCTTTCATCCCAGCTGTGAATGAGTTGTGTCCAGATGAGCCCATAAAGGCAGCCGCTCTGACTTGGCTTTCTCCATAGGTGCAACTTCAGCAATCCATTCATTACTCCCCCCTCTTGTAAAACAATGGCTTTGTTATAATGTTGCAGTGACCCAACAGTAAATCAAAAAAGTAGGAGGCTCACAAAGTCCAATAATCCACTCTTTTCTATGGAAAGACACCGGCGCACTTTGTCATGGATGAGAGTCAATGGCTGAGTGCTTTGTGTCATATTGATTTCTGTCACATGGCCACTCCCAAGGTAATTGCATTGCCCACTTGTGATAAATTCACTGCCTTGTTTCAGCCACTTGGGCTCAGACACCAGGGCTGCTGTAGAGAAAAGAAGATTTTGAGGCCACAAACCCACTGTCAATACATGGAGCCATGACTGTGAGTACAAAGCAGTTGGGAAGCAACAAGCATCAATAACCCTGCAGGTTCTGTGTCTCATCATTAAGGTTATTTAGCTCAATGCTTCATTTCTGTGTTTTTGATTTTTGTCATTGTTTTTGTAATCTGGTTTTGTTTGATAAGGAAAAGAGAACATGGGAGCCGATGCCTTTCTAAATATCTACTCCTCAAGGGGTTCAGCCCCAGAGAAGCTAATCAGAACAGGCAAAATGAGTATGCCTTAAACAAGTAAACAACAGTTAGTCACATTTAAATGGTATATTAACACTTAAAGAAAGAATATGTCACTTTCAAAAGAAGAAATTCTTTCTCTCACAAATGAAAAACTGAAAAGATTCATTACACTCAGGGGTTTTGTTGCTATACCTCTACTTAGTTTGGCAGGTCTAAGTAGAGGTTACTAATGTTGACAAACGTTATGTCCATATTGTTGTATAACAGACACTACAGAATCAGTTTTATGGCTTGTTAAGACTTGTTTTAGCATTTACCATTATCACATAATTGTTACATGTGGCCACAGTGACAAAGGTGTGACATGCCTGAAGGCAAAAGTGTTTATGATGGCTGCCGTCATAGAGAGGGGCAAGATGCAATAATCCTTAAAATGGGAATAAAGGCACACACTTTTGGGCCGTTTTGAACCGACCCACTGTGCACTCAGTTGTACACTTGAAAGGTGATGGAAGTAGTTGTGTGAAGAACGAAAAGAGTTTGAGAGAGAAGCTCAAACCCTGTCTACTTTCTCGTACCTGACCAATCACTCCTGGAAGTAGGCTGATTGACTTTTCGGACTCGAATTTTCGATTTCAGAAAGTTACAAAAGTTGTTGGATGCAGCCCACCCAATTCCGTCATGGGAAAGGAGTGGAAGGACAGGGTTACACTGTTCCAACAAGCACTTCTGTTGAAGCATACTGGTCCTTTTACTTGTTCTGGTATGAGCAGTAGCTTATATGGAGATAATGCTGTATAACTTTTGTCTCTTCTCAATGTGCTACTGTTTCACTATGTTTTAGCATGTAGCATTGACTTATAATTGTCACATGTGCTCACTGTGACAAGGGTAGGTCAGGGCTGCATAGGCTTACTTTAATTGCTTTTCTGCTGGTTTTTCCAATATTATTTACAAAACACAGCATACTTTGTGAACTAATCTATTTGAAATCCACTAGTAAAAGTAATCAAGTACATCAGGAAATCAGTAAGATTTGTTGCTTTCCTCTGCTTTAACATGGTTCACTTAGCTTGAATTATCTCACTACATTTCCAAGTCTAAAGAGCTCACACTTAGACACATAAATTTAAATTCTATCCAACTGACTCAATCTAATATTGTGTCATCTATGTCCTCATCAGTGTGATTTTATTTAGTTGTGGTGATGCGTCACTGAATATTTCTGCAGGCTATGTGGACAAATGGAACCCCTTTGCGGTTCCTTGAGTGATGCCGCTTCCTCTTTATGAGACCTGGACAGGAATGTGACAGCGATTTTGAAGAGGTGTATGAGACCAAACGAAACCAGCTTAGATTTGTGGGCCATCAGCCTCGCTTGGCGAGGACCGGTCCCGGGGTGACGCCAGAGGGGAGGACGGGATCTGAGAACTTCACACAGAGATTAAATACCAGATGAAAGTGGACACAAATCGCAAACCGAAAGCAACACGTGTAGCAGACAAAAGCAATCAATCATGTCCCCTCCACCACCTCACCTCCAATAAGATTACATCAATCAATAACCTCTCTTATGAGTGATTGGATTTTGTCTGCTTCCAAAGTACAAGGGAGGGGGAGGGGGCTGCTCAATTTTCCCAATGATTAAAGCAGGGCCAAATTGCTTTGATAACATCAAGGACCTTGCTGGGCTGAGTGTGTAAGGGCAGTGTTGGGAGCAGATAGGCTGGAGGTAGCAGGGGGCACGGACAGTGAAGAGACTAAGAACAACACTGGCTACATTACGTAGATCGGCCAATGCTGCTAAAATGTGACTTTTATGGATCAAACACCAGTCAGAAGCATCTGTCTCCTCACTACCTGGGTAGTTAATTAGCCTAACGCTGGCTAAAACCACAGACTCTAGGAAAACATGGACGATGTGTCTGTGATGTGAAGTTTCTAAGTTTCTAAATAGTTTTTTGGATGATTGACATTGTGGTTGATGTGGTGGTTCAAGGGGGGTACTAGATTGAGCTAAAGAGGGACATGCAAGCACTAACCATCACATTTTAATAATTCTCATTAATTCTCTTGAAGCCTTAAAGCGGCTATAATCTGTATTTTTATAACAATTTATCAAATGACAATGTGAAAACAATGTGAATGGGATCACTCGTAGTGATGATCTTACTGAGAATTATCACCTGAATCTGCAGCTCCCCTCAGCTTGATAGAGCTTTATAGTGAGTTTCAGCTCATTGTTTAGCTGTCCGGCTAAACAATTACTGTTCTGGTTTACTCTCACCGCTCTCATAGTGGCGCCACCCTGAGGTTGACGTGGTTTTAAGTAAAATGTCTCGACCTCTATCGGATGGATTGCTTTAAATCTTGGTACACACATTCATTTTCACCTCAGGATAAATTGTAATCACTTTGATGAGCATCTGTCATTTCATCTAGCGCCATTATCAATTTGTCCAATACTAATTACCAAATACCTGCAAAACGAATGACATTCCTAACTGCGTTGTGTTTACTGTGTTTTGTGCTAATTAGCAATTGTTAGCATGCTAATGCACTAAACTAACTTGGCAACCATTTTAACCATTACATGCTAAACATCAGCAGGTTAACATTGTCATTCTGAGCATGTTTCTATGCTGACATTAGTTTTGAGCTCAAAGCATTGCTGTGGCTATGTACAGCCACACCGAGCCGTTGGCATAGCTGTAGACTCTAAGTGTTGTTTTTAGTTGAAAATGTCTGTCATAGTCGTCAACAAGACACACAATAGAGGAAGTGAAATTACCAACTGAGACTTATTCTTGTGGAATAAATGTGTTTGCTGTGTATTTTTAAAGATATTTGGACTTTTTGAATGGAGTTCTACAGGTAAAATACTCTTTTATACTTTTAATATTCCTGCACAACACTGAGTATTACTTACAGGTGCAAAGGGACAAAAACTGTTAACTGAATAACCAGAAATCTCACACACTTATTTGCACTCATTTGACAGTGTGTGAGATTTCTGGTTCCTTCGGAATATATTTCTTTTTCTGGAGTCAGCATCTAGTGGCTATTTGTGGTATAGCCTTCGGTGTCAGGCCATAGTGGTCAATTGGTAGGTACTGATTTATGGTGTGGCAGTAACCTCTTTCCTGAACTTGACAAAATGAGTATTGCCAATGAAAATATTGTTATCAGGGTTTTTTTCTGTGTACAAGCCCCTGGCAGGTGAGACAAAATTAAATTTTGGACACAACTGTTTCTCCCTGCTTGTGATCTTTGAGCTAAGCTAGGCTAAACATATCCTCTATCCATTTGTGTCCAAAACACAAACAGATGTAATTGATATCAATCGAATGACTATTGGGCAGTCAGCACTGTCGATGTTGCTATTAGCCTGGGAACCAGACAAATCTGCGAGCTCATGTTTTATTTGCTCTGGCAGATGCGTCTGGTCCCCCTCCCATTCAGACAGATTTCCAGCTGACCTGGCCCGGGTCAAGCCAATCACAACAGTTTATCTAATATGGGGCAGGTCTGATATGATGACTGTACAGAGGAGCGCCGTTGAGGCATTTTTGTAAACAACCAAGATGGCTGCTGCTGATGTGGAACGTTCTGAATTTGCTATCGTGTCAGTATTAAACAAACTGGATGGAATATTTTCTCTAAAAGAAGAACAAACAACTGCACTTAAAGCTTTTGTTGATAAGAAAGATGTGTTTGCCGTACTTCCAACAGGATTCGCTCAGTGCTACGTCACACGTTTCGTTGCTCTGATTGGTTGTAGGTCTATCCAGTGGCATCCAAAGGCATTTTGGTCTGCACCCCATGGAAATCGAAAATGAACTGAGAGGTTCCAGACTAATTCGCATTTGCAAATTGGTCGGGTGATGTCAGACTATGTTGCTATTGGTCAACAGTGCAAAGTTGAGCTCCTTGAGCATTTACTTCATGAGCAATTTCTCTGACTGCATTGAATAAAATATATTTCTCTCAGAAACTGTTGTCTAAATCTAAGTGTTGCCAGGCCCTTACATCAGTGGACTGTAGTTGTGTTGGTCAGCTTTCAGTGTGAATGCGTGGAACTGTCCAAATTTAAAGCTCAATTTTGCTGAAAAAGGGGATGGAGTTTAGCCCACCTTTCATGGATAAATGAAGATTAAAAACCACATTATCGAACACACACACAGAAAACACTGCGTCTGCATCAGTGAGCACTGCTTTAATTCAAAGATCTTCCCCACGATACACAACAAACATTACAAAGGGTTCATTAAGGTAAAGTAATTAGAGAAGCATGTGTGCAGTCATCACAGTCTTGCTAAATAACAAGAGCCCTCCTGTGAGTTTGGAAGGTCTTCAAGAGTCTCCAGCAGCGAAACTGAAGAGTTTGCTCCTTCCTTTTCGCCTTAGTTGGAGATTCATGTGAAATCAATTGGCGGTTTGTGTGCAACAAAAGGAGTGTGCTCATTAGTGGAGCACACACACTTTGGTCATTTGTCTTCTATTCACTAGGTGGCCGGAGGGCACTTTAAATTCCCATCGTTTCCTAGACAGATATGCCTGCTCAGCCCATCCAAGATTCTTTGCCGTGTGTGTGTGTGTGTGTGAGAGAGAGAGAGAGAGAGAGAGAGAGAGAGAGAGAGAGAAGGGGAGAGAGAGAGAGATCCACCTGCCTCGGCATATTTGTGCTAATGTGCAGCAGCTGTTAGCTTATGCCCCTACAGCTCATAAGATGCCAATTATCTATGCCAATTAAATTTCTACTCTGATTTGAGTAAATCTACTGCACTTAATGTGTAAACACTACAGGTATATGTAGACCTATTTCACAGCTTTTCTTAGTCTACTGCTAGAGGGCTTCCATAACTTTATGCTTATTAGAGTTTGGATCGTCTCAGTCTAAATGGAGGTTTGAGTCTCTCTGTGTTCTCTTGGTTACGGTCTTATTTTTGTGTTTTGACCATCATTCATAGTGATAAGTTAAAAAGTTAATTGCTGACATCTGGTATCACAGTGACATTGTCTGACAGGACAGGTAAGATGAACAGTCAAACAATCAACACAGGTTGGAAACAAAAACCACAGGTTAGCCAAACTTATTTGGAAATTAAAAAAAAGACCAACGGTAAGCAGGGTTTTCCTGTATAATGTGGGATTATCACCAACAATACAGAGTTGCTCACTTTCAGTTTCACTTCCGAAAATAAAGTACTTTAGATAATCTGGATAAGCTGTTGGCTTGATTCCAACCTTTCTTCTGGAAGTCCTTATCCATAGCCTCCCCGAACTCCTCCCACACCTGGGTTTCTACTTTGGTGACCAACAAAGCTGCAGCCCTGTATGTGTCTGCTGCTTCAGGACACCCTTGGGCGAACCAAGCTGGAAAGGTCTTCTTCTCCAGCTTGACAGCCTCCTTCACAAGCGAATTCTTAGGTTGCCACCACAACAGGCACCGACAACCTTCTGACCACAACTCCTACCACCTGCCTCCTAAGGTGGTGATTCTTGGAGGGGTGAATTGAAAAATGACATTTGAAAAACTCACCAGTAACCCCTTTTTCCAGAGAAGGTGTCCCTCTGTTACTCTGGATAATCCACAAAACACACCGTGAACAGTTTTTATAGGAACTACTTCTTTAGTAGAAAGTAGTTCCAACAAAAACTGTTGATTTCAATTGTTGTTATTGCTGAGGCTTTATTGTATGTTATTTGTGAATTAATTTACATCCTACTGTCATTTTTGTTATCACATTGATTTGAGTTACACAGTTAGGAATTATGCATTTCAGTAGGGATGTATAAGCTCAAACATCTAATTTATGCACTTTTCTGCATTGTATTGTCTTTTTGGAAAAAGAATAAACATTCCATAAGCACCACCAGATTTTTCCCCTTTTGTTTAGCAGGAGAAAAACACTGTCGTAGTTCCTGAATTCAAATTGGTTACTGTCATACAAGTCAGTTACCAGTATCTTCAGAAAAAAGCTATAACTGTATCCACAGAATGCATTTTGAACATATACTGACTGATGTAGCTGTCTGGAAAATGAATGGAAGATCGTTAAAAATTTGAAATAAGAGAAATTCACTGTTAGTTTGCTCACAGATACTCGTACCTCGTGGATACTAATTTAACATGACGTGAACAGAAGAATGCAGAATGACCCTCAATAAGCTCTTGACTCAGTTCAGACTGGAGGTGTTCTCAGCCCTTCCTATGGAATGCCAGCCTCCTTTCACATTCATAGTCAAAGCCTGAGGCACAGTTGCCATCTACCATATTGCATTTGTCTGTAGAGCCATCATATCGGATACCATCAAACTGCCTAATTCCTTCCAGCACACAATCAACACAAAGCTGGCTTCATTGTTGAAGACTAGTAATTGATATCCAAACACTGGCTGCCATAAATCATGCACAGACAGCTTCTTGGACAGAGTGTATAATGTGATATCATGATATTCATTCTGAAACCACACCATGAAAAGACAGAATAATCCCAACTAAATGAAACAGATTCAATGTGGAGGAGCAGTGATCACCCGCTGATTTCTCAATATATCCTGGTCATTTAATTGGCTGAGGTGAGGAATGGAGTGATGTGTCTGTTAAGATAAAAGTATAATGTATCCAATATGTGGATCCTTAAAACATCCTGATCCTGAAAAATCTATATATACTTGTTTCTCATTGGTTGGCAGATTTCCTTTAAAGTCATATACTGGGATGTCTCAAATATAGTTTCAGTCAACTGTTTATCCACTGTTGGACATCCATGTTCACGGTATATTCAATTTAATCACTTAAATTTGAAACTAACTTAATGAATATGTTTACATACTACATTTTAATGTCAATTTTTATATAAGCTACCAGGACTTCATAGTCATTTATTTTAACTGATTTGCAGAACAAGCAAGTTATTCATAAATCTCATTTCCAGTCAGCAGGGCCAGTAAAACACCTAACAGCAGGAAACAGCTGAGGGAAGTCAATACTGCATTGCTACACAATAAAATACATTAAAAGCATGGGTGTATAGAGCAGACTTTTCTTTTAATCATTTATGAGGCTGACTGCCCTTCAACAAGCTCACCCTGCCTGGTAAACACACACACACTCCACAATTAGAGCCAATTATGTCCTAATCAATGAAGGAGATTAACATTCTCCAATGAAAATCTGATAACAGCTTAACAGCCAGGGAGGTCAACCTGAACCCTCTCTATTCGTCTCCATTACTGAGGAAAGAAGGGCAGCACGAGGGGTTTGAAGACAGGGAGAGAAACACAAAAAGACAATAATGACAAGTGTATCTGCAGGGTTCAGAGAGACTTTTTAAGACCTTAGTAATGTTCAGGGTAGAGTTTAAGATCAATTTCTAATCTGTGAAACTACCAAGAAGTAGTTACCAAGAAGAACACCGCAGGACATATATGAATGAAATAATAATCTAAAGCCCCATTCCGACGGGATTAACATTATAGGGGGAGGTAGGGAATTAAGTATTATTTTCCGACGTCAATTGGTTCCTAAATAGGCCTATACGTTGCTGTTAACATGTTTCCGTCTATCAGATGAGCAAAAACATTTTCGATTTACTCCAGCCAATTTTCTTTTTAAAGAAAAGAAGTAGAAGGACAAGCAGCGCTTCCCACAGAAAAAACTCAGAGATCCACTTTAAAATACAAGGATGTCACGAGCCAGTTCACAGAAAAACAGAAGGTAATTGTGGCCGTAATTATTACTGGGAAGGGGGTAACAAATTACCAACATACACGCTCCAGACGGGATTAAAATCACTATCCAGAACCAGGTAATGTTAAAATCACCCCACCTCCTCTCAAAAAATAAACCAAGTTCAAATGGGGCTTAAATGCACAGTATCTAATTTCTACTGCTAGGGGTCTCTCAGTCAAAACAATAACAAAATTATTTATTCACGTTACATTTAGTCACGTTTAATCATGTTATTCTAGTCAAATAGCCGCAAGTAACGTTAGCTAATGTAATGTTTACTTGCAAACTTACCATTAGATGAGTCGACTACCCATACAGCTACGGTAGCTAACGTTATGTGGTGAATTCAATCGTGGGGTAGCCGAGCACTGTTATCTGCAGTCAAAACAATCATACTAAAAATAACTTTATAGCCTGTTGAATGTTGTTGTAATGTTATAATGTTACCATACACATTAGCTTGGTGGCTGGCATGAGCCACTTGTCATAGTAGCACATCGTGAACTAGATCGATATTGAAATATCATGTCAATAAATTAGGTCTCTACTGGATTACTGTGTTGCAAAATGGCACGCAATTAATGAAAAACGTATGCTGTAAAAAACACTATTACTGTTACTGAGTATAATTCTGTGACATTGTATCCCTTCCTTCCTCACTCTCTGACGTATTATCTGGTGTTTCCTGTGTTTCCCCGGAAGTTATAGCAACTAGAGGGGGTAAAGGGGATATGACACCATTGACAGGCGACCAAATGAAACGCACCGTTACCTTGAATAAAATTCCGGATTTCTCTTGGTTTGAACATTGTTGGAAACATTTGGGATAATGTAAGTATACAACTCAACAAAATATATAACATAGGTCTAATTGTTTTTAGACATTTGCGGAAATGTTGCATATCATGCCTTTAAGAGTGGACATGCAGTGTAAAGAAACTTGCCATGACACGGTGAAAAAATAGAACTTCTCACAAGTAGATTTACTTTATTACTCTGTAGTGGTATAGAATTTATCGTATTTATCTGAAGCCTCGTTCCAGTCTTTAAAATCCCAGTTTACCATAATACAACTTTTGAAATGAACAACAAACAATAGATTGAATCTTTGTATGGATGGCAATGTCTGTCCATCCACCATTTCAACAACTGTTGGATGGATTGCCATGAAATGAGATACAGACATTCACGTTCCTTTCAGGATGAATTGACTTTTCATCTAGCACCATCATTAGGTCCTGCAACAATAATGACATTCCCATCAGCCTCAGCTGTACTTTGTGTTTTCAGACAGCAGTTACTGCTCGCTGTCTGAAGACTATTTCATGGTGAAAACCAGTTGGGTGCAGTGACTGTTCAGCTTCCCAGCTGTCACACTGGTCGTCACAGTGAATTTGGCAAGTTTTGTGCCATTGTGCCTGTACAGAGACCAAAACCAAAAGATGGATAAAGTATTGTTTGTCAAGAAATAGTTCCAACTTCCACTAAAACCACAAATGTTGTTTTCACATTTCTTTTTCTGTATGAGTTAAACAAACGAGATGCAACGTGTTAATCAGTGAGCTTTAGAGGTGTTGGTAGGTGTATTTATTTCCAGTCTTTATGCTAAGCTAGGCTAACTGCATCTGATGATCTTCTCATCTCATTTTTGGAAGGAAAGCAAATAAGCATGTTAACAAAAACTTGAAACTATTCCTTTAATACATGCTTTTTGGATCATAAATCTTTGATAGAAATTATTTTACTGGATTAGAAGAGGAAGGGATGTCAGGCTGCTGATTGATTGTGCTGTGAAGGTACAGAAAGGTTGATGACATGAACATTTGCTCACTGTGCTGATCTATTTGTATGATTGGCTACTTGAAGGGTTGCTCTAGTCTGTGATTGGTTACTCAGTTCCGCACTCATATCTGCCATAACTAGACAGTAGGATACCATTTGTTGGCTTGTTTGTTCAGTTGCTAAACCTGCTTGTTTATTGTTAGTCTGCTCATTTGTTCGAGCCTTTATATGTTTTATTATGAGAGTAACAAAAATTATTTTTACTAAAAAGATTAATGACATCTGGACTTATCTGTGAGTGCTTTTAAAATTAAGTAAATGGGGGATATTCTCAATCAACACAACTTCTGGGTTTAAGCATGTCAGCATGGCAAGTAGTCATCTTCTCTGGGCAGTTTTTCAGTGTGTGTCCTCTGTGTTGTCTGACCCTTGTTACCTCACCTGAGGACACAGTCAATCCAACTTTAGGAGACCCGACAGGCATTTGTCTGACACTAACAAGGCCTGTATTCATCTGGCCGCTGATATGAACCATTGGACAGCCAATGGCTGTGTAAGGTCAAGGGAATAAAGTGATTAGAGGGACTTTCGAATGCATTAACAATGTCTCATGACTGACGACTAGCTGCCTTGTAATCATCCATCATAGCTCCTGAGCTGGCCTCGTCATTGTAGACTGGCTTTATTTATGTAAGGAGTAACACATGCCCTTCCTGTCTGTGCCTCAGGTGTGACGAGTGCCGTCTCTGCTATCACTTCGGATGTCTGGACCCCCCACTGAAGAAATCCCCCAAGCAGACGGGATATGGCTGGATCTGCCAGGAGTGTGACACATCTTCCTCCAAGGTGAGTGTGTACTGTATGTGTGTACATGTCTCAGTTAGGGTAGGGCTGGCCTGCTTGACATCTCTCATCATGACAGTATTTTGCTATGAAATCAGTATGTATATACTTTGTGTTTGTTTTGACTTGTGTACTTATTTGGTAAAAATTGATTGATGAAAAATGAATATTTGGTTTATTTTTCTGCAGTGATAGCGCCCCCTACATTGTTGGGTTTTTGTTGGGGTTTTTTTTGGTACTTTTCGCCAAATGGGAGATATCGTTGCAGTCACAAATTAGCAATATCTCTGACTCTAAATTACAACTGGGACATTGACATGAACATTTGTTCCCTCTCAGCAGTTCATAAACACAGTCTGAACTATATAACCTGATCAAGGCTTTACAAATTGCAGAAGAATGTAGTAAGTGCTGAGGTCACAGATGGATATACCTGAGTTTTGACAGCCCGGTCTTCTGACTTCACCAAAACTCAACTCATGAAAGAGAGAGCTAGTTAGACACTTTCCTTTTTGTAATGAGGGGCTAACACAGTGCTGAGCTGAGGAGCCTGACAACAACTCAGCAAGTGTTGAAATAAATAAACAAAAGTAATGTCTAGTGGGAATCAGTGCTAACATTAGCAAGCTAGGCTAACTAGCTTCCACATTCTGAGTGGAATACAAACATAACAGCACAATGGGTCCTCCAAATGTATTGTAAGTATTGTAAATGCACAGACAGATTAAATCCCTAATGGTCACTAATTGATCACTAAATGGTCCCTAACACTAAATACAGTACTGATTGAGCACATTTGAGGGATACAATTTAAAGGAATGACACATTCAATTTCAACTCAAACAAGCAAAATTCCTATATTTTCAAGACAAAATTTATTTTTAAACAGCTTAGAAAACCGTATGTAATAAATGTGGTTTCACAGCGCAGCACTTGTTAAAGGTACTCTGTGGACCACTAGTGGTACCTTGGAGCAATGTTTTGATGAGCGGGTACGCACAAGGACTTGTGTACACACAATGTTCCTACAGATCATTCCATGCCTTTTCACTCACACATCCCAAGGCTAACACTGTACATTCACCTGGTAAGTGCAAGTGTCCTTTCACTTATTGTAATTCTGTGAAACCTGATAAGCAACAAGACAAATACAGTACAGTAGCTGTCCATCTTAAAAATAGATCCTTAAAAGCAGGATTTAATTTTCATGAAAAAAAAACAAAAGTCATCCCTTCACAACCATTTCGTTCTTTTTGTTTAGTTGTTTGCTTGTTTTTATTAAATTAAATTGCAATAAAGAGTAACAATCGGCTGCCTCTCAACCGAATTGATAAATGTATCCCCATTTCCATTTCTCTAGAAACTAGTAGTCTGTCCTGCTGCAGGTTCCATCTATGTGGAAAATGGGGGCTGATTGATGCTGACGCACAGGAAGTGAATTGGTGAACCATAGTGAAAATGCAGAATCACAGTAACGAAACATTCAATTATCAAGAAAACCAAAATGTTAAAGCTCTCTTTTAATATTAAGTGGTCCCCATAAAAAATCTATAAGAATCAATTTTGTTTTAAAGTGCGTCATTAGTATGTCTTTACATTCAGTAGTGTATATACACAAAACATAAAGATTTGGTGATATATTAAGTTACGTATTCAAGTGCTTAATTTACTAAAAACAAGGCCTGAATTTTTAGGCATCTTGATGGATGGATTATCTGATTCTGGTTCCAGTCAATAGTGTTCCTTGCATGAGCATTTCTTTCTTCCAACAGATCAAGTTATTCTGTTTTCAAGACAAAAACATTTGTGATAAATCCTTGACATTGCCTTGCACTCTACGCCCCTGGTGTTCAAGGCAATATCATGTTCACTTCGACGATCACCCCTATGATCAAGACATAAAAACTAAGGTCAACTCTCTGTATTGGTCATCCAGATTTCATAGAACTTTAGTTACTTAAATAACTCTCGTTGTGAGCTGTAATTTGAAAATCGTCGAGTGATTGTGCGACCAAGAGTAGTTGGGTTGCATTTACCAATGAATGAAATGCAGCTTTACCACTGGTACTAGCTACCTAGCTACATCCATGAAAAATAGCAACAGACAGACTTACAGAAATAACAACTGCTAAATCTGCATATTTCTTCAATCAACATGAAAAACTGCTCCTAGCAAATGCTACCGTAGCCACTGTGTCGACTGAAAATTACGTTGGTGGGACAGATATGTTACTCGGTACTGATGGGTTAGGGCAAAACAAAATAATCCCCCTCCCAAACAGAAATTGGCTAACATGAACACAATATCAGGCTGTATGAATGAAGTGAAACAAAATGGCAATTCAGTCTGATATCTGGTAACTTCAAAGCCACTGTGTGTTAAAAATAATTTGACTTTGGTACCCCCAGTGGTAGTATAAAAAGACACTGTAGCAGACGCAGTATGAAAAATGGACTTCACTTGTATAGCATTTTTTCAACCTTAACGGTTCCCAAAGTGCTTTACAGATTGGTCTCATTCACCCAGTGGATGGCCAAGGTGCTGGCCTCCATCGGGAGCAACTTAGGGTTCAGTGTCTTGCCCAAGGACACATTTCGACATGTGGACAGGAGGATCCGGGTATCGAACCGCCAACCCTGGGATTAATGGAAATGTGCAAAACATAGACTGCACCAATTTTAACCAGGATTATTTCCTTTTTCTCCAAAAAACTTTCATCAGAATAAATTGAAAGATGCAATTATCACAAAGAAATTTTACACACCGTGGCTTTAATAGTGCCATATTCACAAAAGAAAAAATACAGCAGAATAAAAGACTCTGCTTGTTATAAAATCATTTATAGAGATGTAGATTGTTTTACTTTTAACTGACACGCTGGGGTATTGTAGTCCATACTTTACATTTTGTCGACAGTGTTGTCTGTGGGGTCATATGTGTCAAAATGGAAGAATAAAGGCTTAACCTGGTCACCTCCTTTTAATATGTGAGCACTGTACTGTTCATATTGAAAATGGTAGTGCTGCTAAAATAGAGGGAAAACAAACAGCTTTCAACAGCAGTAGTTGAAGGAGGAGGACACTGGGATTAAACACCACAGGTTTTGGGTTTTGTAAATGTGCTTACTGGCAGATTGAACAGACAGTAGAGCCCCCCAGAGGATGGGTCCAGTCCTGTTTAATCAGTCCTGGCCAGAACATACCAATACTTTGATGTGTGCTTTTTTAAACAAAACTGTAATACACAAAGTCTGTCGGACACTTGAGAATTTCAGTGTTACCACCATCAGTGTTACATAAACGTACATAACTCAAAGCAAATACGCTATGACTGAGATATAGTATTGATCTAAAAGTATTTTTAGATCAATATATTGGGCTGATATTGGCTTTATATTATTAAGTCTAAAGCCATAGTATCCAATGTTCAGTACACCCCACAATAAACAAATGTTAAATGGAAAAACAACATATTGACAAGTTTACTATTCTTAGGGCCTTAAATTGTACAGGTTGTTCTGGGAAAAAATCTAAATGGTTTATCTTCTGATGAGTATGAATGTTATGTCTGTCAATTTCAATTTCATTTGATTTTTTTTTTTTTATTGATCGTGTATAAAGGGGAAATTGTGGCCTGGAATGGCCACTAAAGTTAATGTCAGAGGGTCACCAAAGGAGGAGTCTGTTCATCTGTTCATGGGGACCATCAGTGGAAACAACCAATTTCATGGAAATTTGACCAAAAGTTTTCAATCTTGTGTACAAAATTTGATCTGAGGGTGGTGCAAGAGTAAACCCCCCAAAATAGAGGGAGTGCATCCTCTTGAGATGATGAATATCCACAGAAAATGTCATGGCATATTCAGGCTGTTAGTTTTGGATACCTTTCAATGGACTAAAGTGTTGGTCAAGAGGACATTTCTTGACCTGATGGATGGATCAAAGTATTGGATGAACGGATCATAACAGACCAACCAATGTCACCTTCCTTAAGTTGTGGTCACACTAGCACCAGTTTCTGCGTGCCTGTTTTGTACAATATTACACTACCAGACTGCAAACTGCGGCATCACTTTCATAGACTGTTTGCAGTCCTTGATCATTCTGTTCAATATTTATTTATTACCCATGTTGCAACTGTGAGATCATCAACAAATTTCAGTGCTGAGTGCTGGGAAATTCAGCTGCAGTACAATGACTCACTGACTTAGTGACTTTAGTACCATATCAATCCCTAGCTTCATGTTACCGTACATAAAAATGATCCCCGAGTTCCACACACAGATTTTTAAATTAGAGGAAAAGAGAGCACTAGTTTTAGATTGGTACTCTGTATTGGCAGATACCTTAAATTGAGATTGAAAAAGTTGGATCAGTACATTGCATCCCTAAGCTAATGTGACTGTACCTGAAGGCCTGATTTCTAGTGAGGCAAGAACTAGATCTAGATCCAATAAGACCACATACCGAATCAACAAAAAACGTTGTTTGTCATTCCTTGATAGGAGATGGGAAACAAACTGTGGTTTTCTGTGTCAAAGTCAGACCAAACTACTGGATCACTGTTACTTCACACTGCTTCCACCTTCGCTTCTATAGAAAAGATCTTATTCTCATAACCACAAGAGGTTGCTTGTCAGGGAAAACTTAACAATCAACCAATGCTGTAGTTTTTCTGGTGTGGACAGTATCAATCAAGTACAATATTCATTGTATAATTCAAATCCCCATGTCAGATGAAACCTGTGCTACACTGTATTTTCCCCCTTTAATCAATGATTCAAAATACTTTATTTACATATTATACTTTTGTTCTGTAGATCTTTAACAGTAAAGACAAATAGTGAATATTAAACCAGTCTCTGTGGCTTTCTCCCCCTCAGCTCTGTGTGTCATCTCCCTTGTTCTGCCATCTCTTAGACATTCATATGTCATCCCCTATGGAGTATCTTGTCCCTATGAACTTGCTCCCAACCATTGTTAACATCAAATGGGAGAATGTCTGGGCTTCAGATCTCTCTGCCCCAGAGCAGGGCAACATTTCACTGGTGACAGGAGAATAACGTTTGACAAATTAGTGAAGTATGTTTTTCTCTCTATTCCTTTAGCAAGCAAAGATCACTCACATTCAATAACTGTAAGCCTGAAGAGGCATGTTTAAGTTTGTTGCTTAAACATGCCTTTTCATGGATGAAAGAAGCCAACACGTGTACACCATTTCTAATACTGCAGGGTCTACATTTTGAGAGGCAGTTAAGAATGTGACATTTTTGAGAAAGCATGGCACAGACCTTTTAAGGCACAAGGTGCTCAGAGTGTCTCAGTAATAGCAAGTGTGGGGAGATAATTGACTCCACTAAGGGCATCTAAAAAGCACTCTGAGATGAGAGCTGTATTTAAGAAAAGTTTTATTATCTGCTTTTAAATGCCAAGCCATGCACCGCTTTTGCCTGTGGGGGGAGAGTGTTTCTTAAATGCCAGCATTAAGTGCAGAATATTACCTGATTGTTGCGACTGAGATTCAGATGCTCGCAGAGATAGCGTGTGGTCATCTCCTCTGCCTGACAGTCTACTACAGAGAATGGTACAGGAAGTGATTGTCAAAGCTCCCTGCAGCCACTGCTCTTATCTGAGAGGAAGATGTAGGAAATCTGAAGGAAAAGGTACGCAGGAAGCGGCACAGAGTATCTTACAGTATGAGATGCTGACCACAGTTTTGATTAAATGTCTTGTTTGAAAGCCAGCCTGTTTGTGGATTGCACTTAAGATTCCAGAGGTTTGCTTGAAATAAGTATAACATGAACAGTATACTTTTCTATTTCTGGTACTGGTAGAGTTTCGCACATTACGCTCTCAGTCATACCAAGTGTTGTTCGTCCATGTCTGAAGACAGAAGTGTTAATACCTGTTCCAGATGGCCACACTCAAAGGTGGCATGATAAGCCTGCCGTCATGAAGGGAGGTGAGATGCATTGCATGCTAGTGGCTCTGTGAGACTGTGTGTAGACACACCTAAACTCAGCATGCTAACATGCTTAGGATGGCAATGCTAACATACTGATACTAAGCAGGTATATTGGTTACAATGTTCACTATCTTAGTTTTGAGATGACTCGAGAAAATGTCACGAGATTACCAAAGTCAGTAGGATTCATCTTCTCGGCACCGTGGATGTCTGTACAAAATTTCATGACAATCTGTCCAATAGTAGGTGAGATATTTCAGTCTGGACCTAAGTGGTGGACTGACATTGCCACTACCATGGCTACAAATCCAATATGACCATAAGAGATATTAAAGGGATGGATACCATGGCATAAATGGTATGGCAAACTCTCTGACCATAGACAAATTTATATCACCTCCTTTTGGTGCAGATAGTGCCACCGTGTGGCCATTTATATACCACTTTAATTTTTGGATTATGATCTAATGATGCTGAAAGCTGTTTGAAATGTCCTTTTTTCCACAAAAAGTTAGGCTCTCAATTTTTATCTCTTGGTGGCAATTTAAAAAAAATCATCTGCCATTAAGTAGATGATCTTGCCATTTTATTTCACTTCATTATTCAGCCTGACATGTTCATGTTAGCTAGCATGGGAGTTCTTTTTTGCCCTAACTAATCAGCAGCAACTGATGTATCTGTCCCACCAACATCATTTTCAGTCAACACAGAAGCTGTGGTAGTGGTTTCTAGGAACAGTTAACTAGTGTTGTCTACAATGATCAAATAGATCAAGGTTCAAGGTACATTTATTTGTTATTCTAATACACAGGGATGCACAATGAAATGACAGTCTCACAGCCTGAGGAAAGAAGCTGCTCTGTAGTCTAGTGGTACGACAGCGGATACTTCTGTATCGCTTGCCAGACAGCAGCAGGGTGAACAGGCTCTGGCTGGGATGGGTATTGTCTTTTAGTATCCTATGGGCTCTGTGCAGGCATCTCACCTCTCCAATATCACTGATGCTCAGTAGATGGGTACCAATGATTTTCTGGACGGTTTTAATCACCCGCTACAGACCCCTCTGGTCCTGGACCATCCCAGTTTGTAATGTTTCCAGTCAGAATGCTTTCTATTGCTCCTTAAGTTAACAAGAACTTGGCACAATAATTTTGCCTTTTTAAGTGTCCTTCAGAAATACAGTCGTTTCTGAGCTTTCTTTACCACTGGTGAGATGTGTTATTTCCTTGACAGGTTTTTTGTGATGCTGATTCCCAGGAACCTAAAACTGTTGCTCCACCTCAGGTCCACTGATGTAGACAGGAGTATGTGTCTTTGCCTCATTTTTCTTAAAATCAACAATCAGCTCCTTGTATTTGCTGACATTGAGCAGTAGGTTGTTCTCTGTGTACCACTCTGCAAGATTGTTAATTTCCTAATCCCAGCCAATGATGGTTGTGTCATCCGCACACTTCACAACAGAGTTCTCTACATGTCGGGGATTGCAGTCATGGGTGTACAGCGTGAACACGAGGGGGCTGAGCACACAGCCCAGGGGGACTCCGGTGTTGAGCACTGGAGGAGGTGGGACCGCCAATCCAAACTGGTCGGCATCTGTTTGTGAGGAGTGTAGTACTCAAGCCCAGTGTGCTAAGTTTGCCAATCAGTTTCATGGCGGAGACTGTGTTGAATGCTGAGTTGAAATCAACAAACAACATTCTGATGTAGGTGTTGCTATTTTAAAAGTGTATGAAGAGTGGAGGGGCAGTGGAGATGGCATCCTCTGTGGATCTGTTGGTTCTGTATGCAAACTGGTCCAGGGTAGTTAGGATGTTGTTTTTGATGTGCCAGAGAATCAGTTTCTCAAAGAACTTCATAAGAATGGAGCTGAGTGCCCCAGGGCGGTAGTTGTTTAGACTAGACACTGCTTTTTAGGTACAGGGACGATGGTGGTTGTCTTGAAGCAGGTGGGAACACTCTCCTGTGACAGTACTATGTTAAATCAACTAGCTGATGTTCTTAGTGCACGACCAGGGATGTTATCAGGCCCAGCAACTTTACTCATATTCACTCTCAGCAGGATTCTTCTCGCATCCGCTGTGGATACTGACAGTGGCTGGTCCTCTGGAGGCGGAGTGGACTTGAGCTGACTCTTTGTTGAGGAGATCAAAGTGAGCATAAAATGTGTTAAGCTCATCTGGCGACGTGGCCTTACACATGATGGGTGCTCCTGTTTGTGTTGCCTGTGATGGTCTGGATCTCTTGCCACATTTCTTTGGTGTTGTTGGTGTTGAGGTCTCTCTCCAGTCTCTCCTGATGTTTCCGCTTTGCCTCCTTGATGCCAGCTTTCAGTCTGTGTCTGTGGTGCATTTTTTAAATTTGCGTCTGGGGGAATGTAAACAGCAGCAACAAAAACACTGGTGAACTCTCTGGGCAGATAGTATGGTTGACATCTTAACATTAAAAACTCAACATCTGGGGAACATTGTCCATCAACTTTGACTATGTTAGAGCACCAAGCATCATTGATGCAAACACAGAGTCTGCCTCCCCTCTTCTTACCGGAGTCTTGTGTTCTGTCAGCGTGAAACATGATCCACCTGTCAAGTGCAATAGCTTGATCAGGGATGTTGTGATGAAGTCAGGTCTCTGTAAAAATGTGGGCAAACAGTCTTTCATTTCCCCTTGCTGAGTTAGCCTGAGTCTTATTTCAGAGGTTCAGAGGTTTCAGAGATTCAAGGGTCTAGAACCAGGCTATTAACAACTGGCACATCGCAGATGTATCCCAGACACATTGTAAGAAATTATTTCGTCGATTGGAGGTTAGCAAAACTTCTTGTTTGTGATCCTCAGGTCATTTGTATTTTGGCTGAGTAACCAATTCAAATACAAATGTACAACAAAGTTAATGTTCCTACTGTAGTTCCTGCCAAAAAAAAACAAACCCTAAGACACAAGTGATTTTGTTACCATCTGTGTTTATCTTATTGTCTGGGATTCTGTCTGTTAGCTCCTGATTAATAACCAAATATCTTTTTGATTAGTATTTGTCCCTGTGATTTGCTTGTATTGTTGAGATGTTTGTAGAGCAGTAGTGATTACAGAGAAGCTGCTGGTTTACAGTGTTGCAGGAAAATGCAGGAGCTGAGCGTTGGTGCCGTTGCAGACATGTTTCTGTTGTGCAAAGGGG
Organism: Macquaria ambigua; assembly: GCA_008360985.2. Taxonomy (NCBI): domain Eukaryota; kingdom Metazoa; phylum Chordata; class Actinopteri; order Centrarchiformes; family Percichthyidae; genus Macquaria; species Macquaria ambigua. Next base: position 52,610 of record VMKM01000421.1, on the reverse strand, counting down.
CAATAAAAGGCTTTATTAGACAGGCTTCAGTTCATTATAGACGCTGTGTTTCTCTCAGCCTGCTCGGCTTAGATAAACCTCACTCTGACCAAGGCCACATCCCTCCTGCTGTCACCCCAGGCCCTCACTGAATTGATTTCAGTAATAAAGTGACAGTCTTGCCGTAATATACGGATGGCCTTTAATTCAAGCTTGTTACCGTGCCAAGAGGCGCTTGTTTAAGACTTTATTTACACCCTTGCAGCACTGCCTGGCATGCTGGGTTCCACGGTGAATCAGACCAGAAGATTTGGATAAAAGGTTTGAAATGCCAAAAGCTCTTAAAGTTGCTCAGGCAGTGTTTAAAGTACTCAACTGTGAACTTGTGTGGGATGCACTACTTTAGCTGCTCTCAGACTTGTTGTCATCAAAAGGATTGCAACTGTTGAAATTACTGTGCGTAAAAGTTTCATTTTCTTCACTGCCTCCACAGCCATAGGTCTACTCCTACTCAGCAAACAGTTTGTATTTGAAGTTCTTTTATGACCGCAGAGTATTCAGCTCTGTTTAAGTATATATGGCAGTTATGTGTTTAAGGATAGTGTATGCCTTTTTCACTACATGGTGTTTATGAGGCAAATGTACCTTAAGTGTTTGTACATTTTGATGGTTTGTAGCAGCTAATGTTCGTTTTGATGAGATTACCGTTACAAGCTGTGCCATCAATCAGAAGCTTCGTCGCTTGACCTGTGAAAGACTGTAATTAAGTTAGCCTAATTAACTTAATGAAGTGTCACACTTGGCTGGCTTTACTATATCGGGTAAATTGAAAGAAAAATAGGCATCATTACTCATCAGATGTTCTGGTATTTAGAGTGAGGCAGGGCGAATGCATTTTTTTACCAACTCCTCATCCAGTGGGTGTCTATATTAGTGGAAAAATCTGACCTTTAGCCTGTTTTTATTTTCTAAATGAGGCATTTTTGAGGCATTAGCAATCTGATTGGTTTAATCAGTATTATTGGTGCATTTATGGAATGAAGATAAATCCCTGTGTGTGATTTGAATTTGTTGCTGCATTCTCTTATCTGTATTCAAGTTTACTCTTAATGCCGCAAGGACTGCGCGATCAATAAGCCCAACAGTCGAGGCTTTTACTCAAGTGTATGAGGTGCTTAAGGCAAGATAACCTCATCAATGATGGTTGTCTTTTAGACGTGGCCAAAGTTTAACCACAGTTTAATGTGATTTAAAGGCAAGCAGTGGCAGCTAAACAGGGGCAGCTAGCTAAACTAGCCTGCAGGGACCTCAAGACATGGTCAAGGGTGACCAGGCGGGACGCCGAAGACGAAGAGAAAATCAATGGCTAGGAGTCACCTCAATCACTTTAACTAGGCACTGCAGATTCCCATGCCCCTCTCAGGGGCCAATTTGTGGAGTAAACAGGAGTGTGTGATTGCTGTCGGGGTCCTCAGTGGCCCCAGCAGTCCATTTCTCTGGACCTGGCTCATTCTAATAACCCTCTTAGCTGAAAGCGTACATGAGGCCACTTTTCGGACCCCTCAGTATTTTATGGTCATAAATAGTGGAGCAGCAGCACTACCAGCCTTCGTTAAGATAACATTCCCACAAGTCTCTGGCTCCTGCTGCGTGGGCAGAAAGCATGCTATATTCTAATGGCATTCTGGATAGAGACACAACAGTTTCATCTAATAAATACATAATAAACTTTAGTTTAACATTTTTTTTTGTGAACCCACCACAGTTGAATATAGGGGTACTTTGGATATATGTCTGGCCTTAACTTGTGTTAAGGACTTACATGAAATACTGTACATAATCATATATTGGCTTGTTTTGATTCACGTTCATATAAAAATGTGTCAGGCGCAAACCACGTCCAACTTGGGTTCAAAAACATTAGCCTATCCCGAACCGACTGAAAATGGAAGCGATGGTCAGCAGCTAAATCGGCTAAAAATTATTATATTTATTTATAATTCTATAGTAGGTGTGGCAAAACTTTGGTGGTGTTTTTTTGTGTTTTGCCTACAGTGATGTTGAGTAAGCATAATTATGCCATGATAACACTGTGCATAAGCCAGGCCTTGTCATTTGCATTTGTGTACTTGTATAATGAAAGTTTTGGGGAAACCTGCATCAAATAGAACTCATTATGCCATGTAAAACACATTCACCACCTAGTCAGAAGACTCTTCTTCCTGGTTTTATTTTACAAGACATTTTAGGCATTTTGTCTTTCACATGGTGCGTGTTCCCAGCGTTGTTCATAATAAAGCAGATACACAACCAGTTTTCCCACAGTGCCTGAGCATTCAGACCTATTTATGATTTTCTGCTTTTTTCTAAATCCTTCAAATTGGAAACAGAGAGAAAGCAGCTCTCCTTTTCCTGACTGTATTTGCTCTTCCAGGAGGCATGTGTCTGACGAGGCGATAAAAAGACAAACCTGCTTGTGAATTTTACCTCTGATTAAATTAGGTGTCACCTGGTAACTTCACCTCGGTATCAGTCATGCCTCACTAAAATGGAAATAAGTTTCTTGGAGAAAAAAAATTGGACATTAAAGAATGCCCTTTCTAATAAATGAAATAGGAATTGCAAATATGCGCAGTCATGAAATTTAATTGTGCTCTCTGGTGACTGGTTTGTGGGTGCTGAGGAGCAGAGGTGCAGGAGAAGTGCTGGGGGCAGAGGTGGTTAAATGTAGCGCGTAACGCACTGCCTGAACAGACTAATGAAGCCGCTGTTTATGACCCACTGCGATTGTGTCATCTCTGGAATAGCAACAAGATGCCAGTGCACACATACAGGCACTTAAACACATGGAGCTGCACACACCCACACACACACACACACACTCCAGAATGTACTTCTATCTACCAAATATGGTATTGTCTTCAGTACATTTTATTAATGTTTTAATGTTTTTTAGAGGAAAAAGGGAAGAATGCTCAACCAAACATCTTGTCAAGTGCTGGGACGAGAACACATACCTACAGTACGATACGTTTATCTACAGAACAACAGTATACAACATTAGAGTCAGCAATAATGACTTTATAATGCCATTGAATAAATAATTGTAAATTCAATGGCACATAAAATAATGTTGTCCTTATAGTGATATGCAGGCTTCACAGTCTGCTGCTGTGCCGTTATAGCTGATAAAACTAGTCAGTAGACTTATGTACGGAACACCAAAATGGCCAATATTAAATAAATAAATAAATAAGACATTATGAAATAAACTAGAGAAGTATTTCATGAAGAAAATGTTTATGATTTCTGCAAGCTTTTGAAATATGAGTACGTTTGTTCTGTATACATGACTGAGATATAAATACAACTGATCTGGATGGGATTGAGTTTTAAACAGTGATTAACAGTAATACAGTTAGTAATAACCGTTATCAATAAGAGAAGTCATAGCACCCATCAGGAGAAGAAAAATGACCTACAATCTGACATTATCATAAAACTGTAGGGGAGTGCCAAAAATGCCTTAAAAAATCATGTTTTTCAAGAACATCTCAATAAATATGCAAATTATGAAATGAAAGTGTTATTGACAAAAATGTATTATATATGGCAGCTATTAAAAATTGGCATTTTAAAATAAGAAGTCGCTATAATTAAATAAAAATAAAGTCCAATCAAATAAGTACAACAGTATAATAATAAAATAAGATGAAAATAACATTTCATTTAGTCATAATAAATGATTACATTATTTTAGAATATTTTGCTTAATTTATATATTTTGTATTTATTCTTATTATTTCATAATGTTTTAATTGTTTAATTCTTGACATTTTGGAATTCCATGTTTCTGTTGTGGACCATGTGTGACATGGTATGCTCAAAACAGTACCTTACAAAATAGCTTATTATTTTCACATGGAGTTGTCTCCATGACAACTGGGCACAATGAGGAAGACCATAAGATGTGGCTGACAGCCCCGAAAGTCACTAGTAAGTGGACCAATCTTTTATGTGCGTTTAAACTGATATATAAGTCATTAAACATATTATTTATTTATTTTTAATAAATTAGTATTTGATTCAAATTGTGCAACATGACTGAGTTTCAATTCACATCTGATTTGATTATTTGAAACCTTAAAGGTTAAACTGGTATAACCCTACTGTTTAAATGAATTTTACATGAAGGCTTGATGGTTGTGCTTTCCCCTAATGTTGGTAGCGTTGCACAAAAATGTGCATAACTGTGCTATTATCTGTGCAGCTGAACATTTATCTAACCGTGAGGGTAGTGAATCCATCAAAGGTGAGAGGACACTATAAAGCAGAGCCTCTTCTGCATACACACATTGTGCAGTGCAAGACACACTCATAAATAAATACAATGAAAGCAGAAAACACAATAAGAAAATCAGTCACACTAATTAACTGCTAATTCTTTTGAGGACTGTAAAAGCTTGATAAAGGAAGGCAAAGCTTATTTAAGTACACGCTGTGTTGTACATTATGATTTCTTTACAGTAAATTGAATCCAAGTTTCTGACGTTGATTGCATAGGGTGTGTGTGCGTGTGCCTGTGTGTGTGTGTGTGTGTGTGTGTGGCCACCTAGGGCTCAGTCTGAGCTCTCTGTATCATATTACAAAGACGACACTCTGCTCCTGCCCTTTAAAACGCCGACCTCAACTCAAATGAAAAATGGGGCATTTCATTATCATATATGTATATGTTAGTGCCAGAGGGCCTGCCAGCCTATGGAAAGCGAGCGGTGAAAACAAACCCGCCCTCCTCTCCTCTCCCTCGTCTCCCCAGAGGGAATTGATGGAGATATCCCACAATGCCAGAGCCCATCAGCTCCTTGAGGCCCATCTGAGGGGGAGCTCCTGCCTCTCCGCTCTCCACAAAGCAAACATCTCTAGCAGGGGCCACTGATGCAAAGCACGGCTCCATACTTCAACCTCTGTAGTCCACAGTGAGAGAACAGGAGGAGGTAGAACATTGCTGCTTCCCCTCTGTCCTCTTTGTCTGGATCAGTGGCTGTAGTTGCGCTTTAAAACGTGCTACAAATTTTAATACAGCAAGAGTAACACACGTCTTCAAAACACAGACGTAAATAATATTAGGTTAGAGCAGTAATTATAACTATATGTTACTGTCTTAACAGGATCTTGGATATGTCATCTACCACTGATGTGATGGATATGATGCAGATTGGTTGATTACATATTTACTGTATTCATAAATACACAGTTTGCTTTGAAGATGACTACAAATCACAAGGAAGAAGATTGTAAAAAAATTCTACACCTAATTGCTCACCATCTTTCTTTTACTATACTCTTCATTACTTCACTGTGTCATTGTGGAATATTTTTCAGTAAGTGAAAGCTGCTCCAACTAATGTGTAGATAAAGTAAATAAAAGTGAAAGTTTAAATATAGAAAAAACATTAATAAATACACATCCAGATATAAAGAAATGACACAAGCTCAGTTTAATTCAGGTACTATAGTGGGAGATGGTTCATCATTGCACACTGATTTATTAACATCTTCCACCATACGCTCTCTCAACATTATCTTTGTTGAAAATATCTGGCAGTATTATGTATTAGTGTTATGCATTGTTCTGCTCTCCACTCTCCGAAGCCCCCCTCTCCCCAACAAATAAAAAGTAGATTAAATTGCATAAATAAGTACATAAATACTAACAAAATACATCTGAATTAGACAATTATACATACATATAAGCAGAAAATGATATCTAATATTTCCCTCCCCACAGAAATGTAATGTCTAAAGTTTATACCTGACTTTATGTGCTAGGCTGTTGTCTGTTGTCTAACCAATATGTATGGAATTTATGGAATATGAAATATTTACCAAAAGTAACCGTGGAGGTGCAAGGAGGATTTCCATTCTTCCATGTCATAGTAGTATATTTGTGTACAGCAATCAAGGCAATTTGTGTTTCAAATTTGGCATTACTCAAGCAGCATCAAAGGGTTTATAATGATGTGTCTCTGGGCGTCAGTCTCACCGCTCTCATCAACTTTGTTTCTAGTCACAGCAGGCAGCTGTTTTAAGCAAAAAAATCTCTAACAAACCCACTGTACACTACCTGCCCAGCACCAAACAGCAGACAGACAAAGTTAGCGACTAGCTGGTGAACATAGTGGAGCATTTAGCAGCTAAAGAGACCGATATTTTTCTCAGGAGTTGGTGGAGACCAAAATAGAGCTAAAAGGAGAGTGGACAGTGGACACAAACACAACTCAAAATGAATGCTAATGCTTTGTGTCTGTTGGATGTGTAAATAGAGAATTGTTTGCTAACACATTTGCCACATCAAATTTATAAAGCGAGATAATGTCATAATATGTTGTGTTTACAGCTTGTTCTGGTGCCTCCAAGTGGCCAAGAAGTCAGTGAATACAGCTTTAAATAATGCTCCCAAAGATTTAGATCATCTTTTAATTGCAGCATAGATATTTGAGTACAGCTCAATAATGCTATGACGCATGAAGGAGCTGGTTTACTGAATTATAATGACTGACTGCTCTACATGTCTGATACAGTATGTGCTCTCTAACAGGAATTACACCCCTCCCCAAACAACTCGTCAGATACTCCCCAGGTGATGTGTGCATTTCAGATATGATTAGCAGTTCGTCTTCTCCATCTCTCTGACACTTTAAATTGCACGCTGCACAGGCAATTTCTGTAGACTCACTCCATAAGCCTGACTGTAAGGGCAGATAAATGAGGAGTGGGCCCTAATGGAGGGCAATCTTCAGCTGTAGTATCACTTCCAGCACGGCATTTCACTGAAATTCAAAGAAACATGAAAATAGATGAAGATTGGGCTGTGTCTCCCCGCTGCTGCCCTCCTACCCAGACTGGAGGAGGAGGCTCTGCAGGCACACAGACAGCAGGATAATACCAGCAACAGTGAAGCTGTGGAGCTGACACCCGTCTGCTTTCCCTCAGGCAGAGACAGGAGTGATAGGTGGCTGAGGGGTTGGAGTGGGGAGGATAAAGAGCACATGAGAAATCCTGCGATGGCCCTGAGAGGCCAGGAGGACTGGTGTCAGCCCCTCTCCCCAGGGACACACACTAACTCAGCAGAGGAGGAGGCATGGGAGGCACATCTCTGGCTTTATGAGATAGTTAGCATGCACTGGCCCCTCCTCCCCTCTTGTTTCCCATTTAAGAGCTGACTGGCCCTCCGATAACGGATGGCGCCACAGGTAATTGGAAAATTGGCAGGCTTGTCAGGGAGATTTGGTGGATGGCACGAATGTATACGATGGCGGAGTTCATGAGGTGTCACCCCACAGCTTGATTTATATCAGCCCTATGGACCGGCACCAGAAAGTATCCAGAGTTCACGAAAAAGTATCACATTTTTCTCCAGCGGAGACTGCATATCAAGACTGCTCCAGACGCACCGACAAGGTTCCTGTTAGTAAAGAGATGATGTATGGGCCATCCTTTGCATTAACCCTAACCTTAATTTACTGTTTCTACACATGCCTTAACAACTGCTGCAAATAGCTCCACACATCCTCCACTCTGATTTATTTACACTAAGGCAATACATGAGTTCAGCTCATCTTCATCCCAGGTTATCTGACACATTCAATTTCAATCTGCATTATCAAATGGTGGTTTACATGATAGGCTCCCACATGTATTTTTACTAGAGGCTTCAAAATGAGATATTGCCATGAATCTTCATTTCAGTAAAGACTCTCCAGTGAATTTCTAAAGAATGTCACCCAAAGTTTGCATATCAAAGCTCATTAGCACAGGAAAGAGGGGGCTGTAGGGGCTATAGCTCTCCCTACTGGACAGAAACACCATCATTTTACCTTTTTAAATAATCTCTGATAAAAGTAATTGTAAATTTGAGGGATAAAAAAATGTTTTTTGCCTTAGTGTCCTCACGTAGCTGCGTTCTTTTACCTCAGCTAAACTTTTAGAGGAACTGCTAAACTTAACTGGCCATAGGAAAGTAATGGTGCAAAAAATTTAACAAGTTGCATATTTCTTCACTTTAAATAGTCCAAAACCAACAAAAGAAATTGTGTATATGGAAAAAAGGGACACAGCATCCAGTAGTGAGAGTGAGGCTGCATGGTATCTATACATCTCCATTCTGTGCTGCTTCCATCCTGTAAATCCAGAGTTTTATTTTGTTGAAACAGAAGCTCGGTGTCCTCCTGCGTGCACAGAGCAGCCCCTAACCCCTAACTATCAACCTGTAGAGGTAAGGAGAAAACAAACACTAAGTACTGACACCTGCCGATTCCGAGGACAGACAGGATGGACATCTGCTGTATCTAAACATGACGCACCTTTAAACACCACAAAGAAAGTGGTAATCAGCCCTGTATTTCCACACCAAGTTCAAATTTATGTGCGATTTAACTAACTAAACAGGTTGTCCTTGTATTTCTGTTGCCTCTTAAAAAGACCTGACGTGGAGTTATACAAGTATCGATAAGACAATATCAATGTGGGCTTACTAGAAAGTGTGAATGGTTCATATTGCTTATGTTAGTGACATGGCAGTGTCAAAATGGTGGTCAGTCCGTCCACCATTTTGGTCCAGGCGGAAATGTCTCGACAGCTGGATTGCCAGAAATGTATTACAGACATTCATGGTTTGCAGAGGATGAATCCTACTGACTTTTCCTCTAGTGCCAACATGAGGTGTTTTGAGTGAAATGTCTCGACAACTATTGGATGGATTTCCAATGAATTTTGTTCAAGCATTTATGTTCCCCTCAGGATGAATTGTAATAACTTTTCATGAGTAATGACGTTGCATCCATTAGCATCATGAGGTCAAAATTTTAGTTTGTCAGTAGTAGCGGTCCCCACCACCGCAGCCTAAACGCACTTCCCACGTTCAAATGAATGGGGGCTGGCGTTTTCACCACAGCGCCTGATTCGGTCTGAATACGGCCTTAGTCTTTCATAAACTTGTTTAACAGCTTCAAGTGAAATTAGCTATTATTATAAATTTGCAAAGAAAATCATTTTCCAGAAATAATTACAACCTAAAGAATCTTTAGACCAAATGTTTGGGAAATTGTTTTTGAAGATGAGAAAGTCTTTGTTTTAAAATATGCTATGCTATAAGCAGCTATGGGCTTTATGTACATTAGAGGCTAATGTTTAATGAGTCTGCCAGTGAAATTCCCCATTACAATCTATTGTTAAAATATGTATTCTGAAGCTCTTCTTTTCAAATACTTGTTTTTTAATTAGCGAGAGAGCACACAGTCGGGACATGCTGCAGTATTAAAAACTGCTTCCCTGCAGATTGGCCTTGAGGGGCAACTAACACATACAGCATGATTTTGTTTTTTGGAAGTAGTTTTGAAGGGCCAACATTTTTTGTAGGCTTGGACCAGACTGTGCCAGGATGAGTCTATCAGGAAAAGTTTACAATATTTAAGAAACAATATCTGTACATTGATGTGAGTGTACAAGGAATCCATATGGGAGTGAAACCATGCTTGATTGACAGAGAATTAGAACGTAACTAATGTCTGCTCTCAGCTAGCTGGAGGAATGTGGATTCATGAGGTGTTGTGGGCTGCAGATCCTAACCTGGTGATCACACATTCTGGTGTGTAGATGTGTTCATTAACCTCTGGAGGGGGGATAATTGTATCTGTCAGAGTTGTTTAATCACCGCTGCAGCTCTCACCACTGTCACTTTCACTTTGTCTGCTTTACTAAATCAGCTGGCTCCTCGGTTGGCCCACCATGACTCCTGCTCTCTGTGTGTCACTTTCTTTTGTTGGCTTTAAAACTCACTCATATACATTTGGGAGCTGTTTTGTCATTTAGAAAAAAAGTTCTGTTCTTTGTGTAGCTCTGTCCAGGACATACCATAGAGCAGAATACTGGTAAAATCATTGGTTTTGACATCAGAAAGACACAGTTTAAAGTGGGCAATACAATAGTTTTTAGTTTATTATTCATCTTTAAATTAAATGCATCTTAATACAAGGTGTATAACGGTATGTTCGTATCTACCTGGTTTTGGGGTCACGTTTTCGGTACAGCAGGGAAAACTAAAAATGTCGAAAATAACTTTTGGTCATTTATTTTGAAAAATGAAAACAATCAACAGTGGTTCATTGGCTATAATTCTTACTGTAACAGTTAATGCGCTCAAATACTGGCATACTGTCAGTAAGAAAAGATAAATAACACACATGTCAGTAATGCTCCATCGTAAGACTCTGACCTGTTGATAATTCCTGAACAACTGCAGCTTTCGCTCGTTCATGCAGGGCAGGCACAGCAGACTGACTAGAATGCACACCTGAAGGCACATTGTAGCAGGGCTCAATCTCTTTGACCATATGCTTAAATTCTGTATTCTCTACGACAGAGTATGGTCGCATATCTGCAGTGATAAACACTCCTGTAGCATTAGTTATTACTTTGGCACGGTCTGAATCTGCAGTGAGAAGCTGCCTGAGGCTGTGGGGAGAAGGACTCGCCTTCCAGTCTGGTTTTGTCTCGTTACACTAATCAACAGATTCGGTTGATGCCATCGTTTGAAGTGTTTCCACAGACATACCCGACTTCAGTTGAACAATGTCGGCATACAGCGAAAATGGACAACGATTAGTGTCAAACTGTAACGAACCAGGAAACCGTTATGCTCCCATACAGTGGATCTAAATGTCATGGGAGGATCCTCCAGCTCTGGTCTCTCATTTGTGTTTGCCATTCAGAGACAGCGACACTACATGAGCATGACTAACCTGGCAAACCGGGATAAGCCGACTAGCATGCTACAGCTGATAGACAACAACTGATGCACTGCCAAAACGTTCTGGGTAAAGTCTGAATTTCTGTTCGGGGTGTGGAAGTAGTTGACATAAAAAGACAATTTTGTCTTGACAAATTGTTTGGGCACAGTACAGTACAGTACAGTTGCAGATACCCATGTTTAGCTTTTCACAAACATTGATGAAAGAAACCCTATGTAAGAAAATTAATTGAGTTGCAGATGGCAGTGAAACAGAAACTGTTATACTGTAATAAACTTTCATTAAAATAGTGCTCTATATTATAAAATAGTAAATGTTGTTCTAGCATGTAATCAGAAAGTCAGAAAGTTTTTAAAAAATAAATCCCCAAAAATAATGGTGTCAGGAACATGCCTGGACTTGTCTGGGCAGGGGCTGGGCCGTCCTAATTTTAGAAGATATGACACCCTTATTTACAAAGCAATGATAGGTTGTTTTTTAGGAAAAAGGGTGGAGAAACCACTATTCTCCACCCAGGAGGACAGAGACACTTGGATTATATAAGAGCAAGCACAGTCAGTCTGTGTTCAGTTTGGTTCCAGGGCCAGCTCAGGTTTATTTCTGTTAAAGAATAAACTCTATTGCATTGAACTCTGATCATCTCCAGTGAATTTTTTTGAACTTGTTGAGACTCCAGTAGCCATGCTGAAGACTAAGTGTTGGTGAAGAGGTCCAGACTCATACTCAGACCTGGACTTCTGTCCTCCAACAAAACTAACACTTGAATTTGTTCAATGATTATGTTTTTTACGTTCTTTGCAAATGTTTTTAGAATTCTCACCTTCTACAGTATCTGCATGTGACAATCAAAGTACTGTTAAGGTTAGGGAAAGACTGTGATTATGGTTAATAAAAAGGCGAACGTCAGTTGCAGGTTTGTGATGGAAGAGGAGACCCCGGTCTCCTTCATGAACGTCAGTTGTGCTACATGTCCATCCACTCTGTGATCTCCTTAAAGGGAAACTAATACTTACTAAAAGTTTTGGAATTGGTCCAGTAGATCACCTCCGCCGGCATCTGCAAACGGGCTGCAATGACTGCTATGTGATTCTTGCGGGCAATTGCGCCTGTGAAAAGTCCATCCACTAAAAGTGCTTGTTTTTGCCACTGACAGGCTCAGACTGTTATTCTAAGTGTCTGTCAACATTATGGAAAGGATCCCTACAGAGACAGATCATTTTGTTTTTTTTACATACTTTTCACGGGCACAATTGCCCCAAAGGATTACATTGCAGCCTGTTTGTGGATGCCGGTAGAGGCGTTCTGCTGGACCAGTTCCAAAACCTTTGGTCAGTATTAGTCAGTAAGACCCCAAAATTTGTAAAAAAAAAAAAAATAGGGCCCATGTTTAAATATACCAGAGTTTCCCTTTAACTTCTGTGTCACTACATAAAGGACACACTACTTCTTACATTGGCACTGAAAGCTGGTCTTGGATGTACATTTTGAGGTGTGGAATTGTCCAATATGGATGCAATTCCTGGGCATAGTGGGCTGGTGAGCAACACTACATAGATATATATCTGCAGTCTGTAATACAGACATGGTTACAGTTATTACACCGCCATACAGCAATGAAGGGTCATTTTATTTTATTTTTTCTGTTCCAATACTGACATGTTTAAAGGTGCCTTCTCATTATGTGATGGTATGATGTGTCGTGTGTTTGCAGGAGGAAGAGGAGGAGCAGCTGGAGGAAGATGACTCTGTTAAAGAGGAAACAGCAGAGCAGGAGATTCCAAACTAAACCTGAGCAAGAGGACACAAACACACCACTGCTCTGTGGCTTCGCCTCCAGTCTTAGCATTTCTGTTCAGACTATAGCACACGTAACTTTCTACTAGCCTCCCAAAGTTTCTAGACAGCCAGCAGTTAGTTACCACTCCAGATAGTTTAGAAAGCAGAGGTGTATTTTAGAGAACACAATGTAAATGTTGATATCTTTAGATTCAAGGGTAGAGTTTGTACTTTTTATGAACGGGGCTGGACAGACAGACAGATTTCAGACATCTTCATGAAGCAGCACATCAAATCATCCAGCCACAGGGGCACACACACACCATTGTGCTTCTTCTACAGCAGAGATATGTGTCTGACTGTTAACGCCCAGCCACCTGATGTATTTATGACACTTTCCATGCAATCTATTTTCATACACTAATGATATACACGATATACAATGACATACACTCAGTGTCCTGTTTACAAGATGAAGCTAGCAGAGTGCGGGTGAGCTTTTCTCTCCAAGTCCACAGAACACTTCTTCCCTGCCGAGCACGCTCAACCGGTCTGACGTCAGCAGTGAAGTGCTTTCCACCGTATTCGAACGCATTTCACTCGACATTTGACTGGAGGATTTTATTTTTATATTTCATGCATTTCTTCTTACTTCCCCCATTTTAAATATCCACTTATTTTCTGACTTATTTACACTTACGTGAAGTATTGAGTTTTGTTTTTGTGTTGGAATAAAAAACTTTTTTATCTTTGATTTACAGTATCTTTAAGTGCTACATACCAATCTGTTTTGTCATTGGATTTGTAATAAAAATCTTCCATGTTTAGGAAATGTGTCTACTCAGAGATTGTATTTACATACTATGTAAAACAGCATTAGTTTTGGGTTCTTTTTCTTCTTTTCTTTTTCTTAGCCAGATGGTTCTATGACCTGCTAGTAGTCTGTGGTCTTTACTGGGCCTCTAAGCTCCCTGGGAATTATCACTCACTTGTCTGCAAAGTTTAGCAACTAAAAATCTAAGCCACAGAGGCAGCAAGTGTTCATAGTCTAATTATCTCAAATCACCTATCACATTTAATGTGATACTGAATATTACCCCAAATTAGAAGTAATGTAAAGTTGATTTGAAGTGATGATAACGTTTAGTTTGTATTTTTGACTGTTATCAGAGAGCTAACACATCATTAGGTTTGACCAGAGACTACTGTCAGGCCAAAGCACTGTCAGACTCACAGTAAATCTGGAATTATCCCTTAAAGTGCCAATAAATCTGAACTGCAAAAAATGTTTGCTTCTCTGTCACTCAATGCACATTAAATGCTTGAAATCTGTCGATCAAGCTGCTTCTTGGCCTATTTGGTGACTGACTGTACTGACACAACAATAGCAGGTAATAAACCAGATTAACACCATAGGCTGCAACATAGGACTTAGATTACCTTCATACTTGTCAGTAATTTTAATCCTGTCCAGAGCATGTGTCTTGGATTTTTCACCCCCACCCCAGTAATAAGTACAGCCCTGATAACCTGCTGTACTGTTTTTCAGTGAGCTCACTGGTCCTCCTGTTTAGGTGGAATTCATTTTTTAAAGTCCAGTCCACAGAGGGCTCAGGAGGTAGAGCGGGTCGTCCATTAATCCCAGGGTTGGCAGTTAGATCCCCGGCTCCTCCTGTCCACATGTCGAAGTGTCCTTGGGCAAGACACTGAACCCTAAGTTGCTCCCGATGGAGGCCAGCACCTTGCATGGCAGCTCGGCCTCCATCAGTGTGTGAATGTGAGTGTGAATGGGTGAATGAGACCAAACTGTAAAGCACTTTGGGAGCCGTTAAGGTTGAAAAGCACTATATAAGTGAAGTCCATTTACCATTTACAGAGACACTTTGCATTTTAAAAGTCTTTGTATTATAGGAAATGTAGTATCCAGAGACTTCGGTGCTTGCCCCATGCTAAGGATTAAAAGTAAGGGTATCTTCTTTAAAAGTTCTCCTTTAAAAAGAGCAATGTATTCTGGGTAAATTAAGACGTTTTGAGCTAAAAACATAGTTTCAGTCACTTACCTTCTTTAACCTTTCTCAAAGAATTTAAGAACCACAATGACATTTCAATAACTAACCTGAAAGTGGCACAATAGCTGAAAAAAGCGAAAACAGTATGCTGAACAGTATTAATCCTCAACTCAACAGGAGTGTTCAAGATGTCCATAAAAGTTTAAGACATACAGTATAAAAAGATGGTACAGAAGGCAAAAGAAGACATATTGAACATATAAAAGATTTAGAGACTATGCCATGCTGTAGTCTGTTTCTAAATAGCTCTGTAAAAAGTGACAGAAAGTCAGACAGTAGGATCATGTCTGATGAAATGAATCAGTCTCAATGTTTCACAGGGCCGAAGGGTTTCCCTCTTAATTCTGAGGATTAAACACTTCCAACCTTCCATTCACACAGACCACACAGTACTGTACAGGTCCATGCTGTGTGTGTGTGTGTGTGAGGGGGGTCCTGCATATCTTTACACCCCCTCACACTGTCTTCCCTTCCAGTGTGTTTCTCAGATCTTCATATTCCATCAGCAGTCAAACCCGCGACGTCAACGCACTTGCATTCTGACATTAAGGCATCGAGGGGTGTAATTCCAATTTGTTTCAAAGGGACTATTAATTTGCCCATTTCAAGGCCAGGCAGGAGGGAAGCCCTGTAAGACCGCTGAACCGTGAAAGACATTATCTGGAGGCTTCCGATTTTGGTGAAGAGACATGTAGAATTGATGATGGGAGGCGTCGGCGCCTGCAGACGTTTGAGCCGGGCTCCCTGCGGTCGAGCTCCCAGCATGCCATCTGAGAGCGATGTCATTAGGCGTATGATAACAGCGATGGGCACATTAATGACAGAGTGGCCCGCTCTGCCACCCAGTGCCCCGCCAATCTCCCATTTACACCCACAGCATACTAAACAGCTCCTGATGAAGAGAATAATACGCAGAGCAGGAGTGGTGTTTAACAGCCAGCTCTCAGCAACAGAGGAAACACTGCGAGCTTTGTTGTGGCTTCACATCCACATTGCATCCTCACCATCACAGAACACACACTTCTCATGATGCTGATGCTGCCACTGTACTGCAAACACATCTGTCTGTTACAATCACAGCAGTTTTACATTTAAACCTTTAACACATTGAAAAGTGACTTGTGTATAATACTTCCCTACTTGTTCCATTTTTATTTCTCCATTGTGCAGTGTCACTATCATCTTAGCCTTTACAGTGCTGTCATCCTGCCAGCTCTTAGTTTTATTATTCATTTTCATTTTTTGCCTCACGTCATTACAGTATCCTAACTAGGATACCCACTGGACTTAAATGACATTTAAGTTTTAATAAGTTTTAATATTAAAAAGTTAAATGTAGTATGTAGTATTAGTAGTAGTAGTAAAATTATCAATTAAATTAAGATTATTATTAGTACCCCCCCCCAGCTAACTCTGTGCCAGGGGAGCACATAGCCTGTGAGTTACATCAGCAGCAAACTAAGATTTGCTTTCATTGTGACATTTACCAGAAGATTTGAGTACGTTCTTATTCTGTCTTTCTCCGTTTTAATTGCTGAGGATAATTCCTGAGATAACATCTCCTCCATGTGGTGAAGATGTTTGGATGACCTTTTCCAGTTTTACTTTAATGACAAACTCTGCTGCTTCATCGCTCCGGCTGCTGTCTGTGTGTACTAGTGTGCTTGTACATCAGTGTTCTGCAGAGTATAAAGCCACAGAACCCAGTCATGTATCTGTGCTGTATATTCTAATGTATACTGTCTTTCCAGAAAGGCAGCAGCCTCCCTGCCTCCATACACACATTAATGTGACACGAGTCTTTATTTCATGTATCTGCTGGTGGCACACACTGAAAATCACTACAGAGCAGTTTTAACTACAACCTCAAATTGATAAGAAAATGACTGTGTTAAAACAGACCAAAAAGAGACAGCTAAATGCCACAATTGTCAGCAAGTGTCCACATAATCAGTGAGGCATTGGTATTGATCACTAATCAATACCCACAGAGACACAGCTAATGATGGTCCATTTCTGCACGAGGACAGCAAAGAATCTTAGTTAATGCTCTTTTAATAATGTTGATAGTATGGACGTTTGGTGAAATAGTGTATACTCACAGGGCTAGTTCAAACTAATGGCTGGCTAGCTAACTGCTAACACACTAGCCAGCAGAGAACATGCTAGCACTAGTCAGTAACAATAGCTCTCCAAGCTAGCTGGCTGGTAGCTAGCTCGGTCACTAACTGTTATAAACACACTTTATTCAAGAGACATATTTGGACCATTGACTCCTGTCTTATAACCATGCCTCTCTTGTGGAGCAGTTTATACTCTGACAGAGCAGGGTTATGTGAAAGTGGATGGTGCAACATGGCCAATAGGCTATGACAGATTCCTTTGCTTTGGACTCTCCAGCTCTCCCTCAAAGATCAGCGCTGTCAAGATGGTTTGCTATTGGTCAGCGGTGCAAATTTGCATGTCAATGTTCACCAAAGATTATCTCTATCTCTTCTGGTTATGGCAATTCCATTGGAATATAATTATTTCAATGCAAAATGTAGCTGCTTTTGATGCTGAAATACCTTATTCACAAAATGATCTTTACTAGGCTGATTGCTTTGTTTTTTTCATATTTCCCAACAACACTGTTGCCGACCTACATCTATGCTACACTTTTGCCTCTGCACTGTGCTCTCCACCTTTGCTCACACAGCTCACATCACCATCACATGTTTAGGGCCTAATAAAAGTTCATACTAGCCCCAGATCCCACTCCCCTTTTAGCAGGCACTCCAGCCAACCAGCAGAAGTCACAAATGCAGCAGTGTCACTAGTGCACTAGTGCAGGACATGATCCCTCCCCAGCTTTCCATCGGTGAACATGGCTAGTAATGTTCGTTGTATGTCCAAGTTGGAGGTACCAGTGCTTGCTGTTGAAGCACAGTTCTCTATGTTGGTGTTTTGCCTGAGCACCACCCATCCACTCTTCAAGAAACATCAATAAATCTGGTATTTTGGGGAATTTTGAATTCAAGATACCCATGATTTTCTCATGTGAAACTCCATCTGCTCGGACTGGGTCAGAAGTGCATGCAAAAGGCAGTGCTTAACAAATGGACCAGCTGTCCACAGTTAGGTAATATAAAATGAATAGAAAGGTGTTACCCTAACCCTGTATATGAAGTTTTTATAACCTGGATTTGAAGAAACTATATTTTGATTTTAACCGTATTTCTTATTGTTGGAATGACATACTTGTTGAGCTTTGAACTACTGTAGAAGTGGATTCATTTTTATTCCCTCTTAGATATAGAATTGTGCCATTTTCATAGAATTGTCTGCATTGCCTCTCTGAATTGCAGACTAATTGGCAGAGTTAGAGCCAGTTCACAGATGTTTTACATGCTGTTACTAGCACACAGCATCTCGTGCAGGTAGGTGTTATAGGCATTATGTATGCGTCATTAAAGATGGCAGGGCGTCTCTGGGAGGTAGAGCCCAAAACATGGAAATAAAGTCACAGCACCAAAATTGCATGCAAATATTTCAAGTTTATTTAAGTTTCAAAAACTAAAGCTCCCTGTCCACATGTGTCCAGGACCTATAAATGTTCACCCACTTCTGTTCTTTCTCTCATCAGACACAATAACTCATAATTCAGTCTGTTCCTGTATTTGCAGCTGTTATGACAGATCCAACGAGCAGCAATCAGAGCTCTTAAGGAAGCCAGCTTTATACTAATGATACATTTATTGTGTCAGTTTTCCCTTACATACTGTACAGCTGGCAGTTCATTTTAATGGCTCAAAGAAAGGCACATTAGTTTAATTATATACCCATTGCATATGTAAAAAATACTATTTCATTTGCATGTTTAATGTGATTCCCTTTTACTTGTGTGGATTTGGGGATGCAATAAAATATCTTTTTTATGTTCATGTTTGGGTTTGACCATTTGGGTTATAAAGGCAGATTCTGCTTCAGATATGATGTTCAAAATCTTTAAATTTGACCATAGTATTTAGATTTTGCCTCTGGAACAGCGTTTAGACCATCATGAATGACCCTGAATAGCCCAGGTATTTGTGTTTTGTCTGGTGTGGCTATGTGTTTGTAGTATATGTGGCCCTTGAGCCGATACAAAAGGAAAGACACCTGGAAAGAGGCTTGTCCTTGGCACATGTCAAATTTACACCCACATAAAAAGGTAAATACCCTGCAAGGCTGCACAGATACAAGCTGCCGATTGTCCTTCCTATTACAGCTTTATGGAAGGTGTAATTCACACAGACATCACCCACCAGTGAGCCTTAACCGAGAATTGTCTCCCTTCTGAAAATTATCAGCCCATATACAGTACCTCCAAAATACCTCAACCAGTAAAAGGTCCTATAAAGGAGTGGATAAGATGATGGAGAATTATATGCTGCTCACGTTATCTGTTGCTGCAAGTGGAGGTTTCTTCCATTTCATAGGGAAAAACACTGTGGCTAGTCTGATGTGTTCAGCCCCATTCTTATTTTCACTGAAACATGTTTAATCATGCCTGTAAATTTACCGTCTGAAGAACACGTATCTGCAGTAAACTGTCTCATACACACACACAGCCTCAGTGTATCGGACTGATAAATGTGTAGCTGAGTGTGTGTTGTAGGGCAGAGGCTCATGGTTGGGGGTCAGCCACACAGTTTCCCTCCGTCTAATAAAACATCCACCTCAGAGGACACTGCTGCTGAGCACTACAGACCACCTCCTGCCATTCTTCTTAATCCTCCAAGGACACGCACATCACTTATGTCGCCTTTCCCTCCTGTATGTTGTCCAAACACTTTGCTGTTCATTAACAAACAACCATAGCCAGCCCGTCAGTGCCCACCCACCCACCCACCCACCGCTGACATGATGTAGGTGGAGCAGCAGTGTTAAAGCCTGCAATGAAAGCTGCTTAGCGGCCATAAAGAACTGCTAACCTACCTGATAGAACTCCATTTGGATGTAGAGTATGTGCAGAGTCACAGACAAACTTAATCATAAAGTGAGTATAATTTTAAATAGATAGTAAAAAAATGACTAATTAGTCTAATTAAAATAAGACTTGAATGACATGAATTAATCTCTTTGAGGTAATATTTTCATTATCTATTAATATATCAATATTTTTTAATTAATCAATTAGTTGGATTAGTAGAGAAAAAGCAACAAATTTGCACTTTTGAAAAACTTGAACCTGAGAATGTTTTGCATTTTAGCTTGATAATTTACTTAAAGGGGCTGTGTGTAGTTTTCTGAAAGTCGTTGTTTTTGTTGACACCGGTGGCCGTTAAGACAATATACATGTTCATTTTCTTTCATTCAAGTTCTGAAGATTATGCAGCTCTGCTGGAAGAAAGCAGATGGTGGTCACCTGTCTGCCAGGGGTTTTTCTGGACATCATCTGGGACGTCTGGGGACCAGGAACCGGGTGGCAGATTAGAGACAAATACCCTGACCCCTTTAGCAACCATGTTGGCTACAAGGAAGCACCATTTAGGTGAAATTAAAAACTGTGTTCATTGTCCCTGCATGTGAGTTCATTACCTCAAAGAAAAAGTACATTTTATTTTTCATACAAGCTCATTTATTTTATAGAAGTACACATTTTTTCAGTGTCTTATTTTTTCTACAATGTCATATATTAATTTGTTTTCTTTTAACAAGTTTTTCAGTAGGTATTTATAATAAACAAACTATGGAACTGTAAACCACACTCTCAGGACTTCTTTCTTTTCTTGTTCCTGTTGTTGTCATTGCTCATGTAGCTGAGGTCATGTCCTTTATGGAGAGAGAGAAAGAAAAAAGCAAGAATTAGAACCTACACAACTGACAAGTCAACCAGTAGGTAAATTCATTACATGGCTATACATCAGCAAAAATGTGTAAAGTATAAGTATGGGTGTCATTTTGGCAGGGAAAAAATATCAGGCTGATGATATTCTATGAAATGCAATGACTTTACAGTGGCATATAATCCACAGAATAGGAGATTGAGCATAAGAGGTAACAAACATGTCTACAGTATTGGACATAAATGCATCTTGTCATTACAGGGCATGATTTGTAGGCCTGACTTCACTATGAATCATAATCAAACACAGTGGCTCCTTGTGATAGATCAGATAGGACGTTATTTTGATAGAGATAACGTTAGTGAGCAAGCTAAGAGAGTCTGGATGAATTAGCTGACGTTATCAACTCTACACAGTATTTTGCTGTTAGCTAGCTAGCAGTTCATCCACGTTACATGGATGTATTAGAAGGTCTTATACATCCATGCTGCGTTAGCAAATAATCTAACGTTAGCAAACATTGCCCAGCTAAAATCACAATATAGTTCACATGCTTTGCAGTAATGTTAGCTCACCTGGTCGTTTGTTGACGTTAGCAGACTCAATTTCTAATGTAACGTTAGCTACTGTGAGGAGCTTCTTCTTCTTTTGTTTTTATTTTGGCTGTTGGTGAGCTGAACTCTGACCTGTAGCTGAAGAGAGGTCAGGCACTCGGGAGCGTGCATTACGCCACAAAATCCGACCCGAGTCCTCTACATAGAAATCAGTCCACAGGCTGCTATAGGCAACCGAGAAAGTCGGGAAAGGTCTCATTTTTTAAGTTACATTACAGCCCGTTCACACAGAGGCAATATAAAGTGATTAATACATGTAAAATGTTATGAAAAGTTACATACAGTACCTTTAAATGATTGCCAAATTTGTTGCCAATTAACTGATGATCGACTAATCAATTAAATTACTACTTCAATGTTTCATCTCTAATGCTTATTTGCTTTCTTTCTAAGAAAGAGATGAGAAAATCACACAGACTTGATCTGTAAAGACTTAATACTTTAGACTTGTCTTGAATTACCTGAGACTTGTTTTGAATTTCTTGAGACCTGACTTGGACTTGCTGCAAACTTCTGATGCTCTAATGATGTAACTGTATATACATTGTGTTTTTTCATTGTTTTATTGAAGTACAGTGGCTCATACTTTACAGTCTCATGCTGTTGAATTACAGCCACCATTTGAAAATAATTGTTCATACCTTGGCCATTAACCACAGTGCATTCAGTACCATCATAGCATCATGGTACTTTATTGTAGCCTTCAGAGGGTACAGTATATTATCTAAAATCCCTTGCCTTTTGTTTTGTTATATATAAGTTGAATTTATGTACCTGAATAAACTGAGCTCAGTGGTTTCACTTCACAAACATGAGGTCAAGGTGTTCTGTAGCCAGATTAATGTTTCTATGCCAACGCTACAACACAAGTCCTTGTGGTACGGTAAATCCGTAATGAAGGTTTGCTGTAGGTTGATAAAGTGTATATAGGTACATTTAATGCCTCACCTCTCTTCAAGTAAAGAGTTTTAGTTTTTTTTAAACTCACATAAGCATGTTGGCGTGGATTTGTTTTTTATTCCAAACAAAAAGTTCTCTGAGTGCAGTGTGTGGTCATTATATTTCCTTTCTGTCTTTCCAGAACATTAGTTGTCCTTCAACAGTGTCTGTCTGAAGATTGTATTCCTTGTATCTGCTCTTTGAAAATATAAGTGGCTGTAGAGTTTTTCAATCCACCTTGTGCATCCAAATATACACAGTTTGCCAGAGTAAACAAGTCATGGCTTCAGGGCTTGTTTCAGAGTCATGCTGAGGTTACTCTCTCTCTCACTTAAGTCTTGTCCTGCCAGAGTTTGTTTGAGCAGTCTTATTAAATCGCCATACTGTTGTAGCTCTCTCCATGACCTGCCAAGGATAAAAAATCTGTTTACTGTAAATTGCACCTCACTCCCTCTAAAATACCATCTGCTGCCCAAACTGTGCTGCGCTCACAACCTCTAAAAATAGACCTCCTGATTGGCTCCTGAGGAGACGGGGGGTCCACATCAGCCTGTTTATGAGTCAACGCTTGTTTATGAGTCTGTTTTTGACTTATAGCTGTTTTCATCTTCTCTAGTCCAACATTACACGCAAGGTAGTTCACCAATCTGCTTAATGTGTAATGAAACTGGTGAGTTTGCATTCAGGTTGGACTGATATGGTTTTGAAGCCAGACACTGGACACAGAGCTGTTTGCTAATATTTAAGCAAGCACTTTTAAGATAAAAGTTAAGTAAAGATATTTGGTGTTTTTATCAATTTACATTAAGAGCTTCCCTTGCACAACCAGCATAACACTGATGCAGTTATAGAGTACAGTTAACATTCTCTAGAGTGAGGCTAATTTCATCATATCCATCATTTATCACATATGTTGGTATTCAGGTTTTTAACAAGATTCTAAGTCTAAAGGAGGCGGAGGCACCAGAGGCGATTTTTTCTCGTGCGATTAATTTGCACGTCAATATATTTTTTCAAACTCTGGTTTTTGTCATGAGTACTTTCACACAGAAAGCGAATATTACACATCGAAAAAGCGACGTCATTTATTTTCGGAATGAGGTCGATTTTTCTGAGTTTTCTCACGGCGAATAAAGGCATCAACCAATCACGTGCGGAACGGACGTCACATCACAACTCCGGACCTGTTGATTGTGTTTCTCATCAGCCTGTATTATATGACAAAAGACACAAAAATTATAAAGACAATGAACTCAAGGACAACGTGTGGAGCAGCACCACCGGATGCAGGAGTAGATTAGTTTACTTTGGGATGTAGTGGAGTAAATATTCGCAGACGAGTATTTCACATTTTCGTGTTGTTTATTCGTTATGTCCCCGGTGTGTAAAGGCCTTAAAGCTCTGCTAGCAGTCCCTACAGGCTCCAATGTCCATTAAGTAAGTAAGGACAGTAAATAAGAGAACTTTGTGTTTAAAATAGTTACAAATGCTTTACAGGAAGAGATCAAATAAAAGAACGCTTTTGCTTGCTGAAAAGGGGGTGTGGCTCTACTGCAGTCCACTTTAGATGATTTAGATGTGGAACACTGTGATTGGCTTATAGACATCCAATCAAATAGGTTTGTGCTTGGGTGGAGTCAGACATCCTAGAAAAGTGTCCATTGGAATGGTTGGGGGATCTGAACACACCAGCTTGGCACCACGCCCTACGGTTTACCTATAAAGTGTGTGTATGTGTGTGCAGGTTACAGCATTGAATCCACTTACTTGTTATAGTTTGGGTGTCTGGGCAGCCTCCCAGGATTACTGTTTCAGCTGTTCTATTCTCCGTTTCTGCACTGTTTCTGGTGGACTCCCAGTGACAGTGCTCCCGTCTCCCTTCAGCTGCCATTTTCCGATGGTATCCCGCTTACTGCAGCTGTGGCTCCCTATACCAGCGTATTGCTTATGTGGCAAGGAGCGGAGTTTTTCAAACTTTAAATAATTAGAGCAAAGGAAATAACTAAGGTAACAGAACAGAACTGCTCCCCGGGAAATAATGAAATTTTGGAAGGAGACAGTCCAACGAGAAATAAGGGCACAGGCTCGTGACTGAGGAGGCAGAGACAGTAGATCACATAAAGCAATACATTTATTTATTGATGAAATATATAAGCGTTATCTAAAATTGAGGCGAGCAATAAAAGGAAAAGGCTAAAACTCTAGACACAGTTATTTATAAAAAGCTCAAATCAGTTTCCTGTAACAAAAGAACAAAACAAAAACCCACAACCCACTTATTAATACAACCAAGGATCCTAAACCAATACACAAACAAGGCAAGCAACAAACTGATACAAACTAGGAAAACCAAACAAAACCCAAATCAAACAAACCAAAAGAGGGCCAAACAAGCAAAAATAAGCCCAAAACAGGTAAAAACATGCCAAAAAGGGAAAGAAAATTAAGGAAAAGCAAACAAACAGCATGGAACAACGGCACAGAACAGCAGCGAACAGCAGCAGGTGAGCCACCTCAAATATGGCCAACCACCATCAGTGACCAGCAAGAGCCTGACTAGAGCCAGGTGGGAGCCTTTTATACTCTGCTAGGGGGCTGGGCTAGAGGAGGAGCCTTCCCTATGCTGCGTTCAGGTGCACTTCACTACAATCTACCCCCAGGTTTTCAATCGTCGGCCCGACGATTTACACTTACAGCCAAGGCCTAAACACAGCAGAGCCACTAAGCACCGGTCCTTGAGAGTTCGTAGCCCCAATTGCTCTACTCCCCGCAGCCTGAGGTAGGTGGTGAAGGTTTGCATGTCTCCCTGCATTTGGACGAGTGGTTCTTCTCAGGGAGGCCTCACTGTTATTCGGCGGTGCAGCGCTAGATGGAGGAGTGACTTGACCGTCATCTGTCTGAATTGTTGCCATAGCACTGACTAGAGCCAGGTGGGAGCCTTTTATACTCTGCTAGGGGGCTGGGCTAGAGGAGGAGCCTTCCCTATGCTGCGTTCAGGTGCACTTCACTACACTTACAGTTCTCGTGAGCTAACGCATTCAGCAGGGCCCGTGCTGAGCGCAGACATTAGAAGTCAGCTAACAGCAGGCGAGACACCTCAACTCCCCAGTCGAGCCGACATCTCTCTGCCTCCGGTGAAGAGAATAAGCCCGAGGTGAATAGACACCAGAGTGACCCTTGCAGCCGCCAGCTAACGCGCTCAGTGGTAGTCCGTGTTAAACGCAGACCGAGTCAACTAACAGCGGACGTCTCTCCTTCTCTTCCATTTAACACACCTGGCTCACATTGCGCCTGTCGACACACCAAACAAACTTAATGAAGTTGTCTGCTAGTTGTATTAGCATGGTAAGCGCATTCCCATAAGGCTGGTAGTAAACAAGGAAGTGAGAGTGCTTCCCCGGCCCCGCCGATCTCAAAGTGCTAGTACAATTTGGCAAGTATGGCAAGCCAGTGGGGACACTCTTGTGTGGGCTGTGGTGTTTCTATTCCATTAGAAGATGGCCATGATAAATGTGCGTTGTGTTTGGGAAATCAGCATGAAATATTGTCCAGGGAGAACCTGCAGTTGTGCATAGATTATTAAGAGAAAGGGGAACGTTCGGGGCCCTGGCAGGTCCCCCTGCCTTCCCCTATTCTTACGCCTACAGCCGTCTGGCTTCATATCTGCCCCCTTCCCTTTAGTGTTAGAGGAAGAGGAAGATTCAGAGGATGTGTACAATGAATTATCCTGTGGGCAGCAAATGGCAGGTAGCGACTCATTAGCATGCCACTTTGAAGAGATTATTGGCAGGGCAACCAGGGTTCTGAACCCCACCCCCCAATGGCAGGTGGAGCCATCATGAAACCAAAAAATATAAAATATAAATATATAAATTTCTCCCTTTGGGTATGTTTTCTCAAAGGAGAACATGGGACATGTAATTTACAGAGAAGATATGTATACTGTAGCAAAAAAAAAAAAAAAAAACATTATTTAATTTCAGTTGGACTTTAAATGATGTGGCACTAAAGGGAAGGTGACTACAATCATCTGGATTCATCCTCTGGGGAGCATGGCTATGAAGGTCCACATAACCATCCTTAAGGCCTGTCGCTACACCCAGCCTTGTTGGACAAGTGGCATCAAAACCAGGATGTAGAAGGATAAAACTGGGGTAGTCTGATCGTGCAGAGCAGAGTGTCTAACAGCCTTAATTGATTTAGCATGAAGTACCCTCTTTAAATCTGTTTTCCATCATAACCCCTCTCTCCCTTGACCCGCTATTAAATGCAGTGTCAACTCTTAATGATAAAAAGCCATTTAATCTTTTGACAAGGTTAAAAGGATTTCAGAAATACATGTGATTTATATGTAACTGATTGAATATTTTAAAGTCTTCCAAAATTCTTACATGGTTGCCCCTAACCCCCCCTCTGTTCAGAGGGTGGGGTGCAGTATTAAAATTGACAGATAGTAGAAAATGCCCTCTGCAGAACTTTTCCACCGCTGCAGATAAAGCAGCTCGGAGAAAAAAAGAAAGCTGAGGAATCTATAATAATCTTCCCGAGGCAGAGCCCGTATCTCCTGCTCTGCACATATTTAAAGGTTACCGGTGGTTTTACAAGTGGAAGTAATGGCGTTCCTATATTTCCATGAATTGGCTGATCTGTCACTGAAGGCTTGTTTATGAGCCGTTTGTTCCTCTCTGCGCTCTTCCCCAACCACAGTGCTCATTTCAGCCACCATAAAATACACAATTGCTCCGATTCATCACTGAATTAGTGAAACGCTGACAATTCCCACAATACTGCTGTGTGATCGCTAATCCAGGTGCAGCCATGAGCTATTATCGCATTAACTGATTAGCAGAGACTGTCATCTTAGGCTGATTGGAGTGATAGAGGTCTAACACTGCCTGTACATACACAGCTACAGTACAGCTCATACAGACGGTCTGATGATGAGGTGTTAATGTGTCACAGAGGCTACGCTCTCACCTCACGCCTACAGCTTCCATTCTGAGCTGCTACTCACAGCTGATTACATTTCGCGTGGCTGTTAATATCTATTTTGAAATTTTAGCTCTGCTTGTATTTGACACCATTATAATCTAGCAGCAATAACATGTTAGGTCTGTTTTGGATTTGAACACATTTCAGTTATTGTGGGTTTTCACTGAACTGAGGCATCTCCTGAAACCATCAGAAGCAAACACTGAAGTGATGGTATGAGAGAGTAAGACTAGGTCCAAACCTAGTATATGGCTGGACCGTGTATGGTCAATGTGCTCCTGAGGACATAATTCAGGACTGTCCACGCCTCGCTGCAAAAGCTTCCTGAGGACGTAAATCTTTCTTTATGCTTGACACAGTGTCCCCAAGGTGAGGGTGTGCACGCCAAAGGTGACGTCATCGTGCCTCTTGCGTTGAGTGGGCTCCGCAAGTCGTCGCAGTGTGCAGTCGTTTTTGTTCGTTCATTTTTTCCATAGTCTGTATATAAAGATGGACGACATGACAGCTCCCCAAAAGTGAAGCCAAAACATCTGGATCGCCCCCTGGTGGCTGGCTGCAGTATAGGTCATAAACCCCACCCCCTCCATGTTAGCGGATGTGACATGGGCCAAACTGAAAAATCAAAGTACACATCAAATAAATTCCAGGATATTTTGGCTTCATTTTTGTACAGTGGGAGGAAGTGGAGATGCGTCGGCCATCTTTATATACAGTCTATGGTTTTTTCTCACATTACTGAATACAAAAGTTCAAACAGGCATCTGTAGGACATGATATTAGTTCATTACAATACAACTGAGAACATGACTTCCACAAATACTGATAAAAGCAAATAACTGAAATAAAGAAGTGAAACAATGAATGAATTTTTACTTTTAATGTCTCAAGGATTTTAAAAAGCCGGCCAATTCATCATCAAATGCTTCAAAAACTTTAAAGATCAACATTTGAGTAAATAATATTTTGCCAGCAGAATTAAACTGTCAACCTTTCAACCTTCGTTTTCTTAGAATGCATTTGTTGTTCCAAGTACTTGACTTCTGTCTTTACAGGGACTGTATAACGGGGATAAAGTATGTCCATGAATAGATGTGAGTTTATAATTAATTACAATTCTTCTTCAGCATTGAGGAGCTGTATAGCAGAGTGAGCAGCCATGTTTGGTCTATGGCGTTCTTCCGGTAACACACATGGACTTCTTGCTTCTTCACAGAACGTTTTGTTTGTACACCCCCTGACCTCTGTGTGCGCTTGTAGCTCACGTGCCACCATGGTGTGTCACACGAGCATAAACAAAACGTTTAGCTCTTGTTTGGTTTCCACCAACTCCTGAGAAAAATATTTGGCTCTTTAGCTGCTAAATACTTTGTCTGTCAACTGTTCCTGCATGTGCGCAGGAATATGTTTTTTTTTTACAAACCGTGGTTACAGCAAAAATAGCTTCGGCACTGTCCTTGATGCTGAAGATGTTCCCCTCAGTCATTCAAATAAAAGTTCAAACACATAATGTTCTGTGCTCCAGAACTCTGAGGTCGACATTATTCCTTAAATCCATTGTTGGGATAGCGGGAGATCACCATGGGCAGATCATTTCACATCTGAAATACAGAAAAGAAAGACGAGACAGCTGTATCAACTACTGCAGCTCCTACTGCCACTACCACTTGAAGCTGCTGCTATTACTACTACTATCAGAGCTCAAACAAAGCGATTGTTTTTGTGCCTGTAACCTATAATCCTGCATCAAGTTGCCTTTTCACAATAAACAACTGACTACTATTTCCAGTTAGCAAATGGCTCAAAGCAGAGAAATCCAATAAAGTTAAACATTTTCCATTCGATTGTAGTTATGACGGTATTCAAGGTGAGCGCACACCCAAACATACAAAGTGATTGAAATAAATAAACACTAGAGTAAATGCACAGCAGCAGTGCTATTAGGAAGTGTTATTAATAAAACCACATTTTACCTGGATTTACAGAGCACCAAATGTGGCCTTGAGTTCAGGTGTGTTGCTCATTCAAGGAATGGTATATCCAGTCTGTCCAGAGTGTTGCTGTGCACGTGCATTACAGCCAGATGTGTCTTCTGGCTCATCGTACTTTGCAGCCAGGTTTTCAGTCGTCTGAGGGCAGAGAATGATCTTTCTGACGGGGCAGCTGACACGGGTAGACACGAGCAAAGTTCAACAAACTCCCTGATTTGTGGATGCAACCCTGAAAGAAATCCAGCAACCTCATACCAGGTCAGCCAAGTAAAGTCAGCTGCATTTCTAGGCGTTATCTGTCCATCTTTGTTGGGAGCTTTCTCTCTTGGCAGCCACTCTCATTCAAATCTTCGACTTCTCTGTTTCAACTAAGTCTAGGCCTTTGCCTCCACTGTGCCTGTCCTGAGTCAGACAGCAGAGTTTCAGGTTCTGTGGTGCTGCGGAGGCGAGCCAGGGTTCTGCTCATCCTGGAGGAAGGGGGTATCTCAAGATTGTTGCAGGCAGCACAGGTGTCAGTTTCGTCCACGCTGCTTTACCGCATCATTCTCCCTTAGTGCCTGCATTTGTTGCGGAAGAACTTGGATGCACTCCAGGGCTGCACGAGCAGTGGAGGCTTTGCTTTGCAGACTTCGGGCCACTGCCTCGGATGGCCTAAAAAGAGCCTTGCTGCACACCAAGCCAAAATATGTCCTCGCTTGTTTTGCTTGCTTACCCAATCCAGAAATCTTGGCCCTCGTCTCACCCCACATCGCCCTATCTTGCTCCAATGTTTCCAGAGTCTCCAGAAG
Source organism: Macquaria ambigua (assembly GCA_008360985.2). Lineage (NCBI taxonomy): Eukaryota > Metazoa > Chordata > Actinopteri > Centrarchiformes > Percichthyidae > Macquaria > Macquaria ambigua. The sequence continues at coordinate 22,847 of VMKM01000421.1, read as the reverse complement.
TGCAGTGTACGCAGCAATCTTCTGAGCCAAAACAAGACTGGAACAAGCTTGCGTTTGGATAATTCTCCGATGACAGCAGAAACTCCTTGAACAAAATGTAGTGTTTCTGCAAATCCTCCCTTAGCAAAGGAACTGTCACTGTGGTCTAACCCCACTGCCACAGTTTTGTTGCAGATAAAGCAAAGAACACAGTCTTGGGCGAATTCACAAAGAATGGACTGCGGTCGCTGATAGCACCATGAATTGTGCATCACTTTCAACCGCTATCTGCCCTGTCTCAAGGTCTGATTCACAAAGGATATTGCGCTAATCACAGCGCAAATACGGCCATAAAGTTTTCCAGCTAAGTGCAATTTGCCTTTTTTTGCGTCTGATTGCTACGGTGACTGACAAGGGCAAACGCACTACAATGGCCCAAAACATTTTTATGTCGACTCTACTTTTCTTCCCGCTTCAATCACAAACAAACACACTCTCTCTCGTCTGGTCTCTCTCTCTGGTCGAAAATCAAGCTGTTCCACTTAGCACTCCCACTAGACTTGTTTCTGCTGCGCCCAAGTAGCCAAAAAAAGACAGGTTTAAGGCTTGCAGTTGGAAAAAAAAACAAAAAAAACACATCTTTGTCAAATATAAAGATAGAGTTGATTGGGAACTTCAATGAAATGCATTGTCGATTAATGCAGTATTTATGCTTTACAAATCAATAAATGTGTTATTCGGGCCCCTTCAAGGCCATTGGAGAAAAAAAGGAAATATCCATCTCCTCAACATGATGGCTTTAATAATATTCAAGGTATGATGCTTATTTTTGTTTGGTGTCTTTACAGCAAAACTCACTGGGCTGACATTGAGGAAAAACAGCCATTTAGGCAGAGCACGGTGCCGAGGACAGATACTGATGCTCAGCTTGTTGCCTGTGTATAATATTGTGAAAGGTCGTTCTTCTTTGCCCAGCATTTTTAGTACAGTTCTATCTCTCACCTCCAGCTCTGCCGGGGGGTGATAGCACCAAGGTGCGCTGTAATTTTCCTGCGTTTTCTCATCTTTATCTTCTCGGCTGGTTTGGCTCTGTATGAGCAGAGCGTGTTCTACACACACCCCGGAGTGTAATCTCACATTGTGAAGCTGCTTCATTTAAATGAGGCCCTTCTCGGGGTCGTCACCCCACTCTCTCGCTCAAACACACCCCTCCAAAGAGCGACTCAGGGCTGCAACCTACACTGGCCCTTACACACAGCACACACAGCCAGTGGAAGGAATACACCATCTGTATTCATATACTGCTGGCTGTGGTGCTGGAGAAGAAGCGGATTCAGTCTCCAACACAACATCATCCTGCATGTTTCCACCCTGTTTAACAGTTTTCACATAATATGGCATTTGACTGATAGCTGATTGGGGGGTTAATGAAGACGGTAACGCCTGCACACTGACTCCAAACCACAAAATGTATTCAACTGGACTACATTCGATCCAAGTTGGATCTTCACCAGGTCATAAAAGCAAAAAAAGTGGGGTTAAAAACACTCCAACACTAACTGATTCACCTTAGATTTGACCCCTGTCAGTCTCAGAGAGTCTCCTACAAGAAGATTCATATTTTGGATGCTTCAATATTTTATTACATATTGAGAGCCGATATTATGACCAGATCTTCTCCAGACCTTTGTCCTCATGGTAAGAATAATAAACACGTGATTAACGTGAAGCGGTCGCAGTTTGGTTAGGTTTAGGCATCAAACTACTTGGTTATGTTTAGGAAAAGATCATGGTTTTGGTTAAAATAAGTACGTTAGTAATACTAACGTAACTTACGTACATAACTTAAAGTTAAAATAAGTCAGCGTTGACTTTTGGTTTCACAGGGGACACGAACAGCTTGGGTGAAAGTCCTGTGTTGTTTGGTCCATCCATCCATCCATCCACTCCAACCTCCTCTGTATATGGACTCTACCTCACCGGACTTCTGCGGTGAGGTAGAGCTCCCGTCATACTACTATGTATATAATACTTACTATGGCCACTAGAGATACTACATACACACTGCACAGACGACCTATACAGACGTATTTTTGGGGACGACAGTCTCCTCTGTTCACAGCATGAACCAAGTAATTTTTGATCTGGCCCAAGCGTCCACTCAAAATGAGTCCCTATACTAAATTTTGAACCACAAATCTACGTTGCATTAAGACAGCTCAAAACATTCAAAGCAAAGCAAAGCCTCCTCCTTCAGTTAAACATAGCCATCACTGACAGCATGCTCACCTCATCCATAACAGTTTGGTACGGCAGCATGGACAGTCACGCAAAAACCTGCAGCGCATAGTCAATCAATCATCCAAGATTATTGCCACTCCCATCAGTTGAATCACTATATCATAAATGCACAATCAAAAGAGCAAAAAAAATCATCTCTGACCTCTCTCACCCTGCTCACCACCTCTTCCAGCTGATGCCCTCTAGGAGGCGCTATAGGTCCCTATCCACCAAATCATCCATTTTAAAAACAGTTTTTCCCACTGCAATAAGGACTCTGAACACTTCTCATTAACCCTGACAGATAACTTGCACTAAAACTGCTGAATTAATCTTGTAAATAGCGTCTGTGAATTTTTTTCCTGTGGCAATCTGTGAATATTGTCTAGTCATGTGTCGAACATGTTTGTTGTTACAGACACTGTTGAGCTTACCTACCATGCTGTACCGAAAGCAAATTCCACTGACCTTGGTTGTGTGGTCATTAAAAAATGATTGATTGATTGATTGATTCATAAATACCCTGCCAGTAGTCAGGTTTCCATCCAATTGTAACTCAAATTTTAACCAAATTTCTAGAAAATGTGCAAAAGAAAATGCAAATTAATGGGCGTTTGCATCCAATACTGTTATGCAAATATTAGGAGTTGTGCACATCGAGATAAACAGTTGGTGGCACTAATTCTCCAGCCGGGTGCCATTTAATCATTGCAGAAGAAGAGGGCGCAACCAGATGATGTAGTTAAAAGAGCGTCAGTGCGTCAGTCAAACTCAACAGTCGCTGTGTGGCTCCACACAGAGCTGACGTTTTCGCCACTTTTAGTCAGTGAGTCACATGAGTCACAGTCACATGCTCCACTGACGTCACCATTTATCCGCCAAGTCCGTTTCCATTGCACTTTATCCCATGTTGTTTTTGTTGATCACCAACTTTTAAAGTTAATATATTATAAGTTAATATTCTCCTAAAAATACGCTAGAATTGAACATCAGACAAAGTCAAGACAGTGAAACAGTGCTCTTTGTGGTAAAGATGTAAATACAACATTATCTATCAGATAGAAGTAAAAATGATTTTGAGTATGGTAATAATAATACAGAGCTTTAGATGTTTACGTAGCATTTCTATTTTTTTTCTGTAGGACACAACCATTAATATGAAAAGCAATCATATCTGAACTAATTTCATCTTGGTTTGATAAATATATACATTTTTTTTTCCTTTCATGTCATCGCTTCCGCCCCACTCCTCAAACCAAACCTATGCCCTTAACAGAAAGTCCATCTGTTATCCACCCATCCATCCATCCATCCATAATAATGTATAAATAAAATAGGAAAAGTCCAAATAATTATAACACATTTTTCTATGGTGTGGGTGGTAGGGGGTGTTGTGGGGACTCGTGACCTCAGTATTTCTAAAATCCTGGCTATGGACCTGTAAGTTCCCCACTCTGACTAAGGCAGGGTAGGTAGAAAAGTGAATAAAAACTCCAAACACAATAATGTTGTAACCCTTAGATTGAAATTGATGACTGTAATGTTGTTTGTTCTCTCCACATCCATACAGCATGTATTATTAGTCAGCAGGTCCTGTAGGAAGAGTTTGAAAACAGTGGATGAAGAATCAGCAGCAGCACTTGAGCATTAGAATGTGCTGGAGCTCCGTCAGCTGGCTGCAGGCCTCAGCTCGCAGCGGTGGGCCTCGGCTGGACGGCTCCACACCACTGGAAGGCAAATCACATCACACCCACCGTCTGAACCGCACACGATAAGGCTTCATTACCATACGTTTATTTTCTCCTGTTGAAACGGCTGCTAAAACAAAAGGGCAGTTGATTATTTTCCCTTGATCAGTGTAGCATTCAAGGCGTCTGATTTTAAATGGGGGGGGAGAGGACAATGAAATCCCTCCCAGGGAAAAGGGGAAGGCTGACATGCATACAAGGCAGGGAGGACGGCTGGATTCTCGAGGTGGGATCAGCCTGTCCAGCCTCCACAATGGACCCACGAGACAAGACGGACACACAAAAGAGCTGAATCTGACAGTCCGTCCACTCTGCCGGCCACTGTCTCCAGAGATGATGAGCTGGCCGCCAGCTCCTCCACCTTCACAAAAGCCTCCTTCAGCATTGTACTGAATATTTGACAGATTTGACACATTAGACTCAGTTCACAGAGCTACGGCCACACAGGGAATAAACTCATTTAAATAGGAAGGGGATGAAACTTTATAGTGTGTTTTTCTAGCTTGGTTTCCATATGGTGCCATGCTGAAACCATGCCCGAGCCTATATGCTTTGTTTTAAACGGCAGGTGGAAAATTTCCTGTGGGCTGAACTGTTCTTGAAGATAATTTACTTGTGCAGAATAAACTGCAGATGTTCCAAACTGGGCCACCAGGACCTCCTAGAGGCAGCCTTTATCAGTGTTACATGGGTTGTGCAATCCAATACTGAAGAACCCAGCAAGAAGTGGATTAGTGGATCAAATGACTGACGTACATGAGATGTAGATATTAGTGCACACATGCCAGGGTGCAGTAGGGGAGGCTGGGGTAAGTTGTGCCACTTTTATTCACTTTTAAGAAACATTATGAAGGTGATGTCTCCAAACAAGATATGTAGAAAGGTGACCATAAAGTGGCATTCAGACGGAAAACAGCCCTGGATTAAAACAAAGAAAGGGCTGCATTGGTAGGGACATGTTGTTTCAGGTATCAGTGAGATAATGAAATACAATCCAGGAAGTCCAGTTTCAGGAACAGATCCATGAGTTTGGAGGCTTAGCAGACACAAAAACACTGTTTATAGTAAAAAATAATCCACTCCTAATCCACTAGGAATGTGTGCTTGCACGTATTTGATTGGTCAATGCAATAATGACGTTGCATTGTGGCAGACCTTCTATGACAATGGATTCAAATTAATGAGGGGGCTGCATTTTTTAGAGAAGATTATGAAGACAAGAGACATTACTTTTGTTTATTTGTTTATTTATTGTTGTTGTTTTTTATCCATTTTAACTTAATTTCTCAGATTTATCTTGGGACCCCTTTGAGGGTCCAGACCTGCAGGTTGGGAACCACTGCTCTAAATGTATGCTTGTTACAGGTGTAACTTCATTATATGTAGCTTTATTTGTGGCAGTGTGGAGAGGGCTCTGAAACAGCATGCAGATCTTAATTTTGGGAAATAAAAGATCTGTTACAAGTAAAAGTCCTGCATTTAAATTCTTACTTAGGTAACAGTATTTAAGTATAATCAGGAAAATTTATTTTAAGTTTTAAACGTAAAAGTATTCATGCAGAAAAATGGCTGCATACTTTGTAAAGTTAAATAAAGTTGTTAAATAATTGTATTATTATTGTTATATCATTAGATTATTACTCATGCATTAATGTGTAGCAGCATTTTACTGCAGTAGTTGGTTGAGGTGGAGTTAATTTTTTTTTTATTATAGGACTGCAACTGCAATTCCTATTATGGATTAATCCACTGATTATTTTCCCAATTAATCGATTGATTCTTTGGTTTGTAAAAAATCAGAAAAAAGTGAGAAATGCTGTCACAATTACCCAGAGCCCAAAGTGACACCTTCACAATGCTTGTTTTGGCCAACCACTAGTCCACACCTCAACATTATTAAAATTATTAAAAGGAAAAGCAGCAAATTCTAACATTTGGGAAGCTGGAACCACGAAATGTCAAGCATTTTTGTATGAAAAACGATGGTTATCAAAATAGTTGCCAATTAATTTTCTGTCAATCGACTTATTGATTAATCGACTAATCATTTCAGCTCCACTTGTATATACTGTTGGGTAGTTTAAATTATAACAAAGCATCATATTTTATGATGCTTTGTTATAATTTAAGCTCTTCATGTTTTTTATGCAAAAAATTCATTTGTAAAGTAACTCGTAACTAATGCCATCAAATAATTGTAGTGGACTAAAAACTACAATATTTCCCTCTGAATTGTAGTGGAGTAGAAGTATAAAGTGGCATCAAAAGAAAATACTCAAGTAAAGTACAAGTACCACAAATTTGTCCAGTGGAGGAATGTACTTGGTTACATTCCTATTGACATCATCAACTATAAAACTATTTCTGCCTCCAAGGAAATTTGTACATCTCAGCTTTTAATCTGTGATTTCAGTAAGGTGTGGACAAAACCAGCGGGAAACAACAACAACAATCTCCTATTCAGATCCAGTTGGAGGAGCGCTGTGGAAGTGTGTGTTTAACCTCCCAGCTCTGCCTTGATGTCAGCAGGACTGATTGGCTGGATGAGAGGGCTCTGATTGGGGATAACTCGCACTACCTGCTAATTTAAAGGCTTGATTGGTCGGGGCTTGAATTCAGAGTGAAAGGCAAACCAACCTGTGTGACAGGGTGAACTTTGAATGTCTTCATACAGTCACATGTCACACGTGTTTGAGCAGTCGGATGCAGATTCTATGTGTTTCATTATATTTTTCTCTTTGATAAATAGGGATTAGCATTTTGCATGAAGCTGCGTCTGAATGGAGAAACAGCAGCATTGCTAAGAAGGCTAGAAAACAGAGGATTACAAGAGGCTTTTTGTTCTGTAATTTGATTTTAAAAGAGTCTTACCTTTGTTCTATGTGCCCAGTTAGGATGTGCTGGGAGGTTGAGATTAGCACAGAGAATTGAGTTTGTGACAAAGCCGATTAGCAGGGAAACAGGGCCAACAACGGTTTTCTTGTTAGAGAATCTGCATTTTAGAGTAACATTTATCCTGTCAAGCAAGGAAATGTTTCTATTTCCTGTTCCACTTTTATGCCAAAATGTGAATTATATAGTATTATGTTTTGCTATAATGCACTGTAGCTGTAATATGTATTTACAGACTAGACAGGTACAGGTTTAAACAGGCCTTAATAGGAGACAATCACAGTTATTTCATCCAGTTAGACATTTCACAAAAAATTGTGAGGACATTTTAGTTTCATCAGAAGGAATTCTGCTTCAGCTTCAGCTGTACCGTGGTTGTCTACTGCCATCTGCTGGATGATTACACTCTTACATGTCAGGTGATGCATTATCATTCCATACCTACATTGCAGGATGTATCTGCAAGTTTTAGAAAGAAACATTTAACCTTTTTATTTTTTATTATTTTTATTTAGTTGCCTAGAATAAAAGGCTTATTTCGAAACCAAACTACATAAAAAGAGCTGGTGAAAATAGAAGTTGTGAAATGGGCAGAACAATAGAAAAGTCACAAAAATTTTGTAGATTGTACCACTTAGGTTGCTTTCAATTTACTTTACAAAAAAATGTCACCACAATGTCCATTTAGTAGCTTTTCTGGAGCTTTCAATCATGTCACACAATCTTCCTCAGCAGATGGACTCATGGAATTGTAAATGTTATTTCTTCTAAGCACTTTAAGGCTTAAAAATTGGGAATGAATTAACTATTTTTGACCCCCATTGCTTATGAAGTAAATTCTAAAAGGTTTTCATCAATGAACTACCTCAACTAAGTTATGATTAAATTACTAGGTACATTACATTTTAAGAATTTAGAGTTTAGCTCTCATACACAAACATCACAAAAATTTACAAACAATGAACAAATGGTAGGTCAAAGGTCAGCAATATAGTGACCTTACAGTAATCTTGTGTTTGAATTTGGACACATGTGTCGTGTATGACTCACTTTCACTATTCTCTTGTTGATCTTTTGATGGTTCATTGTAGTTAACTTGTCATAAGTGTTCAGACCACAGACTTAATACAGTCTGTGGTCCAGACCAGGAGGCAGAGCTGCAGTCCTACATGCTTCTCTGCGCTTCCATTAGAGCAGTTACCCACCCTAAACTCCACAGAGAGGGTGTCTGCCCCCCCACCACTTAAATTATTTAAATCAAAAGTAAACAGAAGAGTTACACATAAAAACCTAATAAAAAGTAAAACCACCACTGCAACAGTACAACAAAATAGGAGAATTAAATGTGGACTCTTGAACATCAGATCTCTCTCATCTAAAGCTGTTCTAGTGAACGATCTAATATCAGATCATAATATTGATTTATTTTGTCTTACTGAAACCTGGCTGTGTCAGGATGAATATGTTAGCCTAAATGAATCCACTCCCCCCAGTCACATTAATACTCACATTCCTCGAGGCACAGGCCGAGGAGGTGGAGTTGCAACCATCTTCGACTCAAGCCTATTAATCAAACCTAAACCTAAACTAAATTATAACTCGTTTGAAAGCCTTGTTCTTAGTCTTTCACACCCAACCTGGAAAACACTACAGCCAATTCTATTTGTTATAGTGTACCGAGCTCCTGGACCGTATTCTGAATTTTTATCTGAATTCTCAGGGTTCTTATCAGGTTTAGTCCTTAAAACAGATAAAATAATTATTGTAGGTGATTTTAATATTCATGTGGATGTAGAAAATGATAGCCTTAGTGCTGCGTTTATCTCATTATTAGATTCAATTGGCTTCTGTCAGTGTACATAAACCCACTCACTGTTTTAACCACACCCTCGACCTTGTTCTTGTCTATGGCATAGAAATTGAACATCTAATAGTCTTTCCACAGAATCCTTTTTTATCAGACCATTATTTAATAACTTTTGAATTACTATTACTGGACTACACGCCATTAGGCAAACATTCCTACACTAGATGTCTATCTGATGGTGCTGTTGCTAAATTTAAGGAAGTGATACCATCGGCATTTAATTCAGTTCCATGTCTCAATGTAACAGATGACTCCTATGTTAACTTTAGTCATCAAATTGATCATCTTGTTGATAGTGCTGCAGGCTCACTACGAATAGCACTTGACTCTATCGCCCCTCTAAAAAGAAGATAATAAAACAGAGGAGGTTAGCTCCATGGTATAACCCGCAAACCCGCAAACTAAAACAAACATCGCGAAAACTTGAAAGGAAATGGCGTTCCACCAATCTGGAAGAATCACGTTTAGCCTGTCAAGATAGTCTTAAAATTTATAGGAAGGCCCTCCGTAACGCCAGAGCAGCCTACTACTCATCATTAATAGAGGAAAATAAGAACAACCCCAGGTTTCTGTTCAGCACTGTAGCCAGGCTGACAGAGAGTCACAGCTCTGTTGAGCCATGTATTCCTATAGATCTCAATAGTAACAACTTCATGAGCTTCTTTAATGATAAAATTCTAACTATTAGAGACAAAATTCAGCACCTCCTGCCCTCAGTTGGTACTGACTTATCTTCAAACACAGGAACCATAGAAACAACTGTAAAACCTGATGTACATTTAGACTGCTTTTCTCCCATCAACCTTAATCAGCTAACTTCCATGATTTCCTCATCTAAGCCATCAACGTGTCTCTTAGACCCCGTCCCAACTAGGCTGCTTAAAGAGATTTTACCCTTAGTTAGCATTTCTTTACTGGATATGATCAATCTGTCCTTATTAAAAGGCTATGTGCCACAGTCCTTTAAAGTAGCTGTAATTAAACCTCTTCTAAAAAAGCCCACTCTTGATCCAGCGGTTTTGTCTAATTATAGACCTATATCTAACCCTCCTTTTCTCTCTAAGATCCTTGAGAAAGCAGTTGGCAATCAGTTGTGTGACTTTCAACACAACAACAAGCTGTTTGAGGATTTTCAGTCAGGATTTAGAGCATCATAGCACAGAGACAGCACTAGTGAAAGTTACAAATGACCTTCTAATTGCATCTGACAAAGGACTTGTCTCTGTACTTGTCTTACTAGATCTTAGTGCCGCATTTGATACCATTGACCATCACATTCTATTACAGAGACTAGAACAATTAATTGGCATTAAAGGCACCGCACTAAGCTGGTTTAAATCCTATTTATCAGATCGATATCAGTTTGTACATGTTAATGATGAATCCTTTATGCACGCCAAAGTTAGTCACGGAGTTCCACAAGGTTCTGTGCTTGGACCAATTCTGTTCACCTTGTATATGCTTCCTTTGGGCAATATTATTAGGAAGCACTCCATACATTTTCATTGTTATGCAGATGATACCCAATTATATTTATCGATCATGCCAGATGAAACTAATCAATTAGCTAAACTTCAAGCATGCCTGGATGAAACCTGGATGACCTGCAATTTTCTGATGTTAAACTCAGACAAAACCGAAGTTATTGTACTTGGCCCCGAACACCTTCGAAACACATTATCTAAAGATATAGTTTGTCTAGATGGCATTGCCCTGGCCTCCAGCGACACCGTAAGGAATCTTTGAGTTATCTTTGATCAGGATATGTCCTTTAACTCCCACATAAAACAAACCTCAAGAACTGCCTTTTTTCATTTACGTAACATTGCAAAAATCAGGCACATCCTGTCTCAAACGGATGCAGAAAAACTAGTCCATGCATTTGTTACGTCTAGGCTGGACTATTGCAACTCTCTACTATCAGGCTGCCCCAATAAGTCCCATAAGACTCTCCAGCTGATCCAGAATGCTGCGGCACGTTTACTGACAAGAACCAGGAAAAGAGATCATATCTCTCCAATATTAGCTTCTCTACACTGGCTCCCTGTAAAACCCAGAATAGAATTTAAAATCCTTCTCCTTACCTTCAAAGCCCTAAATGGTCAGGCACCATCATATCTTAAAGAGCTCATAGTACCCTATTACCCTACTAGAGCACTGTGCTCCCAGAATGCAGGGTTCCTTGTGGTTCCTAGAGTCTCTAAAAGTAGAATGGGAGCCAGAGCCTTCAGCTGTCAATCTCCTCTCCTGTGGGACCAGATCCCAGTTTGTGTACGGGAGGCGGACAACCTCCTCACATTTAAGAGTAGGCTTAAGACTTTCCTCTTTGATAAAGCTTATAGTAGGGCTGACTCAGGTGAGCCCTGAGCCACCCCTTAGTTATGCTGCTATAGGCCTAGACTGCCGGGAGACTTCCTATGATGCACTGAGCTCCTCTCTCCTCTCTCCATCTGTACGCCCTCATATCCCATCAATGCTTGTTACTAATTCAACTTCTTCCTGTAGTTGTGTGCTTTCTCTCCCCTTTTTCTCTCCTTCTGTTGCTTTCTGCAGGTGTTTCTGCCTCCGGAGCTGTAGGGTCTGGATCTATGGTTGCGGCCGCCTGCTGCCCCCGTGCTCCTCCTCTGCACCCGCTGCTGCAGCTGCTGTTGCTATTATTATTAGTACTGCTGCTGTAATATTGTTCTTAGTATTGTTCCTGTTGGTGTTGACAGCCATGCCATTGCCGCGGCCATTGCGTTACATCTCTGTGTGAAACTGTATTGTGCTGCTGTATGTTCTCTTTCCTCCTGCTCTCTCTCTCCTGCTCCCCCCCTCCCCCTTCAACCCAACCGGTCGAGGCAGATGACCACCACCTAGAGCCTGGTTCTGCTCGAGGTTTCTACCTGTTAAAAGGGAGTTTTTCCTCGCCACTGTCGCATAGTGCTTGCTCATGGTGGGAAATGTTGGGTCTCTGTAAATATAAAGAGTCGGTCTAGACTTGCTCTACTTGAAAAAGTGCCCTGAGATAACTTTGTTATGATATGGCGCTATATAAATAAAACTGAATTGAATTGAATTGAATTGGTAGTAAATGCATAAAAAAATTGTCCACCCTTTTCTAAACTCACTATGACATACTGATAACACAATAGTTTATAATGATTACGTTTTACAGGTTATTAGTAAAGTACTGCATTGAAGTCAGTGAGAGTGAATAGCCTCATTGTATGTAGAACTCAATGTTTAGTGTCCTTTGCTGTAAAAAAAAACCCAAAAACAAAACAGAAAAAGAACTGTGTTGTCCTGCTGACCTAAGACACATACCCTGTGACTGCAAGGTCACCGGTTTAATTTCAAATTTAAACACTGTTTAAACATAACATACATCATCATTCTCGCAACTAATGTAAAAATCTTAGAGCTACAAGCTTTAGTTTTGGGACAGACGTCATGCAGTTTGGGGGGAATCCTTGATTCACCGATCCACACCGTGGGCTTGGCTGTGTCCATCCAATAGGTGTGTGTGAGAGACGCTGGGCAGGCCGCACACACTGACAGTCACTACGTAGGCCTAAACCATTGTTCTGAGAAAAATATCATAAACTCACTGTAGAGTGGCTACAATAAAACTGATCAATAAAAACTAAGATAATGTTATATCCAAGAAATATGACAACGCAGAAAAATATAAGTAACTTTAGGAATATTTTAGTATTGATGTTAAGTGACTGTGGATATGATAGGAATATTATACAGGGCTTAAAATGATAAACTTAGTAAACTATGGTCTGGATTTTGTATGTATCAGTATGTTTTTTAATGTTTAATATAACTATGTCATAGTGCAGACATGGTGTTATATTGACAGTCTTTGTGATAAATGCGATAAATGATAAAGAAACAGACAGACAGACAGGTGTGTGTGCAAAGTGGTAGGGGCATTTCAAGTAGCACTACCACACACATGTTCTAAAGTACACAAACCACCCTGTGTATGAGTGCTAGTTAGATTACTCTGTTCACCCCTCTTATTTCACAAAGCACTCGCATGTGGACGTGCACACACATGTACTTTTAGTACATGCGCTTGGTAGTGGGCTGACTCTTTTCACTCCCCATAGTGTGTGTGTGTGTGTGTGTGCATGTTTCTCACCAGCACTCTGCCTGGGTAGTCCAGTGAAAGTGTGTATGTGTTACCATAGACATTAACAGTCACCACTTTAGCATATGACACTCTTTTGTTGCCACGGTTGTTATTCTCCAGGGTTACCTACAATTCACCACCAGAAGAGTAGAGAGAAGAGATAGAAGGGAGGAGAAGGGAGCAGAGGAGAGAGAGGCAGGAGAGCAGACAGGACAGGAGGACAGGGTAAGGAATAAAGGAGACAAAAAAAAATAGATCATTGAATTAGGATTAATAAGAGTAATTCTTAGGACTCTTCTTTGTTCTGTTCTTCCATCCAGTTGGGGTCATTGAATAACTCAGGGATGTGTGCTTGAGCAGGTGTGACAGCAATGTCAGAGAATAAGCATTCAGATCTTTTACTTAAGCAGAAATAACACCATGTAAAAATTTCAAGTAAAAGACCTCCATTTAAAATTGTACTTAAAAGTACAAAAGTATTATCAGCAAAATGTAAAGTATCGATAACACCCCTTCACAGGGGTTTTGTGTTTTGGGAATGAGCAAACATGCAAAAAAGTATTTGATTTGGAGATTTCAACTTTGTTCATAAAACTGAAACCATGTGTGTCAGTGTTGAAAGTCATTAAATAAATCTCATGTTTACTGGTTGATTTTTAATGACCATGCATGCAGAATTTATTCTGTAAATGTAAAATGGCTGCACACTGGACATGTGGTGTCTTGTTGGAGAACGTCACAGTCTGCTACTGTTCCGTGTTCTTCCCTCAGCTCACCTCAAAGTGGTTCAGATCTTTAGTATCTCCACACACACTGGCCAGCATGTAGACACAGTTGCCCTGGAAGTCGAACTTGCGTCCATCAAAGGTGTAGAAGTGTGGATCTCCGTGTGCAGTGCATGTCTTAAAGCTGATTGGGTAACAGCCTTGGACTCCATCTATAACACTGCATTTCTCACCAGTTTGACACCCAGTCCGCTCACATTGCACCTTTTGTGTTGCTGCATCACACACGCACCTTTCCTCACACTGTGAGTCGGCCCAGAACACCTCACCTGGCAGGTAATAACGGCCATCATGGTTACAGCCACAGCCCTTCTCCTTGATGACACACCAATCTATTATACCAGTTTCAATATTGGTAAGATATGCTTGACAACTGAAGAGATAAAATAGAATTTTTTTTTTTATAAAATAGCAATGTAAAAAATGGAGCTGGAGATGGAGCACAGTGGGGTAAAACAAAGAAAAGATCAGAACCAAACTGAATACAAACACAGAATGACTTAGTTTGAATTTGTTAAGTGCCAATCTGACACTCTGTATGGGTATCTAAGATTAACATAGTATTGTGCAAAGGAATATAACAAAGATGTAAAACCAACAAGCGGCAAGAAGAAAAGTGTGCCAGAGCAAAAAAAGATTGTTGGAAGTTGATTAAGAAACAACAGCGACATAGCAATACTAAACATGGGGTTTTCACTTCATTGAGCGTCTTGAGCCTGTCAAATGAGCACCGTGACAACCAAAGTCACACTACAAATCATCAAGTTTTAGTGTACAGTTATTACATCATTCACATGCTTATTTCTCTGGAGACAATTTAGTGCTATAAAAATACCTTCTTGTAATGACATTTGCAAAATGAATAAAGTTGCATTGTCATGATTTATGGCCTTGTTTCCAGCTGGCCAACAGTAATGGAAGCATTTCTTTTATGAGATGAAAAGAAATCCGGAACAAAAAGATATCAGTCTGAGTGCAGGGAGGAGCACTGTGAGGAAGACATCTGTTATCTGAATTATCTTAATAATATTATATTGTATTGATGCTTACAGTATGGAGTAAGCGTCAACTGTACAGGTATTTAAAGGCACCCAAAGACCCACTGCAAAAGGGAAGTGTCTGTGGCTGGAGGATTTTTTAATTCCTTCTCAAATGTAAGTGACACAGTTAATGACCTTATGACCCTTTGACCATCCTATTTGAGGTGGTTCCTGAGGAATAAATGTATGGTGTTACTTTTCCCTGGGTGAGGAATCTATGCTGCTGATCCTGGGTGCAGTATCCGTATCTAGGGTTCTCTAAAATATCTTAAACCCAGGATCAAACAGATCTGTTTGGTTACAGTTTCACTTGGCTCTCTAGGCTCAAGTTGATGGTAGCAAACTCTATATAGAGAGCAATAAAGCTGCCAGCATACATACTTCAGAAACCCCCCGACCTCCACACCTTTCTGATGTCGGATTTCTATACAAAAACAGACATTCCAACATTCACTCCCATTTCATGCTGTTATTGCCCAGCTGAGCAAAGGGGAGAAAGTAAGCTGGGTTTAAACTTTTCTCTCTAGCTCTCTTTGTTCATTTGTTACACAACTATTTGACGCACCTTTCATGTGACATCATCCACACAGTCACTGCAGGACTTCAGACTAAACATCCCAGTGCCCTCAAAATAATAAATGGGGACTTAACTCATGTCTCTCTCTGGAATCCTGACCAACTTCAAACAATATGTGGACTGTGCAATAAGGGAGAATAGGATCCTGGACCTGGGATACAGCTCCTCTGTCCTCCCCCAACTCTGTAGTAGTAGTATAGTAGTCTATATAAATGTACTTTATTTAACTCACAACAGTTGGCCAGTTATCTCCATGGCAACACTGATGCTCCAGCTTCCTGGCACTCTGCCAGGTAACTGCTCAGGGCCTCACACAGAACTTCCTGCCGTCCTTCATTGATGCAGACATCATACAAACAGTTTGACACAAAGTCTGCAACTGGCAGGCTACCATGACAACCAGAGAAAGGTCCCTTCTTATCGCTCAGAATCCCACAGTACTCTGGACCAGTAAACCTGAAGAGGAACAAAGGAGAAAATATATCAAGGTTTGAGATTTATTGCCAGCTAACTCATAAGAAAATACATGTGATAATTGGGAATCAATGTAGTTTTTTAATGATTATTTTTTCAGGCATTTTGCCTTTATTGGAAAGGGACATCCTCACCCCACTTGTTGGAATAGGCTTCCACAAACATTCAAATTATAGACTAGAGGGCGCCATGTAACCTCTCAATAGCGCCCTGCGACTGCAGATAGTAAGGAGCCGAATATTTGAGGCTATCTTCAACTTGGCCATAACCTGCTGATAAAGGGACCCCTAGTCATAACTGAACTAGGTGTGCAACATTTGATTTAGCCTTAATGCTACGTAGCGGAGCAGAAATGCATATAAACAAGGCCAGACGTCATTAAAAGATGACAGTCACTCAGTAGGTACCTGTGGAGTAGCAGCCAATTGTTCCATCCCTGTTGCGACACTCCTCTCCCTCCCGGCAGCTTGTGGAGTTGCAGCTGAACTGTCCAGACTGGCAGACACATTGCTCTGAACAGTCCTCCAGTAATACTGATGTACCCGACTGTAATGCATCAGAACACACATAGACTCATGGCCACTAGAATCATGCTGAACATAGAATATCTTATGCATATTAAGCTTTTCTTTTTGTACTGTGATATTGCCATTTTCCATTTACACAGGCTTATCTGTTAGTATACTTCATTTATTTAATATCATTGTTATGAAAATGTTTTACTGTCTTAATTCAGCTGTACACAGTGAAATAAAACACACAATTACAATGGTACAACTTTTAAATTAACATTATTTAATTTTTGCTGTAAAGAAACCAAAGTTTTCTAAAATGAAAAGCACAAGCAATTACTATAATTTAAACAGACTGACAGGCTGCGTTCTGTCATCTTGGAGTGCATCCCAATTCAATCACCCAAATGTTTCACCCACACTGTTGTGTTGTGGATTTACTGACTAGACAGATTAAATATTAGTAAGCTATCATACTGTGAAAGTGATGTGGATGATGGTGATGGTAATGACCTTATAATATTGTCCATCCACTACACAGCCACATTTCTCCACAGGAACACAGTGGACTACATCAGACATAAGGCCGTCATCACACTGGCAGCCCTCCTGGCACACTGGGCAGGGCTCTGACCTTTGCAGAGAAAAGCAGGTGGAGGAGCAGGAAGAGGAGCACAGCTCATAGTGACTTCCTGCTGGACATGTCACAGCTGCAAGGACAAACAAGGCCTTAAGGGTCAGTACTGAGGATATATGTTGGGATTTCTGTTTGTTCTGACAGATTTTGTAGCAGCTTTTCTGATTTCTGGTTTTTAAGATTTCACTAGTTGCTGGTTTTAATTTGGCCCATTTAATCATGTGGCATGGTATTAGTAGTGTGACTGCAGTACTAATACATGTAGGGAACATTGTCTGTGAAAACTGGAGATTTGACTCAAGTGTATTTTAGATAGTAATATACAGCTTTAAGTAAGTTTAAATTTTAATTTTTAACTCTACAGTTCTGGTGAAACAAGCTGGTGTTTTCGGCAGCAAAACTGTGTTCTTCATAAAGCCTTCCCCGCTGCGACTACACCCTGAACCCTGCTGGCCTGACTATACAACAACACAAAGCGACTGTTGTTGTACTAGTTGGAGATAATTTAGCTGGTTTGAAATGCTAATCAAAACAAAATGTACACTATTGTCAAGGTCACTGAAGAGTATCCTGCCCATTGCCCATATCCAAACCCTTCAGGATACTCAAATTGAAATTGTTGTATGCTACAAAAATTTAGATATCTGACTAGAAGACTCACTTTTAAGACCCATGTGGAACTAGCAAACTGAAGATCAGAATCAGATTTCTGTACAGATCAAATCATGTTTTTCGTCTGCTATTCAGTTTATTCAGTTTTATTTATATCATAACAAAGTTATCTCAGGGCACTTTTTCGTATAGAGCAGGTCTAGATCGACTCTTTATATTTACAGAGACCCAACAGTCAAGAGACCATTGTACAATCTACCATTCTGTATGTGCTTGATTATCTTGATATTGTAAATATGCATGCCTGTGAAAAAACAGATGACCACATCAACAGAATTGGGCCTAATAGAGCCATGGATGTTATTCATGGGGCTCAGCCAGCCACAACAACACAAATATGTGTGTAGCTATGCTAAAGGCTAAAGTATGGTGGTCCTGAGGTGCACAACACAACAACATTACAGAAAACACAATGATATTTCAGAAAACTCAACAACAAAACAGAAAACACAACAACATTTAAACACAATATTTCAGAAAACAGCAATATTTGAGAAAAAACATTAGTAAATTAGAAAACACAACAAACTGAAAACACAAAAACATTTAAACAAAATATTTCAGAAAACAGCAATATTTGAGAAACAACATTAGTAAATTAGAAAACACAACAAACTGAAAACACAACAACATTTCAAACACAACTGTGGTGTTCTATGTCTTGAGTGGATAACCAATCAGATGTCCCAATGTCATTTTGCACTTGAGAATGTAAAAATAAAGCAGTAGTATCTAGGGGTGTAAGAAAATATTGACACACTTGAGTATTGCGATATTACGTTTTGTGATACTGTATCGATTCTCAAAAACCCTATCGATTTTTACTTAATAGTTACATTAATACCAGAACAATGCATAATACAACAGATGACACGGCTAGCAGGACAGATGACGAGCTTTTCATAGTCTTATAGTCCTGTCTTGAGTCTAATAGCCTGCTTAGACTTGGACCTCATTAGGTTTGTACTAGCCATCCAAGATAAATGCAGTAACATCATGGAGGAGTTCTCTAATGTTTTTCAAGGAATTGGGCAGTTCCTTCGATTTAGACCCAAAAGTGACACCTATGGTATGCCCCCCACAACGGTTACCATTTGCACTCCGCAGTTGCCTGAAAAATGAGCTAGATGACATGGACAGAACTGGCATTGCAAAAGTTACTGAGCCCACACAATGGGTGAATTCGTTGATTTTAGGAAAAAGGAGGCAAAGACACACACTCCTGTCCACATCAGTGGAGGTGAGGTGGAGCAGGTGAACAGTTTTAGGTGTCTGGGAATCAGCATCACAGAAAACCTGTCATGGACATCACACAAGGCAAAATTCCTGTGCCAAGTTCTTGTTAACTTTTACAGAGGAGCAATAGAAAGCATCCTGACTGGAAATATTACTAACTGGCATGGGATGTGCACGGCCCAGGACCGGAGGGCTCTGCAGTGGGTGATTAAAACCGCCCAGAACATCATGGGTACCTATCTACTGAGCATCAGTGATATCGGAGAGAGGAGGTGTCTGCGCAGAACCCAAAGGATACTAAAAGACAATACCCACTCCAGCCACAGCCTGTTCACCCTGCTGCCATCTGGCAAGCAATACAGAAGTATCCGCTGTCAAACCACCAGACTACAGAGCAGCTTCTTTCCTCAGGCTGTGAGACTCCCCAACTCCACCTCATCCTCTGCACTCCACCATAAATAAATGACATGGACCTTTCTGTTATGTTGGTTTTGCACATTACAATACCACTACCTTTGAATGTATATAAGTAACTGTGTTACTTACTATGTTGTAGAATGACTAATAAATGTACGTTGAACACAAGAAAAGCACAGAAAAGGAAAATAGAGGGTGTGTTTGGACCAAAGTAAGAAGATGAAGGATCTTATAACCCAGGAGCCAGGTCCAGTGCTCAGATATAATGACCCCAGATAGAAATTTGGCTGCATCCAAAAAATGGCCTGGGAGCATTTACTGCAGGAAGAGGTTTTGGAAATTGAAACTGTATACAAGAAAAGCTTCTGAAAAGAGTATGTTACAGGATGTTACACAGTTATTTTTCTTGCTAAACAAAATGGAGTGGTTAAAAGTAACAGACAGAAAAGTTCAGTATTTGTTTTGCCATAGGAAACCTTAAACTAAGGAAGGGAGATGTGGTATTCTGTCTTGAGTGAATAAGCAATCGGATTTCCTAATGATGTACAGTAATACCGTTTATGTATTAGACACTAAGAGTGACAATACAATAAGCAGAACAACAAAACATGAAATTTTACATTTTAGAAAACACTGTTTTCTGAAATGCTGCTGAGTTTTTGGCTTTGTTGTTTTCTGATTTGTGAATGTTTTTTTCTAAAATACAGTGTTTTCTGAAATTCTCTTGAGTTTTCATTTTTTGTTATGTTTTCTGTTTTTTTTAAGTGTTACGTCTGATGTTGTAGTGCTTTGCACCTCAGGACCACCAAACTAAATGACATGGGAGAATTAAGAATTAAGATTAACATCCATATGATAGGTTAAGCCACATTCAGCACCACTGAGCATCAACGAGTCAGATCAGACTTACGACAGAAGCCGTCGCTCCTCCATTTGCTTATCTTGGCACCAGCTAGTTGACAGGCAGTAACATAATTCTGGATGTGACGACACAGGACACCGGCTCCCTCTTTGCCTATGGATATCTCACTGGAAAGAAACTTTCATTTAATTACTCTGTGTAAATAATCTATAACTTCCATTGTTGTCTGTCCCACAACCGCTCACTTTAATAGCATACCAAACAGTAAATGATAAAAGTTATATTACATAGTATAGCTGGTTCTGCTGATGCATTTTTAATAGTGTATACAGTAGGGGTGACCCCGAATAGTTGAATATTCGACGGTGTGATCTAAAGAGCCTGATTCAACTGCCAGTCTCATAGTCGAATAGTCGCAGGGGCTGGAAAATGTGGTTATGAAACAAAGGATCATTCCATTCAGGCTATATGGGGGTGCTGAAGGTCTGATAACATAGAATTGCTTGGTTTTTCCCAATAAATCATGATATATAGCCAAGGTCACTAATAGGCGGACCACGGTCTGGACCCAGACGCCGTCCTATCCGGACCCGGACCTATAGCCAATAAATTATTGAGAATTATTTAAAAAAACTGAGCTTTGATTCAAGAATGGACTGACTCTTATATGTCCATTTTTCCCATGGGCAGTTCAAAACCAGTATGTCTCATATGTTCCGAGACTGTGGCGAAAAAATAAAAGCGGAAGCAAAAAAACCCAAAACAAAACATGATTCCATGATGACTCGACGACAGGCAAGACTTGACCAATTCTACTACTACATACATAATACATTCAACTATGTAAAATCTTAGTTGGAGACACCCCTAGTATACAGTGGAAACACAAGGAATAACCTCATACCAAAGCCTCCCAAGGTTCAGATTATGGGAGGCTCCAGATTACAGGTTGTTAAATTCCTGCAGTGGAAAAGGGCTGAAGGAGTGTTTAGAGATTGGGGACTAGAGACCAAGGACAAGACATCATACTGAGTCACAGTAACATCAAGCTGGTATCAGATTTATATATCACTTTGAAATTGGAGGTATGTTCAGATATTTCCTTGCCTGACACAAGCATTGTAGTCGGGAGTTGGGGGCACTGTTGAGTGGCACCCTGCAAATGGGCCCTCCTGGGCTTTGATGATGTCACAGACCTTTTTGGCTTCTGGGACCTTGTGTCCATCTGGCTCAGGGCAGGAACTGGCACCACAGCTTGTCTCACAGGAAGTGTTGTCCTTATTTACAACCCAAACCGCTGTGTCTGCTGGCTTCCCACTGGCTGATGCCAGGTCATCAGACAGTTCACCATTATAGTTGCCACAGAGACCACGTGGTGAGCTGTGATATGTGGATGGGATTTGTAAAAACACGCCTGCCACACTGTCATAGATTAGCTTCAGATCAAAGTCAGTTTCAATGATGATGTTGATGCCATTTTGATGTGCTCGAACTTTTCCGTCAGCCAGTGAAACAGGAAGGGAGACTCTGATGTCATCAACCTGAGATATGGAGGAGAGCAGACACACACACACACACACACACACACACACAAAGTATTCCAGAGGAGGAGGTTAGCTCCATGGTATAACCCGCAAACCCGCAAACTAAAACTAAAACAAACATCGCGAAAACTTGAAAGGAAATGGCGTTCCACCAATCTGGAAGAATCACGTTTAGCCTGGCAAGATAGTCTTAAAATTTATAGGAAGGCCCTCCATAATGCCAGAGCAGCCTACTACTTATCATTAATAGAGGAAAATAAGAACAACCCCAGGTTTCTGTTCAGCACTGTAGCCAGGCTGACAGAGAGTCACAGCTCTGTTGAGCCATGTATTCCTATAGACCTCAGTAGTAACGACTTCATGAGCTTCTTTAATGATAAAATTCTAGCACCTCCTGCCCTCAGTTGGTACTGACTTATCTTCAAACACAGGAACCTTAGAAACAACTGTAAAACCTGATGTACATTTAGACTGCTTTTCTCCCATCAACCTTAATCAGCTAACTTCCATGATTTCCTCATCTAAGCCAAATTTTACCCTTAGTTAGCACTTCTTTACTAGATATGATCAATCTGTCCTTTAAAGTAGCTGTAATTAAACCTCTTCTTAAAAAGCCCACTCTTGATCCAGGGGTTTTGTGAAATTATAGACCTATATCTAACCCTCCTTTTCTCTCTAAGATCGTTGAGAAAGCAGTCGCCAATCAGTTGTGTGACTTTCTACACAACAATAAGCTGTTTGAGGATTTTCAGTCAGGATTTAGAGTGCATCATAGCACAGAGACAGCACTAGTGAAAGTTACAAATGACCTTCTAATTGCATCTGACAAAGGACTTGTCTCTGTACTTGTCTTACTAGATCTTAGTGCCGCATTTGATACCATTGACCATCCCATTCTATTACAGAGACTAGAACATTTAATTGGCATTAAAGGCACTGCACTAAGCTGGTTTAAATCCTAGCTGGTTTAAATCCTATTTATCAGATCGATATCAGTTTGTACATGTTAATGATGAATCCTCTATGCACACCAAAGTTAGTCACGGAGTTCCACAAGGTTCTGTGCTTGGACCAATCCTGTTCACCTTGTATATGCTTCCTTTGGGCAATATTATTAGGAAGCACTCCATAAATTTTCATTGTTATGCAGATGATACCCAATTATATTTATCGATCAAGCCAGATGAAACTAATCAATT